>CM053789.1:915491141-915711141 GCA_028749045.1 Cupressus sempervirens | reverse complement strand
TTTTCAATATTTCTTGAAGGGTAGGGGCAAGCTCTTGAAAGATAATCTATTCAGCTTCATCTTCACCCAACTTTAACTTTTAAGATTTTGTAGATCTTCTTGTAAACACAATAGGGAAGACTTGGTAGGTTTGGTTATTATAACCTTTCCTTTCTCCTTGTGAGGCTCCTCTTCCTCAAGTTCTTTTTCCTCTACTTCACTCTCTTCATCTTCTTCTGCCATATCATCTCTTTTTCCTTTTGTCAACATTAGAGGAGAATTTAATTGCTTAGATTTTTTGATTATTTTCTCTATCATTTTCCTTCCTCTATTTACTGCTTGGTGTAACTTGATCTTGAGCTCAATTCTAGCCTTAGCCTCTTCATAAGAACCAAAATATGTTTCCTTGGGATCCACAGGCTCATTTAGTAGAGCTTCAACAATATCTTTGGTGTCATCAATGTTAACCTCATATTCCAGAGGCTTAACCCATGTCACTCTAGGTCTGACTGCTTGAGTGTAAACCTTGTCATCATCAATCATGAAACATATATCTTCCTCATAATCTTCTACAAGTTCCTAGGTATCCTAAATATTATTTGTGTCTTCTCCTTAAATGTCTCAATAAAATTATCTATGATTTTTTCAAATTTTTCTCTCATCTATGAATTGTTCTTTCATACCCAGATGCTCTCCATATTCTTGTTCAATTGATTCAACAACAACTTGGCAAGGTCAAAGGATATAAGTTGTTCTTTGCCACCTTGTATCCAAGGTCAATTGCTTCACATGACACATTGTTCAATTGGCTTGAGCTGTAGATTTTGTGTGATATCACATGAATGTCAAACTTCAATTCCATTTCAATCACACCACTAAGCTTCATGCCTCTTCCATCCCATTCAGCAAGAGTCCTCTTTGTCAATTCAACCTGACCTAGGGTTTTAGTGGTCTTAGCTTTATTCAACATGGGAAATCTAGTAATCCTATATATTATCTTCTTGGTTATCAAAATAGGATGATCTAACTATAGTTTCATATTATGAACATGACTCTAGATGAATTTGATCCACTTCACATGAAAATCCCTTGACATATGTAAGATATGCATCAAACCCTTTTTCTCAAAATGTTTGTGCCCAAGTTTTAGAACATCATCCATACATAATTCATTAAATTATTCATTCATTTCTAAATTTTTAAGCCCCTGAATAGAATAGTGATAGAATGAACAAATTTCATGGGTAAGACATACCTTGGGTAGAATTTGAGATTGTGCTCCAGTGGGATCTAGTGCCTCTACAATTGTTGGATTCAATTTGAATGTGGCAGCCTTGCAATCTACTCCATGAACCAACATTTCAAAACCTTTCTTAACCTTGTTGCTTTAAGATACCATCACTCAATAGGGTTTCAAAAATGGGAGTAATCTTCAATAGAAACTTTTTAAATTTCTTGCAGGCTTTGAATTCACTCTTCACTCTGTGCTCTAAAAATTCCTAGTGAAACAATACCTTCAATTTTCTCCTTTGAAAATTTTTTATCTTTACAATCACCATTAATGCTTCATACACATATTCACTCGGTGACATGTTATCCTCCACTTTGTTTGGTCTTTAATGCTCAAAATACACCTTCAACTCTGTAAGGTCTCCTAACTTGGTAGGAACTACCAACTCAACATCTACATCCTGAAAAAGATATGCAACCCAACCTTGCTCAGTAACTTCTTGAATTTCCATCATCACTTGGTGATACTTGTGCATCTTGAATGCTGATATGGATCTTTCTACTTGGTGGCTAGAACTAATGTTAGATGACTTCTTCTAAATCACAGTTCTAGTGATCTCCATAGGGAACTAAGTTGAAATGGTTAAGAACAATCAATTGTCACACTTTTATGAAGAAAATGGTTAACAACATATTTTGGTTAGGAATTTCAAGATGATGTAAACTAATGAAATGTGTTAAATAGTAAGATTATGAATATAATTTATTTTTAAAAATTGAACAAGAACTTACAAGTTTTAAAAAATTTAAAGTTAGTTTTTCTATTGGTGAAAAATCTTGAAAATCAAGAGTTTTACTTCTTGCCACAAAACCATATGCCAAAAATGTGTTTTTGATCTAAGTTTAAAATATAGGTTAGAAGACATGTATATCTAGTGTAGGAGAAAAGAAAGATTCATTTATCTAGCTATATTTTGTGATCTATAGCTTTTCAAAGTCAAAGTTTTCAAAAATTGATATTTATCATTTCCCACCATCATTCCCCTATAAAATCTATACCAAACACACAAAAAATTATATATTCTTGAAGAGGACTCTCTCCTCTAGTGCAGAATATAAATTTTCTATTTATTTTTAATACAATTTACTATTGTTCTTTCATTTTTGAATTTGCCTCTTTTGCAAAGTTAACATACCTACTTTCAATATTTAATAAATTACCCATTATTATTATAATCCAAACTATATAAAAATAATATGGTCAAATTCATGATTGAGAGATCTACAAAATGATATTTTTGGTTGTATATGTTTGTCAATTTTTAATGGGAAAATTAGGTCTTAACATCCATAATTTTAATAAAACACATATTTGGTTGATGTGGTTGCCACATGGGAAGCCACACTAAGGTGCTTAATCAAGCACCCCTCAGCCAAGTATCTCTCAGTCGAGTGTATGGCTAGTTGACCTAGCTTTGCATGGTCACCTTAGTGCTAATGGCTCATATAAAAGAAAGATGAAAATTATCATTTTGAAAGAAAATTAATCTAGTAATTCACTTCTACCTATTGTTTGTCTACTTAATTCACACTTTCTAATGAACTAGTGGAAAATAAAAAAATTTATTGACACTACTACAATTGATACCAAATTACCACAATAGGTTCGTCGCAATTTTGGCGTTGTAACTTGTCACCATCGCAATTCCTATGGCTTAATTGATACCAAATTACCAAGGTAGGTTCATTGGGATTTTGTCATTGTAACCTATCACCATCACAATTCCAATGACTTACGATCATAATTGTGATGATGATAGGTTTCTATGCCAAAATTATGATGAACCTGTCATGATAATTTAGTATCAAATGTATAGTGTGAGTAGCAAAGCAATTTATTTGAATATTTAAAATGTAATGGGAAGTCAAAGATAAAGATCAAGGAGATATGATCGAAAGAGTGATGAAAAAATGAAAGGACATACAAAATGTGCTCAACAAGTTGTTGAAGACAGAGAAGTACCTATTAATGTTGAAGAGAATACAAGTCAAGATCACAAAGATGTTGGTTCTAGTAATTGAAATATTTTTTTAGGCATGGAACATTTGATAGAATTGAATGAAGATTTTCTTTTTAATCAAGTTTCATCTAAATACATGGTACCTAATAGCACAATCAAATTGCATCTTAGAAATTTGTGGGAAGAATATTTTGAGAAAAAATCTTTGATAGGAAAAGGACCATTATTTGTTAGATTATTTAGAAAAAGAAAAATGAAACTAGTTTTGGAGTTGTTGGGTGTCAACAATAAGAAAACCTTGGGAGATCAAGTGAAAGAAATAGTACTTGAAAATATGCTTCATTCTTTAAATGCTCTCTGTAAATGCAAAATTTTGGGCCTCTGATCCTCACATACACTTTGATATGGTCATTACCTATGAGATCATCTCGAAATAAACATTGTATTGTTTATTCAAAAAGTCTAATAGAGCAATCTATTTCCTTCTAACTAGAAGGATTATGCCATTACTCTCAGAATGAGAAGTGGGCGACCAGACCTCTAGAACAAAGGATTTATGCAGTTAAAGAAAAGTGCAATTAATCTAGATGAGAGATGCAATTATTAATCTAAGAAATGAAGAAGCGTAGTATGCTAAATGGATGCATATTTTAAAATCTAAATGATATTACAATGACAGAAATGAAGCTATGCAAATGTAAGCAAAGTGAGTAATAATTTTGGCATAAATTCGATGCAAATTCCAAAATTCATCCTCTGTAATGAGGAATGGAGAGCTTCTTTTATAGAATCCAAGAGGTGATCAACAATCAAGATTAACCAAAATGGATGGTCAAGATCGAAGAGGAGAGCCACTCATAAAGGTAACTTCCTCATGAAAAGGGAGTTAACTGATTGCCTTTGAGCGATAAAAGGAGTTAACTGAGTCCTTTTTGAGTGATGAAAGGAGTTAATTGAGTCCTTTTTGAGTGATAAAAGGAGCTGACTAACTACCTTTTGAGTGATAAAAGGAGCTGACTAACTACCTTTTTGAGTAAATATTTAATTTAATAAAATAGAATATGACCTCATAAATGCATAACTTTAACTAATTGAATAATTAAATTCAATAATTAAAAAGAGGAGATATCTTATTAAAATTAAATATACTTAATTCCTTTGTATATTAGCTAAAGAGGTAATTTTAATTTAATTAAAGTAGAACACTTATAATTAAATTAATTAAATTGATAGGTTTGTGTAGCTGATTTGAGTCGATACTTAAGAATTAAATAAATAAATAATATGATTAATGCAAATTATGGTTTTCTACATTTGACACCTAGGTCAAGTAGTGATTATTAGACTTAGAATTGCCTAGTAAAATAGAACTTAGGAATAGTTGAATAAACCAAAGTTGGTTAATATGGCAATGTGCCAATTTTGGGTTATTACACTCTCAAGAGTCACTAGTAAATTTGGACCTATTTTTAAACGTGGGATGGTCAAAATTTTGACACTGAAATGTCAAAAATTAAGGTCAGTAGAATTACATCAAACTTTCAATGAACTCCATGGCTGTCAATTTATCTAAGGACAAATCTATCAAAAATCATCCCTGTCTATGTCACATGGTAGCATCAGACAACTAGTTCAAAATATTGAAATATCGATGCCAGCTAGAGATGATTCAATAGGTTTTTCATACCATTGATGGTAAGCCTCATCGAGATATCAATGCCAACCAGAGATGATTCGACAGGTTTTTCATACCATCGATGGCAGGCCTTGCCAAAATATCGATGCCAGCTAGAGATGATTCGACGGGTTTGTCATACCATTGACATTTGGCTAAATCAAAATATTAATGAAAACTAGAGATCATTCAATGAGTTTTTCATACCATCGATAGTAGGCCTCCTTGAATTATTGATGACAACAAAAGATGATTTGACAGGCTTGTCATACCATCAATGGTAGGCCTCATTGAAATGTCAATGATAGCTAGAGTTTTTTTTTTAAATCAAATAGTCACACTATATATTAGGCTAATAGCAGTCATATGAAGTCAAGAACCCTTACTACATCAGCAAGTTTTTAGACTTGTTATCGTTTTACTATAAAAATTGAATACTAGCATATTCCTACTACCCAAACCAAAGGCTTCATAGATTTCTATGAAAGAGAAGGTGGGAATATCAAAACTAAATTGTCAGAGTTACTATTTCTATTGAAGGACTTACCATTTGTTGTGAGTTATTTTTGCAATAAGCACATATTAGGGATACCAACAATGGTTAATCAATTTTCCATTTAGCCAATCAATGTGCCACAATTTCTTGCATCACACTATTTTTCAAACCGTGTTATGTATAACTTTCATATATTTCTTATCTGAAATATTAATAGAATTATTTTAGCTACACATGAGGTTGCTACATGTTATACACAAGACATTTTCACCTAACTTATAGAGTTATGTGTCAATTCTTGTTGGTTTCCAATGACATCAATGCATCTGATAACCAAGTCTTACATAATTTGCACCAATATTAGGAACAAGAAATCCTAACAATTTCTTACCTATGTAGCTCCCTAATCATTTTGGCAACCTCAATAGTTGAGTTCTATATAGAGGCCATTGCTGGTATTTTGAGTTGTAATGAAAATTCCATATTGTTGTGGTATTAACAACACATGCCCCATTCCTTACCAGAAATGGGGACCCCCTAATTTTTTTGACTCCCAGACTCACGATTCGAGAGTCAAGAGAAAAAAATTTTGTTTAAAATTTAGTCTTAGAGTTTTTTAAAAAAAAAAATCCTCCCCTAACCGTCATGCATGCATGAGAGCAAGAGGGTTATAAAACCCTCCCTCCCCTCCTTCTTTTCCATTTTTTTTGAAGTGCTAGGAGGAGGGAGCAAGGTAACCCCCCCCCCCCCCCCCCCCCTCTCTGAACACCCATCTCCCACATGTGTCGTACACTGGCACTGCCTGCACGTAGGCTAAGCATGCACTGGTTGCATGCCTAATTGTGGAGGCATTGGCAGCACGCAGGTGCAAGCCACGAGTGCTAGCTGCACCCTAGCTACACACACGTTGGTAGTGCATGGGCCACTAGCTACGCACACTACCCACACATGTTGGCCACACGCACAGGCCATGCAAGCACCAACAGTGCACTGGCTGCTACATGCTTAGCCACACAAGTACTGCACGCGATGAGTGGTGCACTAAGATCACACCTGTATGTGCCCTCACATGCATGCTTGCCTTAGTACGCATGCAGGGGTTTTTGTCTCCACATTTTATTTTATTTTTTAAAAATTAAATTTTTATTTTTATTTTTAAATAATAATAATAATAATAATAATAATAAGTTTTAGATAAGAAATGAATAAGTCCCAAGGCGGACGTTTTTTTTTTCCTCACTTGCATTTTTCTCGCTATCCGATGATTGATCATATTTTCTTTCTCATGATGTGCAGGTAACACAATTAGATGGCATCCACATCCAAATTAGCAACAAAAAAGGTTGTTTACAAATTTCAAGGTGTGACCCCAAAATCAAGATTACATGATAATTACGCTGAGATCAAAGATACTGACCTCTGACACACAAACTCAGGAAAATTCTTGAGAGTATGCAACAATCTAACACAAAGGTCAACCTTGGTGTCTGCATTGATCCAATCTGAATTACTAAATGTGATGATTAGTGAATGCAATGTCACATCCTGTGTCAGTACAATTAGCTTAGTTGATCATAACCTATCTTGACATTTTCTTCCTAATGAGAGAGTAGTCAAGAGCGTCATCAGAAAAGTGGTTTTGGATCTATGACCTGACAACATGGAGAGAGTTTTTCATCTACCTAGAGTTGATCAATTCATCTGACTCTCCCACAAAGCAATTGAAAGATGGTATAACAATCATTACCAAGAGGCCATCAACATCATACATTCCTTGTACTTCATTGAGAAGCCACCTCGGGGAAAGACAATCAACAAAGTGGATATGACTTGGGGATACATGAAGGATGACATCGGATACTCCATCATTCTTTTGAGTAGAGTCATGGGCTTACCTGCAGTAGGTCATCTCACTCCATTCATGGTCAACTTCATTGAGACTATTAGGCATGCAAAGATACCATTGGATTGGGCCACCATGCTAAGAAAAAACTTGTGTGATCAGTTGAGGATAGTAAAGGATAAGAAGAAGTTCTATATGACTTCTTACGTGGTGTATGTACTTGTAGCAAGGCCAACCAACTATCTCAGGTTGTACAAGAAAGGAAATATGTAAGACCCCAATGCCTAGCTCTACATAGTTTATCCTCAGTTGGTGAAGAAGAAGCTCTCATCACAGAGCAAAGAGTATAGGATTATAAATGATGCCTTCATCTTTGCCATCATTCGATTCATAGAAGGGGATTATGGGAAGAGATTATCTGAGGAAGCCAAGGCATAGATCATAGCTCCTAGAGCATATTTCATCTAGTTTCGAACATTTACATGTATTCAGGTAGGTGGTGCATCTATCAATCCAAAGAAACTCCCAAGGTACCAAAGTGACAAGTTGGTCCTAATGGAAATATCCTAGCAGATTGAGTTAGCTTATGAGAGGATCAAAAGACAATGAAGACCTTGTTGGAATTGGCCTTTTGTAGTAGGAGCATATTAGGTGAAGAGAAAGTAGGATATCCTAACTTTCGAGTGGGAATGGGAGAACTACCCTCTTGAAGAGTATAACTCTCCTCGGCCATTCTATGAAAATGTTGGTAAAGTGGAAAACCTGGCAGGAAAGGAGTTCTATCATGAGGATGCCATTGAAGATCATTGGATGAACACCACAAATGACAAATGATTACAATGTCTTCATTAGTGGCTATAGGATGACTTTGTATCTAGCAGAAAAGGCTCTCCATTTGATCATCCCTGATGAGATAAGGCTACAAGACTCCAAGGAATTACTGGATCCCCTATTCAATACAGATAAAGTTGGTGAGAGACCCATTCTAAATGGAGAAGTTGATAGAGAGGAAGGAGATGATATTAATCATCGAGCGAGACATGTCATTTGAATGACAAAGAGTTGGATTAAGAAACCCTTTCCACTTGATCCAATTCTGGATACAATGATCTTCCATGCATATGCTCACCCAGAAAGGGGTAAGGGAAGGAAAGTCATAGTTCCTATCTTTGCACTCCAATCTCCTATTAGGCTAAAGATAGTCTACATACTACCACTCTTTAGAGAGGAAGGGAAAGAGCAAGAGAGCCTCTCCTTAGAGGATTCAGACAAAGTATGTTGAAGAAAAAGTCTCCTCCTAGCAACAGGAATCAAGTCCGCAAGAGCCCCAGGATGAGGGAACTTCTCATATCCAAGTTGAATTTCCATTGCCTCATGTTTTGTCAAGTCAACAAGAAGAGGGAGAAATTTTAGAGACCTCCATTCCTCTAGTGCACAAGGAGCCCACTTCTTCTATTGTTCTACAAAAACAAAAGAGGATCAAGGTTAGAATGAACAAGAGGCAAAGAGTCCATAAAAGATTAGTGCCTAATCCATCTACTCCTGAGACCATTCCAAAGGAAGAATCAGATGAGGAGGAAGAACAAGTACCCTTACAAAGGAGAACTCAGTTGGAAAAAGCCACATAATTGGAGAGAATGAAGAGTGCCATGAGTACCCTGCCACCCATCCAAGTAGAACCTATAGAACTCTCTTCTTTAGAGGAAAAAGTGTAGTAATGGGTGAATGAGCAAAGGGAGCAAGGTGAAGATGTTCTCTTCATCCCAAATTTTGATTTCATGCCTTTAGGTACTAAGTCGGTTGGGGATAATATTAGAGACACCCCTACAGGTGAACTTCAATAGCAAGATTGGATGTAGATGCCACCAGAGACACAAGGTCCTCATCTCACTCCTCCATCTCCACCACAGGTCATGATGGTAGATAAGGGTTCCATAACTCCTCCACCTCTAAGTTGAGAAGAGGAACATGTTCAAAAGGAATTTTCATTACAAGAGAAACCAAAACCAAGGTTACTGATGAGCCATCAAAAGAGGCACAGATAGTAGAATGTGTACAACAACCTTCTTAGGAAGTTGAGGGTCAAACTAAAGGATCTACAGAGACCAAGACTACAGAAGAAGAGTCCTCATAGTAGGAGACTCCGAGCAAGAGTGATAAAGGGAAGGAGGTAGTTGAACACATCCCTTCATCATCTAGAGCCAAGGTTGTAGAGAGACACATCCCAAGATGGTTTCAAAAAGAAATAATGAGAAGTGCCAAGCATCAGTTCTGTGCTTCAACGCATGACATTTGTGATATTGCAGAGATTTTCAACAAGCTTGATTCTCCATTACATGATGCAACACCATTTGCATTCGTCACTTCCATATAGAACCAAGACTTATTTGTACAAGTGGGTTACCCTCCTAAAGGTATAGATGTAGAAGCTGTTAGTCTTGAGGACTATGAAGTGAAAGATATTATGTTGGGAAAGCCTACATGAGATACATCCCAATAGATGATGACTATGGGAGTCAGAGAGGTTCTCAGGTAGATGGAACATGATGAGATTGAAATCAAAACACTTCATAGGCAAGTTGAGATCCTAAAAGGATATCTAGCTAAAGTTATTAGTCCTCTTGATATTGAATGCCCCAAGGAGACTTTGAATACCATTCTTAGAGAGGGGGAAGGTGTACGACTCAATCCATTTTTGAAAGCTTGTCAGGATTGGAAAGAGAGCCTTGAGGATAAAGGTGTAACTACAAGCATAGGAATTTTGAAGTTTTTGCATGCTATGCAAGAGAATGTTGATAAGATCATGGAAATTTTGAGGTACGACTTCAGTATCATGGATGAGGTATGGACATGGAGCAAAGATTTGTAAACTCTACAAGCCATAAAAGGGAAGAGGTGTCGCATTCTGATCATTGTATATCCTGGAGAAGAGTTAGACATGATAGATGATTGGATAGAGAAGATTGTGGATGGAAATAAAGTGATAGAAACATTGCATGATGAGATACATAGGCTCAAGGACCAAGCTCGAGAGAAAATTTTGGAACCAGAAAAGTTGTACAGTGATGCATGCTTGGAAATTTTTGAAGATGAAGAATGAGAGAAGATATTTCTAGTCAAGGTAGTAGTATAAAATTTCAAGAAGACTTTAGAGAAGGCATCCAATTATGAAGACATCAGATAAGCCTTCAGGACAGAGGAAGCACTGTTAGAGTTGGACACCAAACTCAGAGATTTTGCAGAGACTCGAATTGAGGTGGACAAGTACAGATAGAAGGTCAAGGACAAGTATGAGGCGTTGGATCTTCCAAATGTAGCTAAGATTACTGAGATGATAGAGAAATTCAAGGGCAAATATCCAAACATAGCTTTGGGGTGAAGATGAACAAAACCCAGATGCCAGAATTTCAATTTTGACACTTAGTAAAATTTTGAGATTTTGACCCTGTCAAGGTTCGTAGGTCTGTAGGTCCGTAGCTCAACATTTTCATGCAAGTCTGTAGCTCTGTAACTCTACAGGTCCATAGCTTTGCAATTCAGAGGTGTGCCAATAGTTGATTGCCAGTTCCAAAAGTAGCACTTTCCATGCATTGGGAACATGTTTTGATGGCAAGTTAACTCTGACACACACCTAGTGAAGGGCTAGCTTCTATTTTTGGCACCTCCATGCACTTCCACTTCAACTGATGGCTTCCTCCTACTTTTTCTCTCATGCTTTCATTTTTTTTGACGTGCAAAGGGCTCATGCATCCAATTAATGAATAAAATATGGATGGAGTCCCTCTAAGCACCAGTTAGATTGTTAGTTTGTATATATTTAGTTTGTTTTAATATTTTAAAAGAATTTTATTGCATCAAGATATCTCTCACTCTCAAAAGAAATTGAGGAGATGATTTCTTATAAATACCCCATTGTAAAATGTAACAAGGGTTGCCATTATTATGCATTAAAATTATGCTTTTGGTGCTCACATTTGGAGCGTAGTTATTCTTGCCCGAATGTGTCATATTTTTTTGAATTTTATTTATGAGATTCTAATTGAGGGAAAGGTTTATTGTGTTTTTTTTGGTTGTGTGATCTTTTAGTTTTGGTGTTTGCTATAGATATACAAATTCCACTTATGTAACAAGCTTGAGAAGAGATCACCCAATTGTGTCTACATAGCTTTTTGTCTCACATGAGTGCACTTTTCGTGGCCTTGCGATTTGATGAAGAGTGAAACATCATTCGATTTATTAAAGATTCTCACTGATGATTGCATCAATGGATTCTAGGAAGCACTGCTCTTGTTTTCATTGGTTTCCTACCAATTTCTTCAAAGGTTTAACTCACAACATGTTGTGTTTTATAGCTTATGTCTGTTTAGGAATTTCAATTTCAAGTTATTTTCTTTTAGTTTCATTATTTTCTTTACTAACCCCTTGTTAGAATAGGACCTCATAGTAGCTACATTGTTAGAGTTGCATTCATTAAAAAATAAGAAAATGCAAAAATATTGTTCTCTTTTGGTGTGATATTTTGAGACAGCAAACAGATTTACTTCGATTCCAAGATAAAAGAGTTTTAGAACCAGCAAAAGCCTCCTTGTGAATAGTCACATTTATCTTCTACTGAGTGGATTTTGGTACATCGCAAGACAAATATTGAACCTTGGAGCAGATCCTTAAAAAGATTTTCTTTTCAAGAGAGGAAATACACAATGGATTCCTGCCGTTGACCTTGTGCAAAATGAACGCCCAACACATACCATGGAAAATTCAAATTATTTAATATATTTATTTTTAGAAGTACAGATCAAGTGAAGGGCTGAAAAGAGTTTATATTTTGGTGAGATTGGAAGCTCAATTTTCCTTCCAATATCAGAATCATGGCATAGTAACCCACACAGTTGCCCAGATTTTTTACTCTAAACTACATAAAGAAAATGAAATGGATTAGTTATTTTTATCTGATAATTTTGTGCACAATTTTAAGTATGTTGATCTTCCTTGGACAGCCACTAATCTAATAAAATCTCATTATAATGTTTCTAAATAGAATGAGTTATAATGTTTATAATCTACAGCATGTTCTATTACATAGAATTTGTTGGAAATCATTTGTATTCCTCTGTAACGTTCCTATCTTTGCTAAAAAAAGATTATCTCTTTTGTAATATTTGTTACTGAATAGAAAGAAAATGGAAACCTCTTCTCAACCCTAACTTCCAAAAGGAATGATCCAAATTGATTAAGCACAAAAAAATGTTCAATGCAAAAATGGATCAAGTGATGGAAAATAGGGAGAAAGGAGGTTATATGATCCTTCTATTGTGGAAGAGCATGTGCTTAAATCATAAAATAGATTAAAGAAATTTACACTAAACTTGAATCTAGAAAATACTAACTTCTGATGTCTATGTGTAATTTCTAGAAAATTTGCATCCTGTTCTAGATAGGGAAATGTCAAGACAGAGAAAACCTAGAAATCTTTTATCTTTTTCAAGGGAGGTCAACCTTGACCCTATTGGCAAGGAACAATCTTACCCCAAGGAAAAATTATACCCCAAAAATTCAACCTTGACCTACACTACTCTGACAAATTTTTTTTTTCACAAATCTTGCAAGTTCGACAAAACGGGTATCCAAAGTTGCTCTCCAATTCATTGTTCCACACCTGTATTTGCAAGAAAAATGGTTTTGTTTGTTTGTATGGGGGTTTGCCTCAATCAAACCCCATTTTGAAATTAACCTTGAAATATAATCTAAATTATAATATGCATAAACAAAGTAAATGGAACCATTCACCTTGCTTATGTGGAAATCCTTGTGGAGGATTTCAATCCTTCAATCCACAAGTATGGATGCTCCAAATGTATGTAGAAATGTATGTAGGATGTCTCAAATCAATTTCATTATATCTTAAACACAATTCATGAATGTATCTTTGCATAGAAGAAGATGTAGATGAAGGTGGATGGAGAAATCTTCAACAAGAGGGCTCAATAGAGATTGAATCCTTCAATGGCTAACAATGGATCTCCTTGATGAATTGGATGCTTAAATGCTTGAATGATTTAATGCTTGATAGATAGTAGAATATCACTTCATTAATTTTAGATAGTTGATGTGCTCATGAAATTATGGATATCGTGTAGATCGATTGTGCATAGATTGTAGATGTCAAAATGAGGGAAGAAGGCTTCCTTATATACAGATCTAGGGCAATAACTCCTAGAGAAGGTCAACATAGGAACATTAAATCCCATTTAACCTTAACCCCTAGGAATAGACCTAATGTAATTTAAGAGTCTACCATTCTGAAACCCAAAATAGCTGACCTAGAAGTGATAAAAGGAACTTTCTAAAGCCTAAGATCCTAAAACTCCCTAAAATTGAAAATGAGACTTGGGATTAAGGATGAGATCAACCCTACCCTATGTTAGGGTCAAGATCATCCTTGACATAGTCGAGGGTTGAGGTCAACCTAGACCCAGAATGTCATCCTTGATCTAGAGGCCAAAGTCCTCAATTTCATAGAATAATTTATCAGAAATATGCTAGAAATAGAGAGAGAGAGAGAGAGAGAGAGAGAGAGAGAGAGAGAGAGGTAGAACATGGGGAAAATAGTCAAATCCATGCAAAGACTCATTCAAGGTGCTTGACATGACCTCAGACCACTTACTCAAAGGGTTAAATGCTCTTAATGTGGAAGTGCTTCCATTTTAAGATGATACATTAATCCCCAACTTTAGCAAGAGTATGGAATCGATGCAAACTCTTGGACCTTGACAAAGTAGATGGTAATGAAAATATAATCTTATTAAAATCAAAGAGACAAAGAGATCATCAAGCCCCTAGAGACTCAAGTCTTTGTCAACTCCAAGATCACAATAAGAGAGACATATCTAGAAAAAGAGAAAAGAGAAAGAGTGTGATTGTCTCACCCAATGAGAACTTATGTCCCATTGTGAACCACACAAGGAAACTACACAATTGGAAAGATGGAACTGAACTACCTAGTGAATGTGGCTACTCACTAGTCAACCCATCTAGGATTCACTCTAAAGAATATTCTATTATATAGGAGTAAAACCAAAAGAGATTCAATCTTAAGGACACATTCGACCTTGAGGGATCAAAAATATATTTGAAGCTAGAGAGATCAAGAGATCCTAAAATATAAATCCATGCTTTAAGGATTAGTCACTAATACTAAAAGGGAGAAAAGGTATCTTGAAAAATAATATATATGTATTGAAAAGTGTGTGTGCAATAAGTCAATAGAGTGTATGCCCCCGTGTTCAAGTCATTTCTAACACTTTAACAGGAGCAATGGCTTTGACGAAACATAAAATACTCCACTTATTACATTTTCACTATGAGATGTCCCTAGACAAAGAAAAATCAAGAGAAATACCACATAAACATATAGAGAATACATAACGGATCTACCCACTGTGGGTCAATATTATCATAAGATTATATATATATATATATATATATATATATATATATATATATATATGATATTATTGCAAATGAATTGACATCATTCCCTAGAGAAAGTAGAACTACAATAAAAAAGGAGGAAAGATCACATAAGAGATATAAAGAAGAATCTTTTCAGACCATAACCTAGAGACCAAAAAGAATTAGTTCTACCAAGTAATGGATCCAAGTAGATTACACAAGGAAACATGAACAAACAATAGCATAGGTACAACATATGTAAGAAAAGAAATACATATAGAAGAATATTACTACAAGTTTGATTCTTTTATCACCTTGCACCAATGAAGAAACAAAGATTGTATAAAATAATCTAACAAAATTCAGAAAATATATCACAAGAGAAGCACAATATAATAGACAAACACACAACAAATACTACCATGAGGACTAGCCAATCAAGCATGTCACCTAATCTCCCCATCTCATCTTTTATTATTTAAGGAAGGTGGGTAACTCACAAGAGGGACTATATCCAACACATTGGGAATGATAGCCAGTTGCAAACAAGTATCCTCTTGAGATTCACAATCTTCAATACTAGGTGTAAGTGTTAATTGTGAGAAAAGCATATTAGTTAAATCAATGTCAATTTCAATAGTTTCAAATTCATCATTAACATCATCAGCATCATCAAGAGTATCTTCATCATCTAGATTAATCAAAATAGGATCTAAGATACTAATAGAATCATTAGAATCAAGTAACTTAACATCATTATTAGTAGCAACTTCTTCTAATACATCATGCATAGTTGTATCCAAAGAAGATTAAAAAATTTGAATAATAAAATTATGAGCTTTAGCTTGGGCACGATGCTTTTTACAATGTTTGTTAGCAAATTAGTTACATTTTATCTTACTTGAAATTTGTTAAGAACTATGAGGAACAACTACTAAATCCTTCACAGGTTCTATAGGAGGATTAACAGGATGACTAGTAGACTAACAAGAAATATGAGGAACTTGATTAACAGTTGTAGAAGCCATAGATAAAGGATTTATGGAAGCTATAGACAAAAGACCATAGTTAAAATCCTTAGAAGGTAAGTTTATCTCTCAAGAATCTTCTGCTACTTATAGACTTGATATGAATAGAAAAGGTGATGAGGTCAAGCAAGACCTAAATTAGATAATAAAGGCAAAAAGAAATTAATAGTAGCAACATCCATGGGCCTAGAAGTATGATATAAGCTATGATTAACCATTTTCTCTTCATCATCATAAAAAAACTTAAAATATTTATGAATAGGTGAAGCAATAGCATGCATGGCATTTAACCATGATAAACCAAGTTTAACTTGAAATTGAGCAAAAATAGGAACAACAACAAAGGTAGTGTTCATAATCTTTTCATAAAGTTCAACCATAAATCAATAGAACCAAATGATGGATAAAGAAAACCATTACAAGTTTGAATCCATATATCTGATTTATCATAAAAATCATGTTTCAAACTTTTCATAAAAATATTTTCTTCTATAATAACATTGACTAAGGAGGTGGGATTATAAGAAATTGAGCAAAATCAAAACTAATAAGACAATCCAAGAGAGCTTAATGTGAAGAATATTACCATAAACCAAATGAGTTTCCCAATGGATCAACATGAATGGAGACAAGAGATTTTGAAAGGGGAAAGCAAAGAAAACCCCTTATGCAATATTAAGAATGTGGCAAAGAAGCCTAAGGAAAGAGAAAGGAGGAAGAAGTATCGTGGAGAAAATTAGCTCATTACAATAACATCAAAAAGATGTGTAGAAGAAGTAGTTGTAGAAGAATGAAAGAGGCATCTCTTTTATAGAGATGAGAAAGGAGTTGCGTGTGTAACTCCGATTTCTATGAATGCCACCATTCATAATAAGTGTGTGAAAAGCATAAATATCCTCTTAAGGAGGAATAAACTACTTTCCTTAATAAAGGAAATACAAAAAAGAGTTAACCTCACATGTGGACTAGAGGACAAGAAAATAATATGTCCTTCATGTGTGTACTAAAGGATAAAATACATAAGGGATACCTTGATTTATCCCATTTAATAAATAAATACAACCAAGAAAAGATTACTACTTCTAACATCCCCCTTTAATCTTTACTTGGGGAGATTTTATCAAAGGGTGTCAAACCCAATTTACAACATTACAACTTGATTTTTTTGAAATATCTTCATTGTGCAAGAGGTCTCTTATTATTGTGGGTACATCATTGGAGAGCCAAGAGAAGTGGATAGTCCTTCAAGTGTGCTACATCTTCAAGTGGATTCATGTGGCATAGGATTTGTATAACAAATAATGATGCCTTGTATGTGCCTTGATGGATTACCTAAAACATAGGAACAAGAAAAAAGGGAACTATCCACAAGGATAATTTCATCTTATATTCAAGTTAGAATCTTTTTATGTATAAGTAAACGCTCATAGAATAAATATAAGTGTAACTTAGTACCACAAATAAATCAAGATAAATCATATCTTGCAAAGAACAAATATGTTATCAAAACTTTCAAGAAAGGACCATAGAAAAAGCTAGCTAATCAATCCAACATCAACAATGCTTCAATCACGTGGATATAGACAGTCCACTAATAAGTCATTTTACTACAAGTTAATGGGTGATCAATCCATAACCTACATGACTCATGATTTAAGCAATGAAGTATACATAATATTATATGACATGTTTTCAAATATATCAAAGGGGAGAAGTATGAGTATTAACAATATATTTCCTTCAAATAAGAGTAAAATGCCTTCAAGATGGGTCAAATTAACTAAAATTGGAGGGAAACTCCAAGAATAAATGGTTTAAACCATAAAGTGCCAATATGGCAATAGAATGATGCTAGAAAAGCATAAATTGCACTTATGTGCCAATCAATATGTACAAGATAAATGTTGAAGGCAATAGTTTATAATAGCTCATAATCGCAAGGAAAAAAAAATTGCATATGTGAAATATATAAAAATGCACTCATAATTGTCAAGTCACAAAATACAAAAAAAATTATATATTTATCGAGATATATATGTGGGCCCCCATATAAATACACAAATAAATATACCTAAAATATCATAGTATGAAATCATGCAAAGACAATTAAGATCATATATAGAACATAATTTCTAGGCAACATACTAAGGAGAAATGCCAAAGATGATAAATGAGGATCATTAACATCAAACCATATTTGCAGTAATTAATCCTCCTAGGTTAAATTTCAGCCATTCTAGAAATTGATCTCTTTTACTAAGTACTTTTTGAAACCATTTATTTTTTCTCTTAACAAATTTATCACTAGAGGAAGAGTCATGATGTATGAATGTACCATTTGTATCAACATTAGCATTATTACCATTATCAATATTAGCATTATTACCATGATCTATAAATGCATCATTATCATTACCATTGTAAGAAAGAATAGGAGAAATAAAGGTAGATATATGAGGAGTAAGGTTTAGAGAAGGAGGTTGTTCCTCCACTAACACAATTCTACTTTCACTAAATTTTTTATTTTGAGCATTAGAAGAATCATGCACACCATTTCCTACAAGATAAAGATTTCATGCTATGTGCACTTTGCTAGTAATAGGATTATAAGCTTGATAACCTTTGGTATTTTGCATGTTTTCATTCATGCACCTTATATATGAAATCCTAAATGAAGCAATAGGAGGTAAATTTTCAACTGCATTAGATGAGATATGCTCATTTTTCAAATGAGCAAGCCTTTCATGCTCCATATTAAAAGAAATATTTTTGTGCAAAGAGTGTCTAGAAGAGGTGAACCCAGAAAATTTAAATAAGTTATCATGGCCTAACTTAGCATTAGCAACAACTTCATTAGTGTTAGGATCAATAACAGAGCACATGTCCTTATGAAAATCAACTTTGTAATTTTGACATAATTTTACAATAGAAAGAAGATTGTATTTCAACTCAGGAACATAAAGGACATCATGTAATTTTCCATTTGAAATACTAACATTACCGAATCCTTCAACTTTGCAACTATGATTATCAGCTAATTGAATTGGAATATTAGAAGGATCGGGTTTTAAAGAATCAAACACTTCTTTATAAAAAGTAACATGTTGAGATGTACTAGTAGCAATAATCCATTCTAAATTTTTAGAAACATTGTAACTAACAGTAAAAGCATGATGAGATGGATGAGAGTTTTGATTATTTTTGTTGATAAGTTGGTTATCTTTTTGTTTTTTAAAACAATTATTAGTTACATGACCATCTTTCCCACAATAAGTACAGTGGGGTTTTTTATTAGATTGATTAGGATGAGTATTATTACAATGTGTGTTTGGATTATTATTATTAAAATTATGATTATTGTGATTATTTTTATTATGAGTACTGGGAGAATCATTATTAGAAGATTTAAAATTCTGATTTTGACTTTTAGACACAAAGGCATGTTCACTAGATCTAAGAGTACCAAATTGTAACAAATTAGCTTCCTCTTGACGTAACAAATTTTGAAATATACTATAAGTTAATTGAGTAGACAAAGTAGGAATAGCAGGTTGAGAATGAACATTAGTGATAAATTGTTAAAATTGTCTAAGAAGACATTTCTTTAAAATAATGGTAATTAATCTAATATCAGTGAGAGTAACACCTAATCCAATTAGTTGACTTTTAATATAATCAAATTTAAGTAAAAATTCATCCATAGATTTGAAATCAATATACCTCAAGTCTTCCAAATTGTCTTGCAATTGAATCTTGCGTGATTCAGATGGCATGTCATACATTTGCTTTAAAATATCCCAAGCTTTGTGGGTAGCAGTGCAATGAGCAATTAGAACATATAAATCTAGGTCAAGAGATATACCAATGAGGCCAAGGGCTTCCTCATTTTTAGCATTCCATGCATTTTTTTCATCTTATGTAGCTGAGGTACCGGGAACTACAGAAGGGTTAGTAGCAACATCTAAAATATGCTTGAAACAGAATATAAATAAAAGATGAGTTTTCCAAGAATGATAGTTTGAGTTATTTAACTTGATTTCTGGAATTAAGGTTGACATTATTATAAGATGAGAAAAAAATAACCTTCTTTACTAAATAAATTTGAAAAATAAATTTAAAAAATTAAAAAAATTATTTGAGAGAGAAAAAATAATAATAATAATTAAACCCCTTTTTTATTTTTTAAAAAATATTTTAATAATTTTAATTTCAAATTTTAAAATTAAATCTAGATTCTATTTTCTTATAAACTAACTATAATATATATATTTAAAGTATATGTTTTTTGTTTCTTTAAAAAAAACTTCCTAAAAATAATCAAGTACTTTACTTTATTTTAGAAAAAAAATCTCAAGTTTGAATTAAGATTTAATTAAAAACTTTATGAATAATAATAGTAAATAATTTTTTTTTTAAAACCACGTGAGGAAAAAAAATATGATTGAAAATTTTTGTATATTTCAATGCAATCTTTTTTTATGAGAGCAATCCTTTTTTTTAAATTAGTAATTGATTGAAATGGTGGAGAAGAAATTCAAGTAGTTTGAAAAAAAAAATAGAATCTCATAAATGATTAGACAAAAGGAACAAACCACATGGCTAAGGTTAGAAGGAGAGAATGAGACACACAGTTATGATTGTAAAACTCACAATGACCTAATAATAGGAAATAAGTGTTATAAATAGAAAAGAAGAATAGTTATGATTGTAAAACTCACAATAAGCTAATAATATGAAAGAAGTGGAGAAGAAATTCAAGTAGTTTGAAATAAAGAAAAAATAGAATCTCATAAATGATTAGACAAAAGGAACAAACCCCATGGCTAAAGTTAGAAGAAGAGAATAAGACACATAGTTATGATTGTAAAACTCACAATAAGCTAATAATAGGAAAGAAGTGTTATAAATAGAAAACAAGAATAGTTATGAATTATTAGTTTTTTTTGAGATTTGAAATAGAAACCCTTATAGCTTTGAAATTATAACTATCATTAAAAAAAACTATACCAGTGATGGATATAAATTTATTTGAAAGAAATATAGAATAAAGAGAAACAAGATAGTTAAAAATATTATTAATGAAGCTTTTAATGACTTGTAAAGAGTAAAGTTTTTTTTTTGTTAAAAAAAAATGAACTGATTAATATTTTTAAAGTCTATGAAAGAAGGTGTTAAGAGCAATAAAAGTATATCTATTTTTTCTTTTGTTTGGCTGCAAGCCTTCCAAAGCAAGTAAAAAAATGGGATAGATGATAAAAAGAACTCTTTGGTGGTAAACCTTCCAAAGAGGGTTAGAAAAAAAACTTGAAGATTGAATAAAAAACCTACAAAAAAATAGGAACGATTTTTTTTTCTTCACTTCTCCTCTCAAAAAAGTTCTCCAATATGGTAACCTTCACAAAAGCTCAAAACAAGGATTAGAAGCTCTGATACCATGTAAGAAATCGAGCAAAATAAAAACTAATAAAACAATCCAAGAGAGCTTAATGTGAAGAATATTGCCATAAACCAAATGAGTTTTCCAATTTATCAACAAGAATGGAAACAAGAGATTTTGAAAGGGGAAAGTAAAGAAAACCCCTTGTGTAATATTAAGAATGTGGCAAAGAAGGCTAAGGAAAGAGAAAGGAGGAAGAAGTATTGTGGAGCAAATTAGCTCATTACAATAACATCAAGAAGATGTGTAGAAGAAGTAGTTGTAGAAGAATGAGAGAGGCATCTCTTTTATCTAGAGATTAGAAAGGAGTTGCATGTGTAACTCCCATTTCTATGAATGCCACCATTCATAATAAGTGTGTGCAAAGTGTCAATATCCTCTTAAGGAGGAATAAACTACTTTCCTTAATAAAGAAATTACAAAAAAGGGTTATCCTCACATGTGGACTAGAGGACAAGAAAATAATATGTCCTTCACATGTGTACTAAAGGATAAAATACATAAGGGACACCTTGGTTTATCCCATTTAATAAATAAATACAACAAAGGAAAGATTACTATTTCTAACAGGGATCAACAAGAAAACAATGAGTAGGTATCATAGAAATCTTAGCATAAATATAAAGGGTAACATTAGGAGCTTTAATAGTCTCATAATCATCAAAAGTAATCAAATGTTCCCAAGGTCATTTTTTCTTAGGTTATTTTTGAGGTTTTAGTTGAGGCCTCAATTTAGGCTTAGGTTTTAGTTGAGATGGAGCTGAAACTGGAGATTGAAGCGGAGATTGAGATTGAGGTAGAGATACAAATTGAACTACATGCTCCACTTGATTAACAACATGATTAAGATCATCCATCTTAGAATCATACACAATATCCATGGAAGATGGCTGAGCAATAGTATTAGTATCATGTGTAGGTAAAGAATTCATATAGATTCATAAATTTTGATTAGGAAGAGAAACAAATTTATTCCCACTACCATCAAAATTATCAACAGATAGAGCATTAGAATCAATTAAGTCCTGAACCTTATGCTTTAAGGAATAACATTTCTCAATACCATGACCATTTGGGAGATGATATTGACAAAAAGCTTTTAGATCAAAAGATTTAGCCATCATTGTACTAGGTAAAAGAGGATGAATAGGAGGTAAAATAATCATATTAGAGTTAACAACCTATTTATAATAGAATTTAAAGATTTAGAGATCTAGGAGTAAACATATGATTCAATTAAAAAGTAGTGGATACAAAAGTGGCATTGTGAGATGCAACAACAACTTGATTAGCAACTACATTTGCTTATTTATTTATCTTGACATAGTTATTGAATTTTTTAATTTTATTTGGATTAGGAGTAGCATCACTTTTATCAATAGGAATAGGAACCATTGGATTGGTGCTCTCAAATTGACTCACTTGTAATTGATAATGATGAAGTGCTAAGCAAAGTTGTTGAAAAGAAGTAAATTTAGTAAGCCAAATATTATGTCTAATATCCATTTGCAAATTTGAAATAAAGATACATTAAATATCAATATTAGGAATATGATAAGGAATTTTAGCATGCAAATGCTTATATCTACCAATAAATTCAGTCAAATTTTTCTTAGACTTTTGTTAAAATATATCAAATTAGTCAAACACACTTGTAGGCCAATGTTGTTTATAAATTGTTGAATAAAAGCTTTAGCAAGTTGAGAAAATGAATGAATAGGATAAGTAGTCAAAGAACAAAACTATTGTAATGCCTTGTCAAAAAAATTTCAAGAAAATAACTTCGCTAAAGTCCTACGATCATGACCATAATCACTACAAAGGATTTGAAATGTTTTAAAATGATGAATAGGGTCTCCCTTACCATTATAATTCTCAAGATAAGGCATGTTGGCTTGTTGAGGAATGAGAGTACGAATAATATCCTAAGAAAGAGGACTTCCCATATCACAAGTAGAGATACTAAACTTTTTTTGATTCAAGGATGCAAGTTGTTGTAAAGATGACATAGTTGAGCCAAACTGATAATTGTAGAATCATGAGAGGAAATAGGAGAACTAGAAACTTTAGAAGCACTAGGTAAAGTGTACAAAGCTACAAGAATAAAAGACACAACTAGATGAACACTAGGAACTAAAATTGGCATAGAAGTAGAATAAGTAAAAGGAACATTATGATAAGAAGATTGTGAAGTAGGAAAAGATAAATGAGGAACACTCATAGGAATAGAGGGAACCATCATAGTCAGCAAAGGAGTATAGGTAGGAACACTAGAAAAAAAGATAGAAGAAAGTTCTACACTAGTGATAGGAGGAGATAACCCTAAATCTTGAGCTTCTTGAGCTAAAGGTTTAACATTGGAATGCACAAGGTGAGTAATACCATGCAAGAGATTAACACCTTGGTCACTATCAAAAAGAACTTTCTTAAGAGCCTTAATAGATTGAATAGAATCTTGATTATGGTTTTCTTAAAGAAGCCAATTACCCAATTTATCAAGTTCATTTGAAAATTTTTGAACTTGTTTAGAAGGAAATCTTAAAGCATCATCCTCATCATGAGATGAGTGAGAATAATTTTGCTCCATAAGAGGATTAGAATTGGGAATAATCAAAGATTCATCCAGGATCCTAAGGAATGGAGAAGAAGACTCAGGCTCAAAGGTACCCATAACTCTATGCCTACATCTAACCCTAAGATTAGAAGTAGGATTAGAAGTAATAAAGCCCATAAACCAATACAAGGAAAATAAATGAAACTATAAAACAATAATATTTTTTATTTTTAAAGAAATTTTTCAATTTTTTTGTATTTTTGAATTCAAAATGCAACAGCATAAACTAAATCTAATATTAATGCAAGAAATCACCAAATGAAATGAAAGGAAATATAACACCACAAAATATAATAGGGCTTCTAATTCCACAAAAGATAAGGAAATATAATGCAATATTTTAGATCTAACACCAAAAGCAAAGAGTTTTCTATCATGGGTTCACCAAAATGAATAGAAAGATGAACACACAAGATAATATAAAGGGAACTCAAAAACATAATAGGGCATCTAATTCCACAAAAGAAAAGAGGGTAAGCATGTTGTGTTCACCAAAATGAATAGCAAGAAAATGGAAACCTCTTTTCAACCCTAACTTTGAAAAGGAATGATCCAACTTGATTAAGCATAAGAAAGTGTTCAATGTAGAAATAGATAAAGTGATGGAAAATAGGGAGATAGGAGATTATATGATGTTTCTATTGTGGGGGAGTATATGCTTAAATCCTGAAATAGATAAAAGACAAACACTAACCTTGAATCTAGAAAATTCTGATTTCTAATGTCTATATGTAATTTTTGGAAAATCCACAACCTATTTCAGACTGCAAATGTCGAGATGGAGAAAACCCATAAACTTTTTTTCCTTTTGAAGGAAGGTCTACCTTGACCCTATTGGTGGGACACAATCTTACCCTAGGGCACAATTGTACCCTAAAAAGTTGACCTTGACCTACACTACTCTAATGAAATTTATGTTCATGAATCTCACAAGTTTGATGAAAAGGGTATCCAAATCTATTCTCCAATTCATTTTTCTACACTTGTATCTACAAGAAAAATGATTTTGTTTGTTTGGATTGGTGGTTTTCCTCAATCAAACCTTAGTTTTCAATTAACCTTGAAATATAATTGAAATTATAATATTCATAAATAAAGTAAATGGAATTATTCACCTTGCTAATGTGAAAATCCTTGTGGAGGCCTCGAATTCTTGAATCCACAAGTATGGATGATCCAAATGTATGTAGGATGTCTAAAATCAATGTCATTGGATCTTCAACACCAATCTTGAATGTATCTTTTCATAGAAGAAGACTTGGATGAATAAGGATGGAGAAATATTCAACAAGATGGCACCATAGAGATTGAATTCTTCAATGGCTAACAATGGACCTCGTCGATGAATTGGATGCTTGAACACTTGAATGAGTGAATACTTGATAGATAGTAGGAGTTCACTTCATAAATTGTAGATAGTGGATGCGCTCATGAAATTATAGATAGCTTCTAGATCGATCATGAATAGATTTTAGATGTTAAAATGAGGCTAGAAGGCTTCCTTATCTAGAGATCTGTTGGTCTGACTTTTTGTGTAGTAGAAGTTTTCTGTTAAATCATAGAAAAGTCAAATTTTCTATTCCTAAGTGAAGCATAGGATTTTGGATAATCCATCCATAAGAAATAATCATCATGTAAACCCTATATCATCTCTATTCATAAATTTTCGGGCGCAAAATTTTGATTTTTCAAAAGAGACGAATATGCTGTCATATTCCTTTTCCTTTCTCCCGGGTTACCTTTCTTCCTATTTGTCCCAACCGTCAGATCTGACTAGATCTACCGTTGTCCTTACCTCGCTATGACAAGTTGCATGCTTATTAAGTATGGCGAGGTAATGAGTGTTGATTATTTTAAGAGGCGGGACCGTAAAGTGAAGATATGGCGATCGGAGATTTGCTTATTAAATGATTTATTTTGTAGGTACACTTTGCAAGTTACCATCCAAAAAGGATAGGGACCCACTAGAATATCTGACATCAGAGCCAGAATGATGGTTTTTTCGGACGTTTCGCCACCTCGCTATCGGAAAAATCAGGCACTTCACCGTTAGCGAAGTAGCAAGGCCACGTGAAAATCTGAAGATGGTGACATTACATCTTGCTTGTATCATAATTACACCAGGTGGCATGACCAGTCATAAATACTGTTGTCAGAATCAGTTTTAATTGATAGAAGTGATTACTGGGTAACCCTTGTATTTTTTGGCACGGAATCCTTTTAAGTGCCAGAGCTCGCTACCTCGCTATCGAAAAATTCAGGTGCTTCACCGTTAGCGAGTTAGCGAGGCCCTGTAAAATGGTAAAAGATCGGCAAGATCTTTGGTGATGTGGAATGATAAATGACTATGGTAAATTTTGACATGTGCCTACTATGCAGAGATCTGATTCTCATTAATGCCTATCTGACTAAATGTACAAAAAAATCCTGAACGTCAGCTTGAAGTGGATCAACGGAGTTCGCTACCTCGCTATGACAAGTTGCATGCTTGTTAAGCCATGTGACATAGCAAATATAAATCAGGAGATCCTGTGCTTCTTCCTCACCTTTGATTTGGTAAGTAATCAACGGCTGTCATCTCCTCGCTATGAAGAGTTGCAAGGGAGATAATTATAGCGACATAGAGAGTTGGGCCTGCCCCCTTCCTTCTTAAGAAGCCTTGTAGCATATCTTTCGATCATTTCCGGATCAGATCAACGATTGTCGCCACTTCGCTATGGCAAGGTGCTCGTTCTTTATGCATAACGAAGTAGCAACATGCCAACACGTGTTCTCAATCGTCAGTGGGTCCAAATATAAGTGCCATCAAAGAAAGAATTCTGTACGTGGAAAGTTCTCATTGGGTAAAATAACTGACATGGCAAATACAACTCCTAGTTGTTCTCTCTGCACCACATGATCGTAGGATCTTTGAAGATCGACGACGCAGTTTTAAATGAAAAATGTAGTGCCACTCTCTGTATTAATTAGACAAGAAAGCTTCATCCGTGAGGAAAAATAGAGTATAATACAGAGAGATTTCATCAGTTTCATATCATGCGAGCAAAGATTTGGAGCCATTCTTATGCAGAAGCCATTACTGAAAGAAAAGCGTGCCAAGGTCTGATAAAATTGTCAAGTTGTCTGTTCGCGGAAAATTTGCAGGAATACATAGGAAAAGAGAGACAGAATTCAAGTAAGTAATACTACCATAATCTTTGTAAGCTTTTAAGTTCTAAAAAGATAGCCCAAGATGCCTCCGAAGAAGGGATTTTTAGGTGCAATAAACTACTTGGATAGAAATGTCCATGATGATTTACTTGAGTTGCTTCCTGAGTCTACTGTAGAAATAGTGCAAGTTAAGAGGTTAACCTCACTGAACCCTAGGCTAAGGATAGCTGATGGATTGTATGATAAGGGTAATTGGGTTCAGGATGCTCAAACTTCTCAAACTGGTTTGAGTTTATTCAAAAAATGGTTTGCAGAAAGGAAGTTATATGCCCCTCATGCCAATATATGGAATTTTGATCTTGGAAAGCTTGTTGTCCCCAGTGTGTTTATGGATTTTGACCTGCTTGAAGCTATAGCGAAAAATTATGACCAAGCCACTAAGGTAGTGAGAAGAATGGATGGTGAGGCTTTAGTTACCATCAGTCCCGAGGAGATTAGGAAGGTTTTCAGTCTGGGACCTCTCACTATGTATCATGTGCCCATTAATTTGATAGAGTTAGAAAAAGAATATATATCCAAAAGGGATGTAGTTAGACAAGGTGCACTGAAAGCCCACATAGGCCGGATTGGAGGCCTCCCAACCATAACATCGTCTTCTAAAGAACCATTCAAGAAATCATGTTTTAATGCCAGGTCAGTAGAGATATATAGGACCCTATGCAGAGTCTTCGGAGAGGGCGAAGAAGATTTTATTCTGGTGAGCTTCATGTATATGATCACCCAAATCTCCTCTTTTGGTGTGGAAATAATTTTTGATTTTGCATCTTACTTGGCTAATGAGATTCACCAGGGATTGGTGGGGATTGCAAAGGTCAAGGTGGAAAAGGTTTGGGGTTAGTACTCCCTATTGATTCATATGTTTCTTTTTAAAGGGGCCACTTATTTTGGTAAAGAAATGGTTTTAAATAGGGAACAAGAGGGGGAGGCACTACCAGTCCAATTATGGAGTGCAGACATGACTTGGGAAGCAGAAAATGCTAGCTTTGTTAGATTTGATAGGCACTTTGCCTCCAAACTAAGATGCCTCATATTGAGTGATAATCCCAGAATTTCTAAGGCACTAATGCATCTTGTTAGGCCTATGGAAAAACCCCATAGTCTAAAAGTTTCACATAATTGGGGAGATATTATCCCATATTCAGTCTCAACTGTCATTAGGTCTATGGATTCAAAGGAACACCCCATGTACTACCCTATCAGGTACCTTTAAAGGTAGGGATAGCTGAATTTTTGTGGCAGTTGGGAGGAGTGGAGGAGGCCTTTTTGCACAAAAGGGGAACAGGATCAATTTTTCTTACTTGCACTATAGCCCACCAATTTGTGATAACTAAAGAAGGGTGGATCTTTCTCCACAAAATTTTGGATCAATATAAGATGGTAGTGTCTCATGCTCGTTTTTGTGATACAAAAGGTTTCTTTAACTCTGCTCTTAGACTTAGAATCAAGCTTCGTCTAGTTCAACATGAATTCTATTTTCCTGAAGATATAATAAGAAATGAATATTCTCTCCATGAGCAAGAAATAAAGAAAGAAAAATGGAGAGTCTATTCAAAAGTTTTGGAGTTTATTAATTGTTTTGACAAAGATCACAGTCCTCTTAGTAATGCTGCAACCAATGCAGATAAGATAAATAAGCTCATGAGTACTTTCTCTGAGATAATGGAAGTAATGAATGAGAAGAAACAACATTTTATTGATTCTTTTCCAGATAAAGCCAAAGAGGTTATGAGAAAATTGGGTTTCACCCCCAACATTGGAATGGGTCCACTGGTGGTACGAAAGAAGACAAGATATACTATTGTTCGACAGTAGATGCCTATTGTACACAAAGAAAAACAGGTAGTTGAATCTACCAGTACTGTCCTAGAAGAAAGACCCCCTAAACCTTCTCCCAAAAGAAGAAAAATAATAAGGGAAGAAGAATCCCCTGATGAAGGTTACTCACCTTCTCAAACTCCAATGAGAATTGAGGAAGAGCAGCTCACCAATGAGCAATTTGAACAAATGGGGTCACAAGGAGAAATTTTTGTTACACAAGCAGAAATTGATGAAGGGAACCCCCAGCAACCTCCTGTGCCAAGTTTTGAATTAACTGTAGCAGATTTCAGAGGAAGGGAATTGGACCCTGTTTTGGAACAAGCCAGTCAGCATTTTTTGTCTGATAACAGTTTTGTAAGATCTAGGGCTTTCCATCAGTTTGCATGGAGGGTAAACATGCACATTTTTGAGCAAAGGTGTAAGAATATGAAAACAGAGCATCCAGAAATGGATGAGGCCTCCATTCAAAATCAAATAAAGGAACAAATGATGCAAGAGTTCCAGAATATAACCCCTAATGAGGGTAGACAGATGGTAAAAAGTGCAAATATTTTATTATTGCCCAATTGGGATATTGCTGATGCATTAATTTTTAATTCTGTATCAAATAATTTAGGACTACAGGACCCAAATAAAGAGGAATTCTTGGGTACAGCATTCAGCAATGATCAAGCTGCCCTTTTTATGTGGTCCCTGAGAAGAGGATCCAGGACTACTGCATCACAGCCTGATGATTCAGGACTAACAGGGAGTATCATTGTAAGGAGAGTTGCTGATACTTCAAATGTACAGGCAGCCCACATGAATGTGGATTATTCTAAATTTGCCTTGGCCACTGTAGAAAGAGAAGAGAAGGAAATGATTGATTTGCACAGTAAATATGAAATAGTGGTGGATGCTTACAATCAAGAGGTAAAAAAGAGAATTGAGCTGGAAAACAGGGTATCTCAATTGGAGAAGATACTTGGAAAAAGGAAAGTGGGAGAATCCAGTACACTGAGAATTGCATACCCTTCACAGTCATCTGTTGGATTAACCCCTATCATTGAAATACCTGACAACCCTGAAAGACCCCAATTCTATACTGCAGAGGAATTTGAAGCAGAAAAAACCAAATTACATGAGTGGCAGATAGAATTTAGAAATCAGCAGGAAGAAAAATGGAAGTAGGGTGTGACATATTTGAGGGATAAAATACAATGGTCAACTTTTTATGATCAGTTGACAAGGATTGTAACCCTCATGGATGAGTTGAATAAAGAAAAGGATGGACTAGATTCTCTTGCACAGAAATGGAGACAGAGAAATAATGATATTACAATTATATGTATATCTACAGTCCAAATGCCTTATCATCAAGTTGAAAAGATTTTTGATTTATTGAATAAGTTAGAAAATTTTGAGAATGAAAGAGATTCTTTACAGAGAAGATTGATACTCTTTTTTTCAAAATATCTTGCTAAAAAATTCACCCTATTTCCTTGTGCTTTAGAATCTGTTGATATAGTAAAGGAAAAAGAAAAATGGAAAAAGGAAATGGATGAATTATTCAATAATAGAATAATAAACATCATCAGTGAGACTGGCCATTGGTTTTGGGCAAAGACAAACGAGGAGCTGGTAAAAGTACAATTGTATTATACTACTATGAGAAAAGAATTTGATGATTTAGAGGAAAATGCAAATTCTTTAATAAAGATACAAAGAGAAACTCTAAGTTTTGATTGGCCAAATGATGATACTTTTAATAAGTGGAAAAATCAGTTTAGTGAACAGATGTCAGGAGACAATGAGGAAGAAGATGCGAAAGTAATAGTTACCCTTGTAATCAGCAATGATGACATGGAAAATCCCCAGGTTAAAGTGAGTTTGCAGGTAACAGAAGATGATACATCACTTACAGACCTCATGGTTATGTACTCCGAAAGTGAAGAATGACTGCAAGGTCAGATCATGCTCTTGTCTCAACAATTCAAAAGCATAACAGAAAGGGACCCGCCAAGAAATGTTGTTAATCTTTCTGTTATTTTGTTTTTGTCTTTCTTTTGAAAGGACACCTGTCACCTTCTTTAGCCTGAAGCTTGTTGCATCTCACACTATTTAAGTGAGATCCCAAGGCTAAAGAAGGGTCTGAATTCTATTTTTACTAAGTATTGTGCTTAGTCCTATTTTTGGTCCAAACATTTGGAAAGCAAGTTTGTAGTATACTTTTCTGTCAAAATTTTTGAGAATACATGAATGTAGAAAGAACTGTGCTTCTTTTCTGAAGGTCTTTCTGGGTCTATTGTAAAGGATATACCATTTTCAAAGGAAATGAATACAAATTATGAACTGTCCCCATATTAGTTCTTTCTGAATTTTGTCTCCTTTTAAATACTTAGCTAACTTGATGTTGTGTGAGTAAAAGCTTATGCAATTGATTGCAATCTAGTAGGGTTGTACATCCATTTGTTATTGCTGTTAATTCAATGGATTAAATAAAGGCTCTGATGAATGTGATGAGATTGCTTAGGTATTGAAAAGGATTTTTGAATGATAAATTTTTATAAGAATTGCTGATAAGAATTTGTTGCAAAGCAACAAATTAGATCTAAGAATTTACTATAGACTCTGAACCCCAATGGATTAGGCACTGATCGAAAGTATTTCAGCCAAAAGAGAAGTATATTATGACTGGTTTTTTCAAATACATCATAAAATAAAATTTTACTTTTATTTCCTGTAAGATATTCAAAGTTGGCCAGCACTTGCCTGCATGGAATGTTTTAGCTTCATTTAGCCATTGCTGTTGAAAAGATCTGCAGATCTATAGAAGATTTCTTGGCCATATCTGTTCAAGGGATGTGTTTACCAATTTGGTAAGAGTTATGTATGTGTTTGAGGATTTAGAAATGAGAATCAAAATGAAACTAAGAATAATTCTCATACAATTGTTCCATTTTTGAACCATCCCCGGGTACACCCGCCCTGGTTTTTACAGAGCCAAAAGAGTAGAAAACTGTCTGAGGTTTTGTTGAAGTTGGGTCCTAGTACCTTGCATATGCAAGTGACAATGAGAATTGGATATTCTTTAGGTTGTGTATGTACTGATATCTAGGTATTAAGCCTTTTGTCACTTAGTATTTTTAGCACTATATTAACGTCATATTAAAAACACCAACAAGATCTAGGGCACTAACTCCTAGAGAATGCCAACATAGGAGCATTAAATCCCATTTAACATTAACCCATAGGAATAGAACTAAATTTAATTTAATTTAAGAGTACCATTTTGAAACTCAAAATAGCTAACCTGGAAGTAGGAAAAGTAAATTTCCAAAGCTTGACATCTCAAAACTCCCAAAAATTGAAAATGGAACCTAGGGTCAGGGACAAGGAAAACCCTGCCCTAGGTCAGGGTTGAGGTCATCCTTGACCTAGGTTAGGGTCGAGGTCAACTAGTGCAAGAGCAAACCTAGCTACCTCCTATGTTTGAAAGTTTATGGCTTTTACTTGTTTCTAGAAAAGTCAAGAGATTAGGTTAGTTTTTTTTAAGACTTTAGAAGGTCATTCTTTATGTGGGCTAAGTGAGTTAGTCATTAGGACTAAGTCAAAAAAATAGTCATTGTTTGTAGCATTCCAATTTATTAGACTTAAAAGCTTAGTGTTGTTCTAAAGTCTTAAATGTGTTCTAAACACATATAGGTGGTGAGAAAGATGCTTAATGGACATAAATGAAGTTGATTCCTCATAATATAGAGGTTAAATATCCTAAAAAGTAGGATGGAGGCATAATGGAAAAGATGCCAAATGTTGTCAAGAAGTTGTCATGACAACATTTGCAATTATCACAAATGTTGCATGCAACTTGGTTACTTTGGATTCCCTTAAGGATAGGGAGTGGAAAATCAACAAATAAGCCTAGAATGGTGGAGATGGCATCTAAAAAGGAGAAAAGACTCAAATCTAGAATGAAAAGTATGCATTGTAATAGTTTGAGGTGTGCAATATAACTCTACAAAAGCATTTCTAGCAATTTCCTAAGTTTTAGTGTTGACAGTGTGTTAAGATGGACTGAAAAATTCATTTTTTTGATTGTATAGTATTCTAAGATTAGTTGTAAGAGATTTTCATTTAGTAATAAAGTTGATTATAGTAGTTTTGGAGGGTTAAATAAATTGTTTTTGGTTCTAAGATTTCACTAGATTTATGTTGACTAGTTTGTAAAGAAATGGCTCCCCCATGAAATCTAGCCATGGGAAATACCTAAGGGTAGATGAAAAATCTAGGGGAGTCATTAGTGTACTTATTTTTAGGACTAGGATTCATGGATGTATGGAGAGTTATTTTTTCTACTAAGCCCTAAGCGACCAGGCAATTTTTGGTTAGAAGCTTAGGATAGGAGGAAGTAAAGATTTCTTGCAGCATAAAAAAGTACAATACAAAACAAGGATAGTTCCAAGTGGGATGTGAAATAACTTGCTATGTTATAAGGATCGTGAGATTATTTATCAATTTGTGAGGGTTTTGAACAAGAAACTAGTGAGTGCTTAAGAAATAGGTCTTTTTAGCCCTTTTAGACCTACATAATGGGAATCACCTGTATGGACAACTTAGGAGTATAAGAACTACAAAATACTTTAAGGAATCCAAAAGGGTGTTCTAATATAGAGTTTATTTTTCAAGTTTTTTTTATTTTTTTTCAAGAAAGAGGAATTAGTCAATTTTAAAGGCTAATTGGAACTAGGCCTAATTAGGTTTCTCAAAGACAAAAACTTGAAATCGTTAAGGAAGAGGTCTAAAAATATTTCCAAATGGACACAAATGGAAGAAAATGGAGTGATGTCATGTTGATAGATGACCCTACAATGAAGGATGAAATTTGTGAGAAAATTGCACCTAGATCCTTCTAAGTGTGTGTGGAGAAGAGTATTAAACTAGTGTGTTAGTCTTCTGAGGCTAAGCACAAAGAATCAAACTCTTCAAGAAGAGTTTGGATTGGTGTTAGTTAATAATCTAAGCCAATAAGGGACCTAGGTGGACTAGGTTCCTAAAAGAGACAAGTAAGGTCTCTTGAGGAGTAGTGTAAGAACCCCTTGGAACACTCACACCATATTTGTATCAGAGCTTAAGTTTGATAAGACTCATGGTGGAACTTGCATCCTACAAAATTTGTGGGAGAAAATACACCAGGTGGAATAGTAGAAGAGACAACATGTATAGGTAGTGATAGAGATTCTTAATGGACATAAATGAAGTTGGTTCCTTAGAATATAGAGGTTAGATATTCTAAAAAGTAGGATGGAGCCATAATGGCAAAGATGCCAAATGTTGTCAAGAAATTGTCATGACAACATTTACAATTACTACAAATGTTGCATGCAATTTGGTTACCTTGGATTCCCTTAAGGATAGGGAGTGTAGAATCAAAAAATAGACCTATAATGGTGGAGATGGCATCTAAAAAGGAGAAAATATTAGAATCTAGAAGGCAAAGTATGCATTGTAATAGTTTGAGGTGTGCAATATAGCTCTACAAAAGCATTTCCAGCAATTTCTTGAGTTTTAGTATTGACAGTGTGTTAAGATGGATTGAACAATTCATTTTGTTGATTGTATAGTATTTTGAGATTAGTTGCAAGAGTTTTTCATTCAGTAATCAAGTTGATTAGAGTATTTTTGGAGGTTTAAATAAATTGTTTTTGGTTCAGAGATTTCACTAGATTTATGCTAACCAGTTTGTAAAGAAATGGCTCCCCATGATATGTAGCCATGGGAAATAACTAAGGGTAGATGGAAAATATAGAGGATTCATTAGTGTACATATTTTTAGGACTAGCATTCATGGATGTATGGAGAGTTATATTTACTACTAAGCCCTAGGCGACCAGACAATGTCTAGTTAAAGGATTAGGATAGGAGAAAGTGAAGATTTCTTGCAACATAAAGAAGTACAGTACAAAAAAAGTATATTTCTAGGTGGGATGTGAACATAACTTTCTATGTTATAAGGATATTGAGATTATCAATCCATTTGTGACAGTTTTGAACAAGAAACTAATGAGTGCCTAAGAAATAGGTCTTTTTAGCCCTATTAGACCTACATAATGGAAATCACATGTATGGACAACTTAGGAGTCTAAGAACTACAAAATACTTTAAAGAATCTAAAGGGTGTTCTAATCTAGAGTTTATTTGTCATGTTGTTTTGATATTTTTTACAAGAAAGAGGAATTAGTCAATTTTAAGGGCTAATTAGAACTAGGCCTAATTAGGCTTCTAAGAGAAAAAAACTTGAAATCGTTAAGGAAGAAGTCTAAAGATATTTCCAAAAAGACAAAATGGAAGAAAATGGAGTGATCTCATGTTGATAGATGACCCTATAATTAAGGATGAAATTTGTGAGAAAATTGGACTTAGATCCCTCTAAGTGTGTGGAGAGAAGAGTACTAAACTAGTGTGTTAGTCTACTGAGGGTAAGCACAAAGAATCAAACTCTTGGAGAAGAGTTTGGATTGGTGTTAGTTAATAATCTAAGCCAATCAGGGACCTAAGTGGACTAGGTTCCTAGAAGAGACAAGTAAGGTCTCTTGAGGAATGCTATAAGCACCCCTTGGAACACTCACACCATATTTATATCAAAGCTTAAATTTGATCAGACTCATGCTGGATGTTGCATCCTACAAAATCTGTGGGAGAAAATACACCAAATGGAATAGTAGAAGAGACAACCATGGTGACTAACATTGAGTTAGCCAAGAAGGTTGAAGAATAAGAGGAAGATAACAAGTTATAAAGGGAAAGAATAGCTCAAATTGAGCAACTCTTGGGTGAAATCCAAGACAAAGCTGGTAGGGTCAAAGAGAAGATTGACCTAAAGGAAGGAAAAGAAGTAAGGGAGAAGGAACTAGATATGGAAGAAGCACCAACCCCTAACTCTGTTCTTCCTGAAGAGCCATTTTTAAAGGCATTAAAAGCATTGAGTGAAAAATGTCTAGAAGAAGTACCACTATTTAGTGGACAAATGGCTCTAGATTCAGTTGTGGACTGGATTGACAATATTGACAAGCATTTTGAATGTGATGGTATCTTTGAGGCAAAAAATGGTTTGGTGGCCAAGTCTAGATTAAGAGGTTCAGCACTTAATTGGTGGAAGTTCATGCAAAATAAAAGAGAGAAGGATGGGAAAGGTCCTATAGTTACATGAAAGGGCATGGTAACTAAGGTAAAGTAGACCTACCTGCCTGTTGACTATGTATTTCAGCTTCATAGGAGGAGACAAAACCTTAGACGAAAAGATTTGGATGTCCAAACATATACTGAGGAATTTCAAAAATTGTGTTTGAGGTCTAAGATAGTTTAAGAGGAAAGCATTAAGATTGCAATGTACTTGAATGGCCTCAAATGATCTATACAAGAATAGATGAGCCTAGTAAATTTCAAAATCATTAGGCAATGTTATCAAATGGCCTTGAAGATTGAAAAGAAAAGCAATAGGAAGCAAGAAACCTCTAAAGGTAAAGCTAAGAGCAAGGACAGTAGCAGTCAAAAAGGTGGCTATAGTGGATAAACAACAAATTCAAGGGCTCGAGGAGAGGTAAAATTCACTAAGCAGCAAGAAGGAAGCTCAAGTTGAGCTGGTATAGGAAGAAATTCTAACTCTAGAGGAAGGAGTGGTGGACAAGGAGGAAAACTACTTTTCTCATATGAAGTGTTACCATTGTAATAAAATGAGGCACCCTATTTATAGATGTCCATAGAAAGGTGGTTCAGCACAAGGAGGTGACAAAAGGAAAAACTTAGTTCAAGATGAGTCCAATACAACAAAAAAGAATGCTAAAGTACCATTGAATTCAAAAGAATGAGACAACCTCATGATGAGGAGAACTTTGATCAAAGGTCCAGTAAAGGAGGAGCCAAGCCAAAGAAGATCTATATTTAGGATAAAGTGCATAATGATGGGTAAAGTATGTAGATTCATCATGGACTTAGGGTCTACTGACAACATAGTGTTAGAGGAAGTAGTCAACAAGCTAAAACTGACAAGGCTACCCTACACTAATCCTTATAAGGTCACATGTCTAAACAAAGGCCAACATATGTTAGTAAATGAGAAAGCATGGGTGGAGGTCTCAACTGGAAGGTACAAAGATAAAGTTTTGTGTGATGTATTACATATGGATACATTCCATTTGCTCCTAGGTAGACCATGGCAATTTGATCACCAAGATATCCATGATGGAGGAAAGAACTATTATACTTTTAAGGAAAATGTGACTTTCAAGATAAAATCATTGTTGGAAGATGCTGAAAAAAAGACAATTAGTCTAAATGTATTCATGGTGAGTAAAAAGGAGTTCCTACAAACCATGGAAGAAAGTGAAGGTGTGGGTTTTGCATTATTTTTGAGACCAAATGAGGGAAATGAAGATAAGGAGACTAAGAGGATAGAGTTTCCTAAAGAGAGTCAAGGGATGTTGCAAGCTTACCAAGATATTTTTAGTGATGGAAAAACATCAACCATACCCCATAAAATAGATATAATCCATAGGATAGACCTTATTCCAAGAGCTACCCTACCTAACAAAGCAGCCTACAAGATGAACTCTAAACAAAATATGGAAATAGTAAGACAAATACAAGAACTCCTAAATAGAGGCCTAATTAGGAAGAGTATTAGTCCATGTGTTGTAACTACTATACTTGCACCAAAGAAAGGGGGAACTTGGAGGCTTTGTACATATTTAAGATCCATAAATAGGATAACCATTAGGTATAGTTTACCTATTCATAGGATTGAAGACCTAATGGATTTTCTAAGTGAAGCCAAGTATTATAGCAAGATAGACTTGAAGAATGGCTATAACCAAATGAGGATACATGAAGGAGATGAGTGGAAGAAATCCTTCAAGACCAATGAAGGGTTGTATGAATGGCTTGTCATGCCATTTGGATTATCTAATGCCCCCTCCACATTCATGAGACTCATGAATTAAGTTCTCAAGGACTACATAGGCAAGTTTTTAGTTGTATATCTAGATGATATACTAATCTATAGCAAGACAAGGAGTGAGCACCTAGAACAAATTGACATTTTTTTCAAGAAGTTACATGAGGAGAAGTTGATGATCAACTTGGAGAAGTGTGAGTTCATCAAAATAGAGCTAGTATACCTTGGGTTTGTTCTAGCACATGGTAAACTAAAAATGGATACAAGAAAAGTTGAAGCTATCATGAATTGACCTACTTCAACATTAGCAACAGAGGTAAGAAGTTTTCATGGTCTTGCGCAATGCTATAGGAAATTCATAAGACAATTCAGTGCAATTTGTGCTCCTATGTTAGATACTATCAAGGTAGGAATGAAAACCAAGTTTGTGTGGAATGATCATGCTAACAAGAGCTTTGAGTTACTCAGGAAGGAGATAGCTACTCAACCTATTTTAGTGTTACCAAGATTTGAAAGGCTTTTCACTATTAAGTGTGATGCTATCAATGTAGCAATTTGGGCTATTTTAAGCCAAGAGGGAAAATGAATAGCTTTTCATTCTAAAAAATTGAATGAAGCCAAAGAGGAAATACTTATCCTATGACCTAGAAATGTATGCATTGGTCTAAGCTCTAAGAAAGTGGAGGCATTATTTTTTTCCCAAGGAATTCATAGTGTATTCAGAAGATCAAGCACTTAGTTTCTTGAATTCAAAAGAAATATTAATTCACAAGCACATGAAGTGGGTTGAATACCTACAAGCATATACCTTCACTATAAAACACAAGAAGGGTGCTCTAAACAAGGTGGCAAATGAATTGTCTAGAAGGATACTCACACTCCAATAAATTCAATTGAAGAGCATGGAGATAGATCATTTCAAGTATCTATATGCAGATGATGAGGACTTTACTAAGATATATAAAGTATGTGTTGAATACAAGAATCATTTTCATAGTACATATGTTGAATATACTTTTCAAAGTGATCTTTTGTTCAAAGGCAATTAGTTGTGTGTTCTTAGAGGCTCTATTAGAGAGAATTTGATACAAGAAAAGCATAATCAAGCTTTGAGTGGTCACTTTGGGATCACTAAGACTCAAAACCTTTTTTCAAGGTTTTACTATTGGACTAGAATGAATCTTGATGTTAGAAGGTATGTGGAAAGTTGTGTCATATATCAAAAAGCTAAGGGAACTTCTTCAAATATTGGTCTTTACCAACCACTACCAATCCCTACTAGATGATGGGAATGTCTAAGCATGGATTTTATAGTTGGGCTACCCATGACAAGAGGAGGCATAGATAGTGTGTATGTGGTTGTAGATAGGTTTAGGGCTCACTTTGTGCCATGCAAGACCACTAGTTATTCCACTTACATAGCTTCCCTATTCTTTAAAGTGATTGTGAGAATCCATGGGTTACCTATCTAAATTATGTCAGACAAGGATACTAAGTTTATGAGTCATTTTTGGAAGACTCTTTGGCAAATATTGGGCACCAACTTGTCCTTTGGATCAACTTTTCACCCCCAAACTAATGGTCAAACTAAGGTTATTAATAGAAGCATTGGAAATCTTCTAAGATTCTTGACAAATAAGTACAAACAACAATAGGATCAAGTGATTGGACAAGTGGAATGTGCCTACAATGACACCTTAAATAGATCTATAGGGAAGAAGCCATTTGAGATAGTTTATGGACTACATCCTAGGGGTGTCTATGAACTAAGAGATTTTAAAGATGGAGTGAAGGCAAGTGGGTATGCTGATGTTTTTGCATATTCCATGAAAGAGGTTTATGAGATAGTAAGGAAAACATTGACAAAGAATACAATGAAACATAAGGCAAACGTGGATGAAAGTAGAAAGGTAGTTGAGTTTAATATTGGTGACTTAGTCATGGTGCATCTTAGCAAGTCAAGACTAAAGAAGGGAGCCCCTCACAAGTTGAATATGAAGAGGATATGAACCTATCCTATATTGGTTGTATGTTGATAATGCATTCAAGGTTGAACTACCCAAAGATAGTGGAATGTCACCAATCTTCAATATTGAAGACTTAGTCCATTACAAGGGACTACAACAACAAGTGGATCAGACTCTTCATAAAGTAGTCAAAGATGTAGAGGATCTGCATTTACCTATTGGAAAATATTTTAGAATAACTAGGGGGGTTGTGATTCAGTTATTCAAGGTCCCAATGTACAAATAAAACTTTTCACAATTCAGTGAACCCATAAAAAACTCTTAACCATGCATGCATTCATTGTGTGATAACAAAAACTAATATGTTACTACAAAATCAAAATGTAGAAATGTAAAACATTAAACACAACATATCCATCAACATGCTTGACACAATCATTTAATGTGGAAACCCAATTTGGTAAAAACCACTAGTAACATGCTACTCCTTTTCACTCTTCTAAAGTGTTGCCCTATTAAAGGTTACAACACACACTGTTAAATGTGACCCAATTAAGGGATTTCAATCACCCTATTAAAAGTGAGCCTTATTAGAGGACTTTAGGCCATTCACTTGGAATGCCACCCTGTTAAAGGATTTTCCATAGATTGTTAAGTCAACCTTACTCCAAAGGATTTACCCTAATCTGATCCAATTTTTAGAAAGTAATAGTAGAGCTCTGATTTGATACAACTTACAACCTTGCTTGTAGATTATAGATCATTATTCGGTCCTCAACTCTTCTTGGCTTCTAATCTTTGTAGTTTTGACATTTTGTTCACCCTTCAAGCATTCATCCTCATTAAGCCTTCTTACTTAGTTTTCCATTGCAAACTTCTTCTCCTAGGTCACTTGATGGAGAAAACCCTCTTCCTTCTCCTTGTCAGATTTTCACACCCAAAACTCTCTAACCTCCTTGCTTCATGACTAGACATCCCTACATATAGGAAGTTAGAACTCTTTTCCTGGTCATTATCCATCACCAAAATTTAGGGTTTTTGAATTATTAGGTAGGATACAATGTATCTACCCCATATCTCATCTTCTCTAGAAACTTCTCCTAGAATCCATTTGAATTCTCCTCCAAAATAGTTTACATGAGATTTTGTGTCTCTAGCTCATCAATCTTATCTTCCTCCTGATTCACAAGTTCCAAGAAAACAAACTTTTCTAATTTTAATTGGTAATTCTTTGATTTGTTTCATAATGCAGTAGCTCAACATTATCAATTTACTTATTCTTGGCACATAATATGTTACTCAACATCTATTGTAAAATCACTCAGCATCAACTAGATTTTACTAGTGCTCGGCATTAACTAAAAATCACTCAACATCTACTAACTTGCTCAGCATCCACTAGAAATTGCTTTCACTTGGCTCCAATTGACTTTTTTCTTGGCTTGCACTAACTTTGCTTGACACCTTCTATCAACTTGGTCAAGCTTAGCAAATGAGCTTTGTTTAACCTTATTCTTCTAAAGTTTCTAAGTGTAGCCTATCATTTTGTAACCTCAAGTAGATCATCAATACATTATGTTATTACTATTTTAACTTATTCTTGCACTTCAATACATAATCATAACTCAACCTTTCATCTAGGTACTTTTGTTACATCTTGTTGATCAAATCCTCCTCATCAATCAACTAAGTGATAGTGCTTGAAACATATAAGAAAATGTCTTACCAGCATGTAGCAAGTTTTACATCAGTGACAAAACAATGATTGAAACACTTCTTCAACAATCTTTCTTCTCAAATGATCTTTTTAATCATATATCAACATTACCTACTACTATAGCTATGGGACTAGACATCATACTAGACAAAAGAGTCTATAAAAAGATGAGAACAAAGGAATACAAAGAATACTTGATAAGGAAACATGGGAAGATGGATGTTGATGCAGTATGGATAAACCAATCAGAGTTCAAGAACCTAGGGATTAATACAAACATCCTCAATCCAAGGGTGGATTGATATTTTCATTTTGGGGAGGATAGTGTAGGGGCACAACTAAGCTACCTCCTATGTTTGAATTTTTTTTTCTTTTACTTGACACTAGCCAAGTCAAGAGCTTAAGTTAGCTTTTGTTAAGGCTTTATAAGGTCATTTGTTATGTGGGCTAAGTGAGTTACTCCTTAGGACTAAGGTCACACAAATAGTCTTTTTTTGTAGAATTTCAATTTCTTAGGCTTAGAAGCTTAGTGTTGGATTAGAGTCTTAAATATGTTCTAAAAACATATAGGTGGTGATAAATATGCTTAATGGACATAAATGATGTTGGTCCCCAATAATATAGAGGTTAGATATCCTAAAAAGCAGGATGGAGGCATAATGGAAAAGATGCCAAGTGTTGTTAAGAAGTTGTCATGGCAACATTTGCAATTATTGCAAATGTTGCATGAAACTTGGTTACCTTGGATTCCCTTAATGATAGAGAGTGAGAAATTGACTGACTGGCCTAGAATGGTGGAGATGTCATCTAAAAAGGAGAAAAGACTAGAATCTAGAAGGTAGAGTATGCATTGTAATAGTTTGAGGTGTGTAATATAGCTCTGCAACATCATTTCCAACAATTTCTTAAGTTTTAGTATTGACAATGTGTTAAGATGGCTTGAAGAATTCATTTTATTGATTATATAGTATTTTTCTATTATTTGTAGGAGTTTTTTCATTCAATAAGAAAGTTGATTAGATTAGTTTTGGAGGGTTAAATAATTTTTTTTGGTTCTGAGAGTTCTCTAGATATGTGCTGACCAATTTGTAAAGAAATGGCTCCTCCATGAAATCTATCCATGGGAAATACCTAAGGGTAGATGGAAAAGATATGGGAGTCATTAGTGTACATATTTTTAGGACTAGGATTCATGGACGTATTGAGAGTTATTTTTATTTCTATTCCCTAGGTGAGCAGACAATGTCTAGTTAGAGGCTTAGGATATGAGAATGTGAAGATTTCTTGTAGGGTAAAGAAGTACAGTACATAACAAGTATAGTTCCAAGAAATATGTGAACAAAATTATTATGTTATAAGGATCTTGAGATTAGCATTCCATTTGTGAGGGTTTTGAACAAGAAACTAATGAGTACCTACATATTGGGAATCACTTGTACGGACAACATAGGAGTCTAAGACCTACAAAATCCTTTAGGGCCTGTTTGGTGAGCGGAATAGGAATACGTATTCTGGAATACATATTTTGGAATACGTATTCTGGAATAGAACGTATTCCTATTCTCCATTTGGTTCAGCCAATATTTGATGAGAATTCGCAGACCCAAAAATTTATGTTTTCTAAAATAAATAAAAATGGAATAGGAATACGTATTCCAATACCATCTATTTTGGTGGAATTGCAAAACCCCATTTTTGGGCCAAAAATGGAATACGTATTCCATTTTTGCTTCGTATTCCAATCCCGTTTTGGCGCATCCAAATAAGGAATTCACAATTTTTGGAATACGTATTCCAGAATACATATTCCTATTCCGCTCACCAAATGGGCCCTTAGGGCATCCAAAAGGGTCTTTGAATCTAGAGTTTATTTTTCAGGTTTTTGGAGAGTTTTTTGCAAGAAAGAGGAATTAGTCAATTCCAAGTGCTAATTGGAACTAGGCCTAATTAGGCTTCTCAGAGACAAAAAAATTGAAATCACTAAGGAAGAGGGCTAAAGATATTTCCAAATGGACACAAATGGAAGAAAATAGAGTGATCTCATGTTGATAGATGACCCTACAATGAAGGATGAAATTTGTGAGAAAATTGCACTTAGATCCCTCTAAGTGTGTGTGGAGAAGAGTACTAAACTATTGTGTTTGTCTTCTAAGGGTAAGCACAAAGGGTTAAACTCTTGGAGAAGAGTTTGGATTGATTTAAGTTAATAATCTAAGCCAATTAGTGACCTAGGTGGATAGGTTCCTAGAAGAGACAAGTAAGGTCTCTTGAGGATTAGTGCAAGCAACTCTTTGAACACTCACACCATCAACCTCAATGCAAAAGGTCATCCTTGACCCAAAGGCCAAATTCCTTAGTTTCACAAAACAATTTATCATAAATAGGTTGAAAATAGAGAGAGAAGTATAGTAGGGGGAAAATAGTTAGATCCACACAAAGAATCATTCAAGGAACTTGACATGACCCCAGATCACTTACTCAGAGGGCTAAACACTCTTAAGATGGAAGTGCTTCCATTTTGAACACAATTTCTAAAATTTTGAACGCAATACTCTTAAAAAAATTGAACGCTGCTATATAGTGTATCAGTAACCTTGTGAACAAATTTGGAAAGTTTGGTATTAATATTAGTATTAGTTATGAAAGTATAAGGTATTGATATGTAAAGAAAATCATGGAGAATTTTTTATGTATTCTATTCATTTTTAGTTGATATGTGAAAGTGGAAAATAATGAAGGGTGCCTATGGCTAGTAAGTGGCTCATGATTGCTGGAGTATGATCTTTGACATGAACATGGTACAATGTTCTCCTTGTTCTTACATAAATGTTGTTAGAGTAAATAAATACATAATTATTATTTATTTATTCTATTTACTTAAGCTTACTTAGGTTAATGTATTTATTTAATATTTAGTAGTTAATAGTTGTAGTGATGAGTTGTTGACAACATCGGAGTTTGTTCCCTTCTAGCATGTTCCACCTTTTTTTGGAAGAGTGTTTAGTTGTCAACCTTGTCTTCTACCTCCTTCCAACTTATTCTACAAGCTTCCTTGAGGCCTTTATAAGTGGTTTCTCTCTCTCATTGTAAATCCATCTATTCACATAGCAATTTCATTTTCCTATTGTGAAATATTTTTCTCTTGCTATGTTTCCTTCAAGCTCTTTCTCCTTAGGATTCTCTTTGACAAGCTATTTGCACTGCAAGTGATCTTGGTGACTATGGAGTTGGATTTCATCAACTCCTACATGGTATCAGAGCCTCCCTACTGCTTCTTGTTTGAAGGATTTTTTTGAAGCTGTGATTCGGAGACACAAACCCTAGTTTGTTTGTGAATTTTTCTTCAATCAGGAGGAAGAGCATTTTTTTTTAGTATTTTGAGAAAAAGGAGAAAGAGGGTTTAGCATAACAGATCTAATATTTTTTGGGCTTTTTTCTTTATTTTTTGGATGTGCGATGGTGGCAATTCAAAAAAATTAACTACAGAGGTGATTTTCAATTAGCGATATCTCCCTCATATAGACTCTTTTTTTTGAGCAATTTTTTTTTGTTTTGGGGTAGGATTTTGTGATCTACACATTAGTGCAAGTAGTTTGAGATTTTTGTTCCTAAATTTTTTTGCAATTTGCAATTCCCAATTTTTGCAACTTTAAATGCTTAGTACGGGCTCATCTGGACACATAATCAAGTTCTATTTTTTTTTTGAAAGTGTATTTTTTTTGTCTACTTTCTAGATCTAAAATTAGATTAGAATTTTTGTAGACAAAAATACTACTTTCAAAAGTAGGCCCTAAATTGGCAATTGTAATCGCACTAAGTAAAGAGTGTCCAATTTATACATTGTGAGGGGGAGCATTTTCTTTTCTGTAATTTAATTTAGAATAAGACCCTTCTACTTTCATCTTTTTCTTTCTCAATGGTGGATCTATCTGTGACCCATCTCATGCCACACAACTATAACACTTAGAAGGCACAAATGACAAGGCTTCTCACATCAAGAGGCTTATGGCCATGGCTAGATGAGAATCAACTTGTTCTCACATGCTCTTTTGAGGTTCTTCAGCATAGGAACAAAATGGATGAGGCCATGGGATTGATTGCATTGAACATTTCAGACAATCTTCTATTTCACTTAGATGTTTTGACCACTCCTCGGGCTTATTGGCTCAAATTTGGGACTTTGTTTGGCACAGTAAATGAATTCTGGGCATTGCAGCTTGATGCAAAGTTGACTTCTTTGACAGTTGATAGCTTTCCCACCATTGAGGAATTCTTGATGAAATTCAAATCTTTGTGTACACTTTTGTAGGGATGTGGGAAAATAAAGACAAATGATGTGTGTATCTTTTTTATACTCTCAAAGTTGAGGGGACAAAATCAGATCTTCTCTTCCACTTTCTACTCCACTATGGATGCCTTGGGTGATAGACATAGGATGCCTTCATCTAAGATATTTTGTGATTAGTTAACTCGTGAACAATCCAAAATCAATCAGATGGATTCACTTTTAGGTTCACAATCACAGGCATTGCTTGTCAAGGATACATAGGAGTAGAAGTCGAAGCAGATATCAAATTCCCCTTCTACTGGTTCATCATCTTCTTCTAAGAAGAAGGAGAAAAAGAAGACTTGGACTCCTACCTATTCCTATTGTCAGAAAGGATCTCATGATGAGGCACATTTTTTTTAGAAGATATTTGATGGTTATGAGAAATAAATTACAGATTTGCAAGCTCTTCTTTAGAAGAGCACTATTTCTTCTCCATCCTCTTCTACCTCACAAGGCTCTACCTTTCAATATTATTCCACATCTTCACCATCTTCATTAGATCTTGGAAAAGGTCATGCATTATAGGCTACCATTACATCTGCTTCATAGGTTCCTTGGATACTGGATTCAAGTGCTTCTCACCATATGACATCTTCTCACAATGTCTTCTCTACTCTTGAGGCTTCTCCCATTCCTCATATTCACATGGGGAATAACATTGTCCTACCAATCTATGGGAAAGTTTCAATTAGCATCCAAGATGGTATATTCAATGATGTATTGTATGTTCCATCTTTGTCTACCAATCTTCTCTCAATTTCTCAGATTACACATAGTGGATTAGGGAAGATAGTTGAGTTCACTGTCAATTCAGTCTTCAGTTGAGATTGTGCAACAGGAGGTCTTATTGCTATAGGTTCCATTGATCCTTCCACTCATCTCTACACCTTCTCACACTTTGGTCCACCATCTCCATTGCTCGAGCACACTTCTTCTCTTTTGTAAGAGTATCATGTGTTCCAATCAGGACACTTGAACCTTTGTATTGTTCTTGAGATCCCTATCTTGAGTGCCACACCACATCTAGTTGAGAGCTCTTCTCTTCCATGGGATTCTCCTTCTACTCTACCTAATCTACTAGCTTCATTCATTGAGACTCTAGGAGCACTTGTTGTAGATACCACAGTGGACATTCATGATAGTGTCATCACACCTGCCTTGGGGATTCCCTTTCCAGTTCCTCATACATTCTCCTTCAGGCATTAGCTAGGCTTTCCAGTTTTGTCTCTCATTTAGGGATTCCCTTGTTATGTACCCTTCTTTCTTCCACATTGGAGTTGCATTGGTTCGATCCCTCCTTCAGGGGCTCCTTTATTCAGGGGAGGCTTTAGTATCTCTCATGGAGGGGCTGGTTGTACTTATGGTTTTCAGTGGGTATCTTGACTCTTTTTTGATGGAAGTTGTCCTTGGGGGGATTGGTTGAGGCCTTCCTTCCTCACTTCATGTTTTTTTTCTACATGTTTTTTTTACCTCTTTTTGGGGGATGATTTTTCCCACATGGTTTTCTCGCTTTCCCCGTTTATAGAGGTTGCATTTTTTTACATTATAGATGGGTACCTAACATGGCCTCATTTCTGGGACCCATTTTGAATTTTCATCTTAGTTTTGGGAGCTTAAGGCATTCCCCTAAATTTCACTTACGGGGGGGTGTTAGAGTAAATAATTAATTTATTATTATTTATTTATTCTATTTACTTAAGCTTACTTAGGTTAATGCATTTATTCAATATTTAGTAGTTAGTAGTTGTAGTGATGATTTGTTGACAACATGGGAGTTTGTTCCCTTCTAGCATGTTCCACCTTTTTGTGGAAGACTACTTAGTTGTCAACCTTATTGTCTACCTCCTTCCAGCTTGTTCTATAAGCTTCATTGAGGCCTTTATAAGTGGTCTCTCTCTCATTGTAAATCCATCTATTCACATAGAAATTTCATTTTCCTATTGTGAAATATTTTTCTCTTGCTTTGTTTCCTTCAAGCTCTTGCTCCTTAGCATTCTTTTTGACAAGCTATTTGCACTGCAGGTGATCTTGGTGACCATGGAGTTGGATTTCATCAACTCCTACAAATGTCACCATGGTTAATATGAGATTGGATATTAAAATTCCTTTGTTAAATTACTAACTCTATCTTTGATGTTTGTAGATTCTACTTCAACTTCAATTCTAGAATTTGAATTAAGAATTATGCCTTCAACTCTAAGCTTGTGAGCCTCAGTTAAGTAAAAGGAATGAAGTAGAGAAGAGATCAATAAGAAGAGGGCCACAAAAGAAGTATGAGGAAAAAAATTATTCATCCTGAAACTAAACTTAATAAACATTAACAATGTAATAAAGCATGCAGAAAGCCAATTTTCTTGATTAAAATTTGTCTATATGTTTGTCTTATTTATAGTACACACTCCTACTTATGTCCATGCAGTGCTCTCCACTTTCTATCCACTTTGAATTGAAAAACTTTTCTTCTGAGTTTTCTCAACATGTCTAGCATTATAGTGGCATGAAGGCCAAAAAGGGAGATTCTAAAGTGCCAAAAAAGACTCTTTTCTAATATGATCATCAAGATCATTTATGTTCCATTCATCATTTGTTGTATTAGTCCTTTCCAAATTTGTTAAAATCCTAACTTACTAGTTAGTAAACCATGATTACCAGTTGTGTTGAAATCTCAACTTACCAATTATGTTGAAATCTCAACTTACCAGTTGTGTTGGGAAGGTACAAATGACAACAAAAACATAGTCCTAGAATCAAATTTAAATGGTAATTGATTTCTCAAAGACATCTACACAACTTCCAAGAAAAATAAATTATGGAAAAATTATGATAAAAGTCTCTATACATTCAATAAGAATAGTTTTATCCAACTACATCAACTTATAATGGTCCACATTTATCCTTGCACATGTTTTGGTGATGTTTCATAGAGAAAAAACAAAATCTTGCCAAGAAAAACATTAACAAGAATCCTTTGAATGAAATATTCATAAAATATTTGGCTTAGGTAAGACAGAAAGATGGGAAATAAGAAAGAAATGGAAGCAAAAATCAATACTTGCACTTCACTCATTCTATAGAATCAACAATTAGGAACATGAAATAATCTTTTGAAGTAATAGTGTAGAGTCAAATCACAATGCTACACAAAGTAAGTCATATGTCAATCTTTCATATTATATATAATATATAATGGTTGTACATTTATCTAAGATGAATAAATTTGGAGTGGTGCCATTCTAATTATTCTAAGTCAAAAATATTTAATAGCCCTATGAATCAAACCTGGACTAGTAGATGTAAATATAGAAAAAATATAGTTAGACCAATAAACATTACATAAAAATAAAAGATCCAAATAAAAATATAATGAATCAACAAAGAAAATGTTTTACCAATGCAATAATGGTAGAATAAAATACTAATCTATGCATTAAAATGGGTAGCGATGACTTTGATTTGGATAAAATGCTTATAGTGATGTAACATAGAAATTATACAATACAATTTAATGAGGTCCTAAAATCAAAATATGAATGCTTGAATAGTAATGTAACATGCCATCTACAAATATAAGAAAAGTGCCAAAACATTGTTGCAGTTGTAAATAGTAAATTGCCAATTTCTAATATCAATACCAAAAGTGATATTACCTTCATTAAAGTAGTTGATGCTTAGACCTACAAACATTTATCTCCATCCTTGTGTTCAAATAATAATATGCAACCCTTTCAAAATTCTATTTATTTAGGGTTTTGCTAATTGAAGAGAAGTTGTATGGCCTTAAATAACTAACATTCTTTTTACCTAAGCATGACCTAGCAAAAGAATAGTGGAAATGACATTATTCACGAAGGATATAAACTTTGTAGCTTGAGATAAAGATCATTATTATAGATTTCAAATTTAAAAAGAATTATTCATGAATTTTTAAGTCAACCCATCCAAATTCTTTACATGCTAAATCAAATAAATTAATCCAAACATACTTGCATTTATCATTTGACAATATCCACTGAATAGGTAAATGGTTGTCCCCACAAACCAATGAAGGTGTCACAAGCAAGTGTAATTGCAATAGATGTTTGATATTCCACAGGCACATACCTCTTAAGATTTTCATATACATACAAATTTAGTCATGCAAAATCTAATTTTGAAATCAAAATGAAATGTATTGCTTATATGGTACCAAGAAGATGTCTTTGATGATTACAAATGCTTAATGAGAATGGTCTTCCTTCAATTATCATGGACACAAATCTCAATGAAAGTGATGCATTAAGTATAAAAAACCAAATCAAATTATTGTGAAGGTGGCAGTTGATTATGATAGTCCACTTTATGTATATTTACAAAAAAACATGTTTAAATCTACAAACAATTTATTGTGATTTACAGTACGTATATGAAAATTATTCTGCCCATTTTCATCTACAATAAAGTTTTACTTCATATGATTGTAATTAAAAATCCTAAAAAGTTAGGGCAATTCTAGTCTGATAAATTAGGGAAATTATATAAATCAAGCTTTTCAAAGATATTCTTTAGTAATGGTTATTTTAAAATTAAAGTGTTATCTATTAACATTTTTTTTTAATTCTCAAATATTTTAAATTCAAATTAAAATGTTTTAAATATATGGTGTTGAAAGTGAAACCCTAGTTTAGCAACAAATAATTTCATTACAAAAAAAATCTCAAATCATCAAATTATTCTCTATACTCTAAAAAGCTATGTGTCAAATATTTGCAACACAATTACACCACAAACCCGAACAAGGCCAAAGCTCACCAACAACATGTTATCTAATGATAAATAAAAGGTATGAAGATTAAATGTTATGATTGCATAGGGAGATAATTAAATGGTTTCCTATTACACAAACTGAGAAGGAATCTGAGAGAAAATTATGAGAAGAATAATATAGACAAAGATTACCCTTTAAGGGTAACTAGAATAACAACACCTCTCAGTTTTACCACTTTTTGAAGCTCACATTGTGCTACACATAGGTGAGAGCTGGACAATTGTAGTTGAATATAGCATGTAGCTTTAATGTCTAGTAGAAATATCAATCCCTATAAATTAACATCCCAATAGCTTTATTATGTCATCCTTGTCCTATGCCTCCGCTATTCTTGCTTGGTAATCAGAAATGTCTCTGCAAAAAGTTTTGACAATCTACAACTAGACTTCTATTGATATGCCTTCTCTTGCCTAGGAATATACACAACTTCTAAGAAAATTGGAATGCCTTCAATTTGGCCAACAGGAATCTTCCAACTATCACATTATATAAGCATTTGTTAAATTTCAATCGATTCTAAGTAATAAACATTGAATAATAATCAAAGAAAAGAAAATTTAAAAGATACTATTGGATCAAGTCCTTTTACAAGAATGACTTCATAACTATGTATGACTTATATCTAGATCAAATCTCTTTGCATTTAGAAGGCATTCTAGAATGGTCACATGGCTAGGGTTAACGTTTAATGCCAAGATTCGACATTATGTTGCCATGAATGTTATCCAAGATTGGTTGATACAATTGATGAGTAAAAATAGACTCATATATGATGGAAAGATATTTATAGAATCCCTTCAAGGCTGGGGACATATCTTCTTCTTGTTCGCATGAGAAGCATTCAAAGGTTGACACTAGTCTTGAGTGTAAAAAGAAAATGTTGATGTGACTCTGAGGGGTTTTCATGATTTGAGAGTGAAATTAAAATTTTTACAAGAAAACACTCCATTTCAGGAAGAATAGAGTTTATAACAGGGATTTATTTCCTCATCAATAGCAATTTAAGTCACTATGTTATCTGTGAGAGTTAGACAGAGAAATATGAAACTGGGGAGTTCATTTAAAGTTCCAATTTTCTGATATAATTTGTATGATTAATTTAAATAGATTTTTGGACCATTTCTAAGAACATTGTAGAATGTAATAGCATTCTAATTTTAAATGTCAAAGCTATAGAGGCTATTTCTAGGTATTCTAGAAAAATATGGGATCTTTGTTGGACATGGGAAGTAACTATAGTTTACATTAAACTTAGAAACATGACATTTAATCATTGTAATCAAACATGCATAAACTTACAAATTTGAAATGCATATCCCTACAAACAAGGAGTACTTATGCTCTTAGAAACATGACAAAAGGTCTTATAGTTAAAATAAGACCTTAAATAGAAACAAGAAGCAATACATATGGAAAGAAAAACACCCATTATAGTTCTTATCATTTAGCTCCATGACAACAATATCATACCATGATAACACACAAGCTTGGGATAAAATACTACAAAAAATAGGATAAAATAGAATGTGGCTTACTTCTCAACATGTACAGTCTAAACTCCCATATATTACTTCAACATATGATTACATAACTCTTTTTGTACACAACCAAAAATTAATAATTTCAATAAGAGAAATTTTTCAATTTCAAAAAGATAATGCAAGAACAAGTCTTAATATGCTTGATTATACCCACCTCTTCCCAAGCCTAGTAGATTGTAAACACCTGACATAATAAACTCATTCTCAAATGACACAAAGAAGACAAGTGCTCATGACATATGTATATTGACAATCAAATAATTTCTCCTCCTTGGTGGACAAGTGTGATACATAATCCATTGGTTAAGCTCACTATGTGTAATCTGAATCATTACAAATCTCCCCTTCCACATTATAGTGAGAAAATCATTTATTTTTAAGAACAAAAATAAACCATGATATATATATATAGCAAGTAATTTGTTGCAAATTAGAGGAATACCAACAACCAATGAATTCATTGAAGTGCATGGATTCTAGAATTAGTTCCATTAGTTTTGAAGATTTGACTGTTAGATGACAACTAATGGATTTTTAATAGCTAGTGAGAGAAACAATGGAATAGTAGGTAGGTTGAGATGCTAGAGTAAGGCTTTGAATGTGTGTGTGTGTGTGTGTGTGTGTGTGTGTGTGTGTGTGTGTGTGTGTGATCATCTACTCTAAATTTGAATGATAGCCACACTTTTAGTGCAACCACCATGAATTAAACAATACTTTTCTTCACCACATTTTCTAAACACGCTGACATGTCAAGACAAAAGAAGAAGATAGAAAACACCTTCCTTAGAAATTATATAAAAATAACTACTAACTAGTTCCACATAGTGAATAACCTAGAACCTGCTACGTTCACCCACTAAAAGTAAGTTTATTCAAGTGTCAATTTGGTAAGGCATTTGGGAAGAATTGATGGGACCATATATTATTGTTTAGTTTTGATAGATTTAGTTTGAGCTTCACTTGGTTTTGAGAATCCTTTCACATTCTCTACTTAACGAGACCAACCACGTGAAGGTAGAAGCTCATTTGGCCTCCCCCGCATAACAACTCTAAATTCTCCATTAACAACTAAGTAAATATTTCATTCATTCATTTTAGAAGTATTTCATTGAATCATTATAATAACAAAATATATATATATTGAAATCATTTACAAATCTTGTGCTTATTCAAGCAACAACATGAGAATTACAAACTTATTGAAGCTCCTTTCGAGCAACCACACTAGCAACAACATTTAGAAGACCAAGAGTCACAATTTAGAATCCACCATTTTACAATGAGACAAATACAACCAATAGAAAACCAAGAGTCACAACTTAGAATTCCACAAAGATGTCCCTCTTGGGATTTGAACCACAATCTCTACAATGAGAGATCATTGCTTCAACCAACTAAGCTAAACCTCTTGGACATAATCACATAACATTCATTAATATTACATACACTTAATTAATACATATAAACATTCATCAATAATTATATTCACATAACATTTATTAATATGACATATAATTAATAATTCATCAATAATTCATGAACACATCAATCATTATAATCACATAACAATATTCAATAACATGACATAAAATTCATTAATAAGCAACATTCATAAAAATTCATCAACACATTCATCATCAAACAAGGTTTTTAACATTCATTTCTTCTTTTGTTTTTTATTTTGTTGAATATTAATTCTAATATGCACATCGCAACTATCTTTGGCATTCTCCTGTGGCTTTTGTGGCTCTGATCTTATGACATGAGGCTTCCTCTTTTTTTTTGAGGACAAGACTGATGTGCCCTTGCAATAAGAAATAAATGGGTTTAATTCTAAACATTTTTTTTAATGTTATAACTATTTCATTAATCTAAAGAACATAACATGGCCTTTTCTTTACCTAATAGTACCACATTATCTACTCTCACATTTTGTCCAGCCCCAACCTCAACATTCTCAACACTAACATCATGCTCTGTATACTCAAAAATTATCACATAAAGGTTACACCAATTGCAATTTAAAATGTTAAATTTTATTAATAATTACGTAATTAATTTATAATAAAAAATTAATACGTACCTGTATCATTGTGATGTACATCAAGGCCTTCATCATGTGTAGGATCCATGACTTCGTTATCATGAGTAAGATCTATGCTAGGACTACTAGGCTGTAGTGAAATGTCATGCACATATTGTTATCATTGTCTAAAACTAACATCAAATAGATTATTTCTCATGAAGTTCTCAATTTTTATTATTATTCATTAGGCCTATTTACATGTGTGTGAACTAGTGCACCAAAATCTTCCACATCTCTTTGGCCACTTTAATCTTAGCGGTGGTGGGCAACCACTACTTTATAGCCTTGTTAAAAGATAATTTGTTTGTCATCTTCTATGAGTGCTAGATTAAATTCAATGCCCTATATTTTTTGCATAATATTGTCAATATTGAATTTATTTCTTATTTTTTATTTTATATAAAAAAATTGATATGAAATTTAATTTACTGCTACTTACATGGCATGAGTGAATTTTCATATATCTACCAAAGCCAAGATGGTATTGACCAACATTCTCTTTCCTAGATATTGTAGCCTTTGATGTGTCCTATAGCCTATATATGTAAAGTTTGAAATATGTTAGATTATATAAATCCACAATCACTTCTAAAAATATCTACCAAAATCTACAATCCAAATAAACATACCATTTTTTCCATATTATGTTGATTTTAGGGTGGTACAAATATGGTGCAAATTGCATCTTAAATCTGATCATATACATATACAAATCAATCTAGTAATATATCTTAAATCTAATCAAGCACTTCATATCAAACTAAGATGAAAATCTATACATATACATACATTCTATACCAAAACATAATGGTTTTATAGATTGATCCAATATGCCTCTTTATATGAATAACATATCAGTCACAATTAGTTAGTACTAACTAAGTAATATGAACCTATCTAAAAGATGAGATTTAGAAGAGTCAAGGCTTCACAAACACTCCAAGATAGTCTATTACATTTGTTAAGAACATCTATATATTGAGTTATTTTAAAGTACAACAATTATTGTAATCTAGTCAAGCATTTTAATGAATAACCAGAGATCACTAATTGTGAATAATTATATTAATACTAACACATACCTATTTTTTTCAGGTGGTGGGCTAATTCATTTATCTCTTAATCTCATCTATTTTACATCCTCAATGATTTCATTCCACTCCAGCTGTCAAACCATAGGAGGGCGCTCATACTTTGGGTTGAGCTTTAGAGCCCTTCTATATTGGTCTCTCATAGTCTTTAGATGTTTGCAGGATTTTTTTAGAAGTTGGACTCTATTCAAAATATTTTTTCCAAAGAGTTCCTCCATAGTTTTTATGAGCTAATCTTTTAATTCAAGGCCTTGCTCATTCCACCTTTTAACAAAAACCAAAATTGTTAGATAAAAATATTAGATCAAGCTATGTACCTTGAATATATTACAACAAATGGATGAACAGAAAAATGTAGCAACCAATTATATCAAGCTACATACTTTTTACATAATGTGGGCCCAAATATCTTCAATGTTAATTCATAAAAAGTTTCATAAAAAAGATCATTTCTTGCAAAATCATCATAGGATCATTAGTCAAAAATGAGTTATGAATAAGTAAACTACAATTACACTCTAAATAATTAAAATTTTAAAGTACTCAAAAGCTTAGAAAATTTAAGGGAATCATATCTTTCTCAGCCATCAACAATGATGCCTCCAATGATCCAGTGGAAGTAAAATGGGCTACTCTGAGAAAGGCTAGTAATTTATCATCAATATTGGTATCAGTTCTATCATTATGAGAAGGTGTGCCTAACCTTGCACAAAGTTAATCAATGTCATAGTATACTCAAATGAACAAGAAAGTACAAATCATATCATATTTAACACATAAAAAAATGTAGTAAGACAAGGATTTACCAGCTCTAGTTGTAGCAGTTGTGGATGTTTACAAGCTCCTTGTTGTTGATCTTGTAGTCGGTAATCTCAGAGTGTTGGCTGACCTCATAGAAGTAGGTGTATGTACATCATCAACACCTGAAAAATAATCATATATATACAATGTATTGTCTTTTTAAAATATAGATTGCAAAAACATGACCAGTAATATAAAATAATCAATAACAATCATGAAGAAAATAATGTCCCTTCTAATTATTGATAATTGAAATCACATACCTGTATGAGGTACACTGGTGCCCTCATTAGGTGGAACAACTTGGTGTGGTCTCAAAAATTCCTATAAGAAAACATACATATTGTGGTTCATGATCTATAAATTAGAATAAAACATAAAGCTTTATTGAACTATTGTCCTAGCAAAAGACTCATTGTTGCTTACTTCTAGACAACGTGCTCTGTAACACAATTCATTTCTTATGGCCTATTTCTCTTCTATTGGATTTGGATCCATCACAAGCCCAAGAATTTGTAGATTGATGGTCTTGAGGGTCCTTTTACACATTTTTTATATGGTCACTACTATATGCGATTTCATCGTCACATAATACTATCGCCACCATATCAGTAAGTAATTCCTCTTGTGTAATATCTTCTTTTCCCTTTCCCTAAGAATCAATTTTTGGCAAAACTATTAGTAAAACAATCAAAACAAGTTCAAAACCTTAACAAAAGTAACATAATAATATGGCATTTTGTAAAATTACAATTTCATAAATTTTTATGTGGAAGGTTTACCTACGTTGGAGAAGAGGTAGGAGCAACATCTCTACCTCTGTCATCTGATGGATCAACCATGTCACCCCACTACATTTAGAATATATACAAAAATATTAGCATAATGAAATGAATAGTTCACTTAGCAAAAAAACTTATTATTAAAATGGCATATTGTATATTGGAGTTCTAATTGGAAGTAATTAGTTTAAATATTACTTATATAGTACTTACAAGTCCCATGATAGTAACTTTCTTTTTATCTATGTGATTAAAATTGTAATTTATTAGCAACTCTTCCCCTAAGCTTATTGATCTTATCACACATACAAAAATATGAGTTCCCTTATGCACCTTGAAAATGGAATTGGGTCACTTATTAGTTGACCTAGAATGCACACTATTTATAAAACCTGCAATATTCCCTATTGCTTTTGGTCTTCCATCAATCTACATAGAAAGTCTTTTAATTTGATCATTTTTTTTCCATTATAGATAATTTTTTGACAATGCATACCTTTTTTATATTGAACTATTTGCATCTAATTATTATAATTGTAACAATGCATTACATACTCTATTAATTCAACAACTTTATTATAACTAATATTTATGTCATCCATAGAAAATAGGTCCAAACCATGTAATGGTGATGGATCTATGCGATATATCCTCTTGTTAACACAAAAATTAGTAGATATTAATTTTCCACAATCCATAAGAAACCCTTTCTATATTTGTTTTGGGCAGATTGTGTGATAATTTTTGCATCAATGTTTCAGATCACACTCTATGATCCATCATCAAGATGAAAGAGCTCAAGGAGAAATGTCCTTGGGTACCCATTCTTTCTTAAGATGTGTGTACCTCAAGGTAACCTTGATGTCACCCTTTGTCTCATCATCATAAGAACCTGACCTCTCTTGAGAAAGGGAAAATTGCATGCATTTATTGAATTTTCTTCTAATCTATTGACCTCTAGTTTTTCTCTTTTTCATAGACCTACTACATGTCTCATTGTACTCTTCTATTCCCACATTTCCCTCACTCAAGGAAGAAAAATCTGATAGATACCTATTTGGTGGTACCTGTAGCCCATCAAATGAGAGATATAGTTGAAGGAGTAAAATATTTTTCTATAAAATGAAGCTAATATTGATGAAATTTTTCTAAAATTAATGTTGAATGTAAAGAGAAAGAAATTATGTAATAAACTTATACCTTGTGATCCATGTCACTTTGTCCAATCCTCATTAAGTGGGTATAGTTTCCTACATATGTAAATAATTTGTCTTAAGTTAGTTACAAATTACATGATACTTATGCTACAAATTACAGAGAACTTAATATGAAAAATATGCATACATTACAAAAAATATAAAATTGTATACATTTTAATTGGTTATCTCTACAAAAAAATATATTATAAGTAATCAGCACCAAGAAGTGAGCATCATAACAAATATTTCTTGACCTAATTAGCACCTAATGCATTTCCATTTATCATGTCATTGATCATCTTCTTCATCCATCTTATCATCACAAACATCATCGTTATCGCCACCATAATCCAAATCATCAGAATGACCATCAAAAACATCATGATTGTCACTATGGCCATTGTCGTGATCATTTTTGTCATCATCATCACCATCACCATCACCATCATCATCATCATCTTCTCCACCACCATCATCATAATCATCATAATCATCATCAATGCCATCATCATCATCATCTCCTTCATATTTTCCATCATCATCATCTACTTCATCTTTCACTTCTTTGGTATCTTCTTCTTCAATCACATTATACTTTACTGGTCTTCCTCTTGGATCATATCTAATAAAAAATGACCAACCTAGTTTATGTGGAATGCCAAAGTAAAACACTTGCTCACATTGGCTTGGAAGAACATAGGACTCATTTCAAACTGGCTCAATTGACCTTGTATTAATCATCGTAAATCTATTATCATGTTCAATAATAGTTCTATCAGGATCATTTTGATTCAACCGTAGCCTATACCATCTGACATCGAATAGAACTAGTTTGAAGAAATTAAAGTCGCACTCAATAATATCTTCCAAAACTCCATAGTATATTTTTTTATATTTTTGTGGATTCGAGTCATTTCTAGATGAAATATCGGTGACCTCAAAGACTGCAATTATCCCAAAATCACATGTTCTCTTAGTCTCGTCCACCTTTTTTATGCAAAATTTATGGCCATTGTAGTACATAGCTTTGTGGTGCTTGACCTATTATTTTTCAAACATGTCAAAATTATGTATCCATCTATTAGTTGATATTGAACAAATGGGTCATGATATATTAAATTATGCATACCTTTCTACACCTTAAACCATTTGCTAGATCAATTACCATTGGCGTAACATTGGGATCTACATTATGATGAGCTTCTTTAACCAATGAAGCAACACCTTCCCATGTTAATGAGCGACCATTTTGTTGAGATTGTTCAATCCATACCATCATCCAATCAAGATGGTTTGCAATATACAAATAAAGTACATCTCACTCATTAGTAACTATATAAAATAAATAGACTAGTTAGAAACAACTTATATTGATGATGGATAAGAATTAATAAACTAAAATTACATTTTATAATTACCTCTCACTTTCCTTAATCTACCTTTCCCCATCAACTACTCCCCTTCAAATCTATTAATGGATTTGGGATCCCAAATGTTATCTACATGGATATTTGATGCAATCTTGGGAAGATATTCACTAATGTACACCATGTTTTGGTACAACATAGATCCCTTAAACATGGAACCCTCAAGACGTTCTCTCTGTCGAACCAAGCCCTTCAAAATTTTCAAGTGTCTCTCAACCATCCACATTGACCTAGTTGGTACAAGTCCACAAATTTCTATCTCCTCAATTAGATGTATGAGGTAGTGTTCTTATTGTTGATCTCGGATTGGTTTTGACAATTGAGTGTCAACACACTTAAGATATTTACTAAGTTCATGCCAAGCTAGTAATACATGCTGAGTTGAAATAAGTGTCAAGTCACTCAAGTGCCAAGTAGATAGACCATGCCAAGTGATTCAAGTGCTAAGTAAGTAGTTGATATCAAGAAATTCAGGTGTCAAGCCAAAAATAGAACTATAGTATGTGCTAAGCATTAGTATTATTAAGTGTCAAGTAACACAAATTAGATCTAGTTGTTTGTGATGGAATAAAAAACTATGTAAACCATTTTTATGTCAACTTATGGATAAATCTTGAAGCTTTGAAGATAAGGAAAAATCTATTTGGATTCCCTATGCAATCAACATGCAATCAATCAAAAAATTAGAAGGGATTAGGTAGCAAAAATGAATGAATCTTAGTTGTAGATTCATACCTAACCTCAAGCCACCAAAGTCTTTATAACAAAGATGAAGCCCCATAATTCAGTATGCATGTGAGCAAAGAATGGAAGGAAGAAAAGGGGTAAATTTATCAAAAAGTATTCAAGGTGACCTAGAAGAGTGAAAGAATTGTAGAATTAGTTAGCAGAATATAGGATCGAGGATACAACATTGACAAATTAGATTAGAAAGGATTAAGAAGGACAAAATGATGATCTGAAACCAACAAGTAAAAGTTGTAAGTCATCAGACCAAACATTCTAATGTTACTTTCTCACAATTCTATTAGTAGAGTGAAATCATTTGGACTAAGGTTGACTTAACAATCATTGCAAAATCCTTTAATATGATGACATTCCAAGTGAATTTTCTAAAGTCCTTTAACCAGGTACATTTCTAACAGGGTGTTAAAATCCTTTAATAGGGTGGGACTTAACAGTCTCTTGTAATCCTTTAATAGGGAAGGCCTTTCACAAGGCAGATCATGTTTTATGGTCAACTTATTGTAACCTTAATTGGTGACACTTTATTGCTATAGTAATGAAGAATTGTGGGTGTCATCCCTACCCTAGTTTTACCTTCTCATTTGGAGGGTTTTTGGGTAATCATATTAGGTTTCAAATGTGTGTATGCTTATTTGATGCATTTCCTTTACATTTCATTTAAGTTTATTACATGCATCTAATGAATGATAAAAGGGTTTTAAGTGCAGAAGTTTGAACTTCTGATTTTTCCCGCCCCCCCCCCCCCCCCCCCCCTCTTAGAAGTATATGTTTCCCATTTTTAATTCTAACAATTGGTATCAGAGCAAGGTTCTAAGGAGGAGAAGCTTTACAACTTGGAGAAAAGATCTTTAAATAGAAGTCTACAAGTTGGGAAAGACCATTAAAAAATATGAAATTGAGATACATCTCATACTACATCAACTGAATGAAGCCAAAGATGCTTTGAAGAGTTCTCTAAAGAGAAGGAAAGAGATTGCTATAGTAGAAAATGACACACAATACAAAGATATTTGCATATGGTAACTCTAGTGAGTTTGATGCAGCAATTACAGATCTGATGGAAAAGAATAGAGCACAAGCTAAAGAGATTAGAAATCTCAAGTTGGAGCAAGAATCACAAGCTATACTACTATGTGAGGTGACTAAAAAAAAGAAGAAAGCTATAGAATACAAGGCCATGGTTGAAGAAGAAAAGAGAATTTTGGCAAATAGATTAGAGAACAAGTTAGTAGAGCTATCCAGGATCTCAAACATGCAATTGGACACCTTAAGCCAAATGATGAATGCTCATCAAGAATTCAATGTCAATGATATTGAAATAACAACTTTGAAGCTATAGAATAAACAACTATAGAATGACTTGAAAAGAGAAAAGGAATTTTTTGAAAGTTTCAACAAGACAAATGAAGCCATCAAGTACTTTGAGCAACTAATGAAATCTCCTAGATCTAGTAGAGATACATTAGGATTGGGCTACACAAGTACTGAAGAAGGAGAATCATCCAAAGTTGCTAAGGAAAGGAACAATAAAGGTATGAACTCTAAACCTACTTTTCATCATTTTGGTAAGAAAGGACATACAACTAATGTTTGTAGGAGCAAGAATGCAAATTAGAATGGTAAGCCAAAGAACATGACTCATTGTCACAAGTGCAACAAACAAGGTCATCATGCACATGAATGCAGAACCAGAACCATGTATGCACCAAAATTTGAAGGACACAACTAAAATTGTCAAAAGTATGGACAAAGAGCCTTTGAATGCAAATCCAAGTCCACATGGTCATCAAGCAAGCCAACAAAGGTAAGAAGCTATAAAATTCCTACAACTAGGATTACAATACAAGATATAGCTACCACTATTGTCAAGAATATGGTCATATACCTGAAAATTGTATTAGAACACACTTCAGTGGTAACTACAAGAGATGGTTGAGTCAAACCACATGTTTTAGTTGTCACAAGATAGGTCACATTGGCAAGCATTGTCCAACTAGGTCTAAGGGACCAAATTTTAAATTTGATAAAGGTAAAGGCAAGGCAGATGTTGAGTACATCAAGAATGAGATGAACAAGACATGGAAGAAGAAAGCTGCTGGGAGTACATCAAATGGAGAAGGGATCACTTCACCCAATGGGTCAAGTGGTCACACTTCATCAAACTAAGAAAATAAGAGGTATGTGGGATTGGTTTTTTTTTTAAATTATCATACATCAATTCCAAGAAATATTAGCACTAAAAAGGATACATAAGCATGAATAAAGATGCAAGATAATGAGGAAAGTCCAAGATCAAATCTTCAAGTTCTCACATTACTACCAAGTATGAAAAGTCCACTTTAGATACTTAGTAAAATACTAGTTAGTACTGAGCTATCAACCAAAGTCAATTGGAGTTGGCTCTATAGTAGCTATCGAGTGGTGGTAAAATCAATGGATGCTGAGTGAAGTAGAAATCATATTGATGCCAAGTTTTATAGTTATACACAACTAAGTGTAAGGAAACTTGGCAACAAAGAATATAACCGTTTCCACATAACCCATAATAGATCTAAAATAAATACAGAATTAAAATCCACATGCAAGAGAATAGACATCATACCCACAAAATGTGACACAAGATATACCCTGGGAAACCCTCATTGAGGGAAAAAACCCAGCCTCCAAAAGCATCCATCACCATGTATTATTCAGCAAAAAATACCATTGCCATACAACCATGGAAGCCTTCATGGCCATAGCCATAACCGAGCAAACTATGTGAACAAGCATGAATCCACACATCCCATGCCATGCTTCCAACCTTCACAAATGCTCCCTTGGCTAACCTGTCAAGCCTTGTCCCGCACGACTCTTGCCTTTTGTCTTCTCCTTGTCACTCTCTCTCACACTACAACAACTACCCTTGTGGCTGCTTATATAGTAGCAAGTCCCACAAAACCACCAAGTGGTATTACATAAACCATGTGCTAAAACCATGTGCTACCTAACCCACTGACCCCACATTTAATATTGGGCATTTAATTCTTTTCCCCAATATTAAATAATTACATGAAATATTTTCACAATGTTACAATACAACTCATCAAGAATATTCCATGGGAATCTTTACATGTTGCACATCCATCTAGGTACAACATTACATAATAAAAATAAAATAATAAAATAACAATATTATGCAATGTGTGCAACACCCATTATCTCAACAATCTCCCACTTGTTGTATACATTGCATAGGGTCAATTCGTAGCCACATAAATGAACAAGGGAACAATCCCTCCCAGCACATCCACCATCATGGATCAAAATACACCAAGTGCTCCATCTTGATACCCAAAACAAAATCAAAGTATCCGACATCTCGAACATGAATGATCTCACCTCCTATTATGCCACTACCACTGGACATACATAGAAGCCATCCAAAGAGAAAACCACCCAACCTGTCGCATTAGAAGATCATAAAATCCTGTACCAATTGAAATTCCAAGCACAAAAAAAAACCTAATTCAAAGGTAATCACATGTATCCGTAGTTGTTAAAATATCCATAGCTGAAATAGCACCCACAGCAAGTGCCAAACCCATCCAACTATCCATACCTTAAAGGTATAACAAGTGAATCTTATATCACCGACATATCCAATCTACAACCTGCAATCACAAGCCTCAAGAGCAATACCTGCCACATATATACCACGAAGCTCCCACTGCAAAGGATAATGTCAAATCTATAACCAATTCACTCAACACATCTCAAAGAAGTGAATCCATGTAGTATCAAGGACATCCACAATACATAATCCAATATCCTGCAAGAACAACTCTCATAACAAGTGTCCAATAGTCTCCCAAGCTCTCCACAACCAAAAAAGGAAAGAGAAAGAAATAACCATGTCATCTCTCACATGACATACATGAGCACAAACTAGTGATCACAATCTCCAACCAATCTCAAATCCAATGGAGGCAAAACTAAACATCCAGGAAAATAACCAAGACCAGAGAAACCATGCAAATCATAACCTATATCATGTCCTTCTACACACACCTCTAGATTTAAATTGTGTAATTATGATCTCCTCCATAAAACCCCAACAATAAGCCTCAACAACACCCAAACCATACCATATAACTAATCATGGATGTAAGCCTCTCACAAGAAGATCAAACTCAATAAACCATTCCTAAACCAAGGAATATGCCCAATATAAAACCATCTCCCAAACTCAACCAGCATAACAACATATGCACATGGAGATAACCAATGCTAAACCATCTCTCAAATGAACCCTCCATAACTAACTCATGTACCATAGCTCAAGATCCATATCCATGAAAGACAAGCATAAATATAATGCAACTGAGAGAAAGAATGGGCTATACCTCTCAAGTAGAAAACTGCCGAGTAGACCAAGAGTGGGGAATGAGAATGCTCATCAAGATACCCAAGTCTCGAACCAAGACTCATCTAAGAAAAATCTCCTCTCAAGTCCATATCAGGTGACTGCCCCTCGGACTTCCTTCTGAAACCATCAACTATCCCAAAAAATACTTCTCTAATCCAAGAGAAATCAGCGTCACCACCATCTCTAAGTATCCATGAGCACCTATAACCAATCAATCCATACCAACTCCAAATGCAACATAGCAATATCATGAAGTATCCAGCTTATGATCAGTGTACTCAATACCAAGAAACTAAACCAAGATCAATGTCCAAGTTCCAACCATGGCCTCAGGAACATAAACATGACAACATGATCTTACCATCTCAACTAAAGAGATAACATGCTCCACATGAACACACCATAACATGTCACAACTCTAAACGTGTATCAAGAGTATACCATGACATAATAATGAAACCATCCTCATACCAAGGATAACATGCCAAATAAAAAAATATATAAACCACACCTTTGCCAAGAACCTTGTGAGTCCTCAAGATGCAACCATCTCCACACACCATGAAGAAAACCATCTCCACACACCATGAAGAAAACCATCTCCACATACCAGGAAGAACCATCTCCATACACCATGAAGATAACCAAGAACTCCATGAGTCCTCCAGATCTAACCATCTTCATACACCATGAAGATAACAAGTGCACCATGCAAATGTCAAAGACACTTCTGCAGCAATAGGATCTAAGACAAACCTCCAACATCTACAAACACTCAATAAATATATCAATGCCAAAAACTCTCACTCAACTGTGGTACCAAGTCACCTATGGCATCATAAAATCCATCTCCTATATGAAGATCCAAATCAAACTAGGAACTAATCCTGCACTGTCACCCCATCACTATCACAAGCTCCCACTAAACCATGTATCCAAGCTATCCATGACATAATGATGAAAAAATCATCCTCTAACCATGAGAATCATCAAACCATCAAAGAACTCAAAGTGCACATCATGAGCCCCTCAAAAGAAACCAAATAACCATGATCCTCAACCAAGAACATATACCACCATAACTGAATCAGAAAATCCAAGCTAATGAACATCAAGGATGTACCTGTATAGTCAATCATGTCATGCCAAAATCCATGACACCATGATCACATCCATGAACCAAGCATCTGGCTCTTAATATGTCCAACCTATCAGTATAAAATAGTCAACCACAATCCTCCACCATGATTGTACCTGGTAACAACATCTCATCCCTTCTACATGAAGATAAAATCAGCAAATCATGTGACTTAGGGCATAGACAACCCAAATCCAAGCCACCAATCTAAATATGCATCAATAATGAAAGATAAATGGGCAAAGACAACCCATAACCAAGCTATAAATGCAACCTGTAAGTATAGACCGCTTACAACACTGCACAACTTGTAGATCCAACAAGTCATCATGCATATCCAAACCAAACACTGATAACCATATTATCATGAGACCAATTTGAACTGAGTATACAATGACATCAAATCTTAAATCTCCAATGCCATAAACTCACAATGTTACTATAGTCAAAATATACCTATAAAATATTCAGATCAATATATCAACAAATAAATCATGCCAAACCTGCACCAAATTTGAACCAATTTGTAGAGCACTCCAAGAGCTTTTTGTTGATTACTTGAAGTCCAAAATCTGACTCCGTATGCCCAAGTTATGCACCAATTCGTGCTCAAAATAAATAAAATCTGACTTTAGGGCTCTTGAAACCTGACAAAATTTTAAAATCATAGAACCAAACCTATACCAAGTTGTAGTGCTCTGAATTAGCTTTCCAACGCTTGTAAGAACTCTGAAATTTGATAGTCTGAGAGAAAGTTATGGCCGTTTTACTAAGACAGTCTTTTTACCATTTTAAGTACGATTTTTCATTTTTGTTTTTTTTTTTTCAGTGACGAAAATTCCGACAGGATTAAATTTGACGGCCATCATGGGCTGAAACTGAAAAACTGTTTCATTTCCTCTGAACATGGCCAAACTAGGGCATATTATATATCAAAATTTATGAAAATGTTGACCCGGATCCAATGGTGAGGTCTGTTTTTACCCAGGAGGTCATTTTTGCAAGCTACCCCCCAAAACCCTCATTTAAATGAAACATTCGAAAAAAATCTTTTTGTCCAACAATTTCACATGCCCAAATCTTTTAACATCCCATCATAATAGAAAATCCAAAAAATCTTCAGATCTGTAATAAATAATTCCTATATCTTGCCCTTTTTCTTTTATCCTCTCATGCATTCCATGGATTCAATCTAAGGTTACAAACAATAAAACCATAGCTCTGATACTACTTGTAAGGAAACTTGGCAACAAATAATATAACTGTTTCCACATAACCCATAATAGATCTAAAATAAACATGGAATTAAAATCCACATGCAAGAGAATAGACAACATACCCACAAAATTGTGACACAAGATATACCCTAGGTTTTTCCCTCAGTGAGGGTTTCCTAGGGTATATCTTGTGTCACAATTTTGTGGGTATGTTGTCTATTCTCTTGCATTTGAATTTTAATTCCGTGTTTATTTTAGATCTATTATGGGTTATGTGGAAATGGTTATATTATTTGTTGCCAAGTTTCCTTACACTAAGCATTAATTGCAAAGTTATAAAGGACATAAGGTTGATTTTTACCTATTTTTTGTCATTACAAATTCAAAGCAAGAAGCAAGTAGAACAAGGAAGTGAGTTACAAACTAGTTCGAAGCATTTGCATGGATCATAACAAAGATCAAGCACTGGTTCGTTGATTTTTAAGGTATTATTCATCTATCGAGTTATGCAATTTTATACTTGTTAAACCCTAGGTTTACAAAATGGCATCTAGCTCAAAAAGTATAAAGGAGAAAGAAACCTTTGAAGTTCGATTAGTTAGTAATGAAGTTAAACAACTAGATTTCAAGGCTATTCCAAAAGTTGCCTATAAAAATGACCTAGCGAGAGCATTATCTATGATCCTACCTAAGGTTATAATGGTACAAGATGTAAGAAAGTTATATAACTATAAAGTAGGAGCCATTGGAGACATGGAAATAAGACAAGTGTATGACAAACTATATGAAAATAGATTTCTAAAAGAAGAATTCAAGATTGTGGAGAGAAAGGGTTAGACTCATGCCCTAGATTTTCTCACAGTTTTTAAAATTGAATGGATTAAAATATTTTTGAGCAAAATACATGATGGATGTTTATGGTTAGAGGCTGGACACATGAAAATTTCAAAGAGAATTGTCCATAGGGTTACTATTTATTTAACCTTAGATTGGCCCAAGACATTAAGAAGTGGCTCTAAAGAGGCAATAGAGAAAAACAAAGGTGCTAAGTGGAACAAGCATGGAATGACCATTAACACCATTATAGAACCTTTTCTTGATTTTTCTATTAGAGTTATTGCCCATAAATTATATCAATCAAGAAGGTTAAATAGGGAGCCCTGCATAGCAGTGGATGTTGGATACAAGATTGTCAAGAAATATCACACCTATGATCTTGCAAAACTTCAAATTCAACTAATAAATGAGAATCTTTGAGCTATTAGAAGGTCAAAGAGTGCTCAATGCAAGTTTGGATCAATACTTATACGTATGTTTTTCTATGTACAAAATAAGTTTCCATCTTTTGGAAAATTAGGATGGAAGACAAATAGGTCAATTGCTATTCAAATTAACGAATATATTGAGCAAATGGGAGACAATTTTGAATCAATAATGACAAGCTATTTTGAAGATTTTAAGAAGTCTATTAAGTAGAGATTAAGGATTCCTATTTCCATAGTTGAGAAATACTACAATGACATTTGTTTCCTTGTAGCTATCGATTACACTTACATCTAGGCTATTGTACCTAGGGTTAGATGGCTGAGGCCCCTAGGCTACAAAATAAATGTTGATGAAGCCTCAGCTTCCATTACTACACTCCTTGTTAAAGAAATTGAAAAAAGTGCCAAGATATTTGGAAATTATGATGTTGTGAAGTCAAAGGTTGAGATGGAGCTAAAGATAACCTCTACTTTGAAAAAGTAGGATAAAATGGAAAGGAAACTGAAGGCCAACTTTGGAGAAGGTGCAAGTGATGATGAAGAAGATGAAGAGGAAGAAGAGGTGCAAGGTCAATAACCTTTAACTTTAACCCAAGACATGGGTGAAGACCAAGAAGAAGAAGGTGCAGAGGAAGAAGAAGCTAAGGAAGCACCAATAAAGCTAGAACCTAAAAAGGGGAAGGCTAAGGCAAAGCTTGTAGCCAAACCAAAAGCAACGAGGGCTACCAAGCCAAGCACAACAAAGCTAACTGCCCCAACAACAAGGGCTAATATAAGGGCCACTACTCAAAAATGCCTAAGAGTAGGCAAAGGAGAAAACAAAATCAACTGAATTGAAGGGCCCAGTGTAGAAGAAACAAAGGAGAAAGTATATTGCTTAGCCTAAAATAGATGATGAAAAGACAAAGTTAGAAGATACAAGTCAGTTTAGGGTGGTAAGTCATGCATCGAAAGCTGATCTTAAGAATATTTGTGATAATGTTAAAGATAATGCAAATATGACAAGATTAAAGAACATTGATTTTGGAAAACTGGCTAGAGAAGAGAAAAGCAAGGTAGAAGAGTTAGTGTATCCAATGATATCTAAGTTCAAGAATACTCCACTTGAATTAGAAAACACAATGCCCAAGGAGCTATACACCCTTAAACCTAGAAAAGAAAATAAGGGTATCAACCCTAGCCCAAGTGATGCCTAAACTAACAAAGGGGAAAATTATCAAGGCAGATAAGAAGTATGGTAGTAGATTTGCACCCAAATACAAGGCATTCAACATAGTCTAGAACAACATTGAAGTTGCTATAAATAAATCCACTCAAATGTGGAAATTGATATATGGGTTAACAACTGTCAAAGCAAGAGAAGAGGATCCCTTTGAGGGAAGAAATGATGGAGAAGGAGAGGAAGAAAATATAGAGGAGACAAAAAAAATCCCAACCATGAGCTCTCTACATGATACAAGCACACCTACAAAAACCATAATAGTAAAGGATGTTCTTGACAACTCATCTTAGAACATTAACCCATTAACTACAGAGGAACTAAAGAAAATCCTTGGCCAATCCACACTACAAGCCATATTGTGTGAGAATCCTATGTTGGTCAGTGTTGAAGAGATTCAAAATGTAGGAGCTAATATAACAAGGGATAAAGTGAACATAAAAGAACCACCTTCTATCATCCCTTCAACTACTAGTGCTCAACCTCTAGTGTAAACATCAGATTATTGATACATCTACAAAGGTTGACACTACTATACAAGTTGACATGGTTGAACAACAAACTTAGACTGCTCAAGAAGAGAAGGCTACAGAAGCACAAATAGGATAGACAAAGGTATCTATACCTAAAACACAAACACAAGGAGTAGGTCAGATAATAATGATTGATCAAGGTAGAACTGAAGAAAAGGACATACCAAAAGAGAAGGAGCAAGAACTCATACAAAAATTGGTAAATTTACCAACATTTGGCACTCCAACAAAATTCCTTCAAAGGCCAAGAACTGATGCAATACCATTGCAAATTTCAGCACTAGGATTTAGCTCATCCATGGTTGCCAATGTATTTCACTATGGAGATGCAATTTTAGATTAAGAAATAGTGATACCAAAATATGACTATGCAACCATGATAGTAGAGAAAATAGGCATAATGCAAGAAGCCTTAGAAAAGAAGAAACAACAAGAAATACTTAGAAAAGAGTACAAACAGAGGAAAGCATTACAAGATATTAAAAACATCTTTTTAAATGTTTTTAGCTTGCAAACACCTGATGAATCTAAGCTAATTTTAGAACAATTATCAAAAATTGTGGAATAGGTGAATAATCAAGAACAAGAAGCCAATGTCAAACTTATGGAATGGTCTGAAAGAAAATTCCAGGGGAAAGTCAATGAGAAAATATCAGGTGATATAGCACTCTCACAAGTTAAATTGGCCACAAAAATTGGAAAAGCGAAGAAGGTACTTGAGAACATGTTCTCATTATACACAAAATTGTGTGATCCCTCACTCTTCACATAGGAGACAAACCATAAAATTTTGATTCTAGAGAACAATTTGAAACTATCAGGTATGCAATTACCTAAGAATCTAGCTCAAAGTGAGAAGCATTTCCATTCATTGCTTCAAACACAAAGTCAACTAGTTGTGTTAACAATAGAAGAGGCTAATATAAAAGCCATTTGACTATCATTCAAGTCTCCCTTACCCCTCACATGGAGATAATCCATAAGGAACTAGGCTATGTAGAAACCTTGATGAAGAAATATCCAAATCTTTCAACATTAAATGGTCTAGTTCACCTTGCAGTAGAGATAGCCATCCAAATAAAATCATTAGATGTTGCATTAGACAATTGGGATGTTGCTCTAAAAGTTATAGTGGAAGTCCACAAGAACTTTTTGGACAAATATACAATTAGTGAATAGATCCTTTGACATACATGTCAAAAAAGGGGGAGATAAATATAAAAGGGGGAGATAAACAAAACAAGTAGATAACCCAAAGGGGGAGAGCAAACAAGAAAAAGAATAGAAACAACGTATATATCAGATAAAGAGTATCAATATTTTTGAAGCCAAAGAGTATCAGCAAAAGAAAAATATATGGAGAATAGATTATTGATACAAAATAGGCACATTAACTTAGGGGGAGTTACAAAATTTTGAGGTATATAAGTCTATTATAGAGTTTTGAAAATTTTTGAAGTTTTGCATATATGTCAAGTTGTGGATATATTATACTTGAGGAGATTATATTTTTTATGTATAGTTAAGTGTTTTTGACACTCATTTCAAAGGGGGAGATTGTTGATCTTAGATTGGTTTTGACAACTGAGTGTCAATACACTTAAGATATTTACTAAGTTCATGCCAAGCTAGTAATACATGTTGAGTTGAAATGAGTGTTGAGTCACTCAAGTGCTGACTAGATAGACCATGCTGAGTGATTCAAGTGCTAAGTAAGTAGTTGATGTTGAGCAATTCAGATCTCGAGCAAGAAACATAACTATAGTATGTGTTGAGTATCAATATTATCAAGTGTCGAGTAACATAGATTAGATCTAGTTGTTTGTGATGGCACAAACAACTATGTAAACCATTTTTATGTTGACTTATGGATAAATCTTGAAGCTTTGAAGATAAGGACAAATCTATTTGGATTCTGTATGTAATCAACATGCAACCAATCAAAAAATTAGAATGGATTAGGTGGCAAAAATGAATGAATCTTAGCCATAGATTCATACCTAACCCTAAGCCACCAAAGTATTTATAAGGAAGATGAAGCCCCATAATTTAGTATGCATGCAAGTGAAGAGTAGAAGGAAGAAAAGGGGTAAATTGATTAGAAAGCATATAAGGTGACTTAGAAGAGTGAAAGAATTGAAAAATTAGTTAGCAAAAAAGAGGATTGAGGATACATCATTGGAAAATTAGATCAAAAAGGATTAAGAAGGATAGGATGGTGATCTAAAACCAGCAAGTTAAATTAGTAAGTCATCAAATCAAACATTCTACTATTACTTTCTAACAATTATATCAGCAAAGTGAAATCCTTTGGACTAAGGTTGACTTAACAGTCATTGCAAAATCCTTTAATAGGGTGACATTCCAAGTGAATATTCTAAAGTCTTTTAACCAAGCACACTTCTAAGAGGGTGTTAAAAATCCTTTAATAAAGTGGGACTCAACAGTCTCTTGTAAGCCTTTAACAGGCATGCCTTTTACAGGGCAGATCATGTTTTATGGTCAACTTATTATTACCGTAATTGGTGACACTTTATTGCTATAGTAGTGACGAATTGTGGGTGTCATCCCCACCCCAATTTTACCTTCTCATTTGGAAGGTTTCTAGGTAATCATATCAGGTGTCAAGTGTGTTTATGCTTATTTGATGCATTTTCTTTACATTTTATTTTAGTTTATTACATGCATCTAATGAATGGTAAAAGGTTTTTAAGTGCTGAAATTTGAACTTTTGATTCACCCCCCCTCCCCCTCTTAGAAGTATATTTTTCCCATTTGTAATTCCAACACTTGTTCATTGAAAAAAGTTGAAGGTAGACACTTTTGCATCTCACACAAAAACTAAAGAATTTTTCTCTTCCATTGCTTTATGTCTTTTTTATCAATTTATTTGGATGACAACCACCTAGAAGATATTCAAATGCAAAAACATATTAACAAGACTAATAACACTTCTATGCAAAAAATCTAACAAATAACTCTTATAACCTCATGTATTTCCCAAGATCATATATAACATGTTTGACACTCATTTTGTCAAAGTTGTGTGGGAGAGATAAAGGTAGAATGTACTAAAATAACCAGTAAATGATGCTCATATTAATCCATTTTCTATTGCTACTTGATTCAAAGAAAATCTTTGATTCATGATTGGATTCATCAATGTCATTGAAAATTTTGACCAATTTTTCTTTTTCATGCCTTCCATCCAATATTTTTCATAATGTTTCTACCACATTCCTTCCAATATGCATGTCATCAAAAAAATTCATGATTGGGAGGTGCTCGTAGTATGACAACCTACTAAATTGTCTAGGATAGCTTTTAAGTTCTTTTAGAATTTTCTCATCGATGCCTTGATGAACTTCATGAACATCAATTATATCATTAGTAAATGAAAAATAGTATCCAAATTTAAATTTCATACAAAAAAGTGGATTAGATGTAATGACATTACCTTAACGATTCATTCTATTGTATTCCAACTTCCACATGGGAGGTGTCATTCTTCATGGCTTTTATGTTGTCTCTTCTTTCATATTGAATAGATGATTTTCATCAATTTGATACTTATGATTTTCTTGGAGAAAGTGTCTATGCTCATCAAAAACTTGCTTTCCTAAACTTTTTGAATGACGAGATTTCATCCTTAGACCACAATTGGACATGAAAATTTTCCCTCTATCTAGAGACCTACAAGATCATGTATAATTGGATGACATGTACTATAAGATTCATATTTACAATTATCACATGCAATTTAAACATACAACAAAAATGTCTTAGCACTATTACATACCAAAAATATGTGTTAATAGTTTTACATACTACAAAAATGTGTTAGCCTAGAGGCATCATGTATTTTCCATACAAGTATTACACATAATTGAATTACCTTTCACTAATTGGTCTAGAGATTTTGTACATAGTGACCCCATTCCATAACTCCAGTAACTCATCAATCAAGGGCTAAATATATGAATTCATATCTTTCACTTGATACTTACCTAGTTGAATGAAAACAAATAAAATATAATTATTATGTCCATTTTGATACTATGTTTATAAATTAATTTAGATGACTATTAAATGGAAAAATACCTGGTATAGTCATTGCCAACATTATGTGCTCCCTCTTTATGAACATACAAGGAGGAATGTTATTGTTAATAACAAAAATAGGCTAGACCAAGTAAACAAATATTATCTTTCCAAATGGATTGACACCATCTGCTACCAATGAAAGCTTTAGATCACAAGGTTCTTCTTTAAATATTAGTCACCTATCTTTTATTTCCATAAATGCAAAACCATCCATAGGCATTCACATAATGTCATCTTGACTTCTATTGTGTGCATGGTAATCCATAAATTGTACCAATCTAGTACACTTGATAATCATTGCATACATGGAATAATAGGAATGTATCGAAGAACCTTGTGAGGCACTTTATGGTTATTTGATCTGATCAATATATAATAATGTAATAATTAGGGCATTCTGTTGCAAATCCCTATTATTTATGATATATAATATTATCATTGGGACATGCATATATTGTTTGATACTCCATTGAAATATCTTTCATAATGGTCAATAATTCTCGATAAGAGCAAGGTAGCATGTTTAATGGTGGTAACAAACACTCACCTATAAACCTATGGAAAAATATTGTTAATATAAAGAACATTAATGGTACACTAACATAGAAGATAAAAAAATTGACACTATACCTTAGCATACATGAGATTGCTACATTGGATATATCATTTGTAACCTTGAGGCTTACTAGCAACAATACAACAGAGAGAAGTTTTATTTGGGAGCCTTGGTATAGGGGTTTGTATGCCTTTTCAATTATAGGTATATCAAGGTTATCTTCATCATCATCATTAGATGCATGATTATCATCATCTTAATCAGTTACACCAATAACTTCTTCTTCAATCCTTTTATCTGGCACATTATCAATTGCATCAATACCAACATCTTTAATTGTGTTCTCTGCCTCAGGATCATTTTCTTCCATGGAAGCATTACCTTCTACTTCGATATTCACACCTCCATGTTCCACCAGTTCAAAATCCACATTCACCAAAGGACGAAAATCCTTTCCCCCTTCAATGTGATCATGTTACCTACAATTTCTCTGAGTTTTTATGATTAGAATTCTTTGATTCTTTAAGCCCTTGCATTTTTTGCAAGGACAATAACATTTTCCATCACAGTTTCTTTTGAACTAAGACCAAAATCTAGCAAATGTCACTTTATTTTGTTCCGGTTTCATATTGGTAGGCGTGGACTTTCTTCACAAGCAAATATTTTTGCTATAAAATTATATCAAATATAAACATACAGGCATTAGTAGTATCTTGTATATAGTTGATAATAATTAAATAATTAAATATTACTATCTCTTCAGTAAATATGGCATCTAAACAAATCAACTGAATTATACAAAATAAATATTGGCATTGATTTTGAACAAAAATTATTTGTTTATGTATGTTGCCACTCAAAATATGTCACTAGAAAAAATGTGAGTAAAGGTATGGATGGTTTTGGGAAGATCAGGTTAGAATCAAGAAACATTGGGGGGTGGGGGTGAGGGGGCATAAATTTGCATTGTAGCACTTTCAAACCAACCATTTTTTTTTTTAAATCTTAACCATAAATATCCACATAAAATTATATCAAAAAATAAATGATAGAATAGTAAAGAACTCATAACACAATGATTTATTTTCAAGGAAACCCTAGCTAAGTGAAAACTACAATGAGGTTGGCACCCAACTATGCACTAATCTGAAAGTTCATTATGAAGAGTTATGACCCAGTTCATATTTGGGTAAAAGCACAAACCAATGTCACCCTTTTATAAAGGAAAAGGCTAACAAAAGTATAACTATTCATTTTCAATGACATAAAACTGGTATTAATATTTAGAATTTGATAATGACATAAACCAATGAAATGTGTAGAAATGGATGAATTTTAGGATTATAATTTTTAATAATTATATGGAATAAAAATTGATATATTTTCCTAATTTTTAAATACAATTTTTACTTGCTGAAAAATGTTGAAAATTAGGGATCTAGTTCCCACCATAAAATAATGTGGAAATAAACTTATTTCCCTTCAATCTTAGATTATGTTATAGATAACACATATAGCTAGAACAATCAAAAATAAAAATTGGCTTTAGTCCTATATTTTATCTTTTATAATGACTCGAAATTAACTCAACTAAAATTGATAATTTTCATCTCCCATCACATTTTTGAAAACAAATCTTTTCTAATCAAAAGAGAAATTATACATATGTGAAGAGGACTCTCTCCTCTAGAACATTGTGTGATTTTTTAATTTTTTTGATATGATTTAATATTTTTCCCTTTCTCAAACTTGACATTTTCTCGAGTGTTAAAATACATGCTTGTAGAATTTTTCAATTATAATATACTACATCTAATTAAAACACTACAAACTCTATATGAGAATATTCTTGACTTTGAACTCTATCAAATGATATTTATATGTTATTAAAAAAATATCATAAAAATTAGTAAGAGTTATTGAAACGTCAATTTTCTAAAATAATTTTGTTTCTTTAGTAATTGGATATAAACTAGTATAAAACATGCATTTAATAGACATTTCCAATTGAAAAAGTGTGAGACCGTATATAACTTAGCTAGAGTGAATTTTTCTAGATCATATGTCTGAAAAAAAATTATTTTTATTTAGAAATACTCAAATTCAATCATTTTGATAAGTAAGCCTGAAAGGTGACATAAATTTTTACTTTTACCAATTTGTTTTCTTGTTACAAGACTTAACCTTGCTAGAGTTCTCAACCCTCTAAGTGATTGTTTAACAAAAATAAAAGTACATTTGTTTGAAAAAGAACTCATTGTCCAATTACAATAAAAGTATACCAATGCCAAAAAGACTATACTAACATGCCAATGTATGATTAGTCTAAAATGAAGCTTGCATATAATCTAATATAGCATAAAGGCTCACACATATAAAAAAATAGCATCATGTCATCTTCTCTACTAAAACCAACTTGTGATTACATATAGCCAAAAAGGCATTTTGACTTGATTGAGAATTAGTAGGCATTCCTATTTGTAAATGGAAGTATGTCAAATTGATTAAATTAGATTAAGTTTAGTAAGAAACTCCCAGAGAAAAAGAATGGGCCTTTTGGGAAGGGCTCAGAAATCTAATAGAGAACTAATCCTTATATAATGTATCAAGGGCCCCTATGTTGACCATTCCTAGTCCTTCTCCCTCATTGATGTGCAAAAGCACATATTTCCTTCTCAGTAGAAAGCATATTAAAATCCAACCCAATAATGGTTTTTAGTCATTGATTTAGATCATGTGACCCTACTAAGCCATAGACAAACATTATGTAGTAGTTCATCAACTTCAATAAATCATACATAGAATGATCCAAAGTTCAAAATGGGAGTTCCTCTAATAACATTGTCAATAAGTATATTGGAACTAATTAAAGTAATAAAGGATTAAATTGAAATAATATCAATGCCAACTAGTATACAAAATCAAGGCATCTTCATTGGCAATTCAATTCACTAGTTTCCATGATTGACATAAACTACGATAATTAATTTCAAAGTGTCATCTCTATAACTTTGAACCATAATATTATTGATGGAGCATAACAATAAACCTCTTCTATAAACTTTGAATCCTCACACTAAATATCTAATACATATAAAAATCTCATCCACAATAGAAAATAGAAATGAATTAATTTGTCATCTACGTCTTCTTAATAGAAAAACTCATTAAACAATGCTAGGTATATGAATTGAAAAAATTGATGTTTTGTAGTGCCTGTCCCTAGTCTACATTTTCGAGCTACATTTCTGATATCATTGCCAAACTCTTTTAGGCCAATTTATGTTTGATTATTAGTATTATTATTTTAGAGATTATCAGATGTTGTTTTACACTTAGTTTATTATATGATGAGATTACTTGGTACTCTATATTTCATGCATGTATGATGATTATTCAATGGTTTCAGTTATCGATGATGATTAGTTAGATGGTTTATTATTCCATGTGCTTCTTATGGATACTTACCCCATACTGCATGTGTATGGTGTGCTTGTTGTTTTATTTATGTATGGTGTTTCTGATGTGGTTAAGGAAGGGAATCGTAGTCACCTGCTAGTCGGGATCTACACGATGCACCACTTCCTGCCATTGTCTATTTAGCTTAGAATATTGTGTTTGTACATGCATGGATTTTTATGCAGGTTGCAGGTATCGGGTATCGACTTTCCTGAATTGTCAGGATAAGCGTACCCTATCGCACTGTCTCAATGGTAAGAGAGGGGAGATAAACTCTTAAGTCCAATTCCTAAACCCTTTAGCCAATTTTCCTAATTGATAATTAGGATAAGTATCTGAGTTAAGTACCCTCTGAATGCATCAAATGATGTAATTTCGAGATTATAACCTTTTTGTTTTGATTTAGTATATGCTTTTCTATGTAGGGTCTTCGTATGTTGTTATATGAGTCCTTGATGTGTTTTCTAGTAATTAAGTCTAATTAATGATTTAATTTAATAGAGAATTATTATGATATCTTTAACATTTAATTAATTGAGAAATTAATTAAATAAAAGAACTAAATTTGGAGATTAAAGTTTAAAGATAAATTTAGAACAGGATAATATTTATTTAATTTAATAATAATATAATTGGATTTCATTTTTAAATAAATGCTAAATATTATTGTTAATTAAATTAATTAAATATGTTATCAATTAAGTTTCTATAATTAATTTAAAAAGTTGAAAGACATTAAATTATTAAAGGATTTTAGATCGCATGATCTAAGCATGAGTTTAAATTTGAGTAATAAATTAAAAGATTAAAATATAGAAATTAATAATGTTATTTTAATTTCTTAAAAGTGCACATGAGATTAAAGTAATAAATTAATTTAAAATAGAAGTCAAGTAGAATATTAAATAAAGTTATTTAATAAATCAACTTAATGTGCATGAAAGTTGAATGCCAAAATAAAATAAAAGATAATAAAGGTTAATTTGGAGTTAACTGAGTTGTGCAAAGAGTCTTCTTGGGTAAACGCACAATGAGTGCCCCGATTTGAGGAGAAATTGCTTATCACAACTTTGGGGGGGGTTCATTTTTGAGATACACGAATTTGGATGGGAATTTTTGGGAGACAACTTTTGGAAGTGAATTTCAAAAAGCTGATATCAAGAAAGTTTTCCAGAGGAAGGTTATTGAGAGGAGCGAATTCTCTTACAGTTCCTGGAGATTGCATAATAGCATCAGGATCAGGTAAGGTCTTGTGTTTTTGATTATCCATTAAATACGCAATTATCCTTTCCTATCTTCTTCGTGTCTGGGGTTTGTAAATCCGAATTCTCTGTGATGAAAGTTTTAACTTTTCAATATTGTGAATTTATTAATTGCTCTTCAATAATTTCTATATCCATGGAGACTGGAAGAGTTATTAGAACCCTTGTTTTCTAGATTAAGAAGTTAAGATTTAATTTGGTAAGGGTTTTGATTTGAAATTGAAAGTTCTAGATTTAAATATATATATATATATATATATATATATATATATATATATATATATATATATATATATATATATATATATATATATATATATATATATATATATATATATATATATATATATATATATATTTCTTTTGGAGGAAATTGTTTTAATAAAATTAAACAAAACTAATTTAAAATAAAACTTAATTTGTTTTATATATATTAAAATAATGATGAAAATTTAAAACAAAAAAATATATATAAAATATATTGGAGTGGGGCGGGGCCACCACTTCCCACGCCCCACATCCACGTTGTCGCGGCAGGTGGTACTGCTGCCTGCGCAGCAGTAACACCTGCGGCCGTAGGGTATGGCAGGTCAGCGGGCCTTTAAACACGCCATTTTTTATTAAAATAAAATAATAACGATTTACTTTTTATTAATCATTTTTTTAAAAACGTTTTAAAATTGTTTTAATTAATATAATTATTATTTAATTTAAACATTAATAAATTTTAAATTATATTGAAATTTTATTAATATTTATTAATAATTTTATAAATAAATAAATAATTAATAAATGTAATATGGTCCTTTATGTATTATTAATTAATTTTATTTAAAGTTTGATTTAAATTAAGATTAATTAAATCAAAAATTTGTTTAAGCAAGTTTAATATTATAATACTATTTTTAATGAAAGTGTAGATCATTATAATCAAAGATCAACAAGTATTATTATTAATTTAAATATTACCCTTAGATTGTTTTAGGACTTTGACTTAAAATCAACTAGGGGTAATTAGGTGTTTCATTTGGAGTTAGGAATGGGATAATTTGTAAAGGTGAACTATGGATTCTATCTGTTTAAAACATACGTTCAACTGGAAATGGAAACCTCACATTAACTCAATAGTATATTATCAATCAAATTGAACTATAAAACTTTTTACTTGAATATAAACACTAGAAACTGAAACATAAACCTTACCTTAACTCAATAATATACTTTCAAATCCAATCTTTGAGACTTTGATGTTTTCTTTGTGCTTTGAATGTTATGGGGTTGGTTTAGTGTTGACCAGTTTAGGTTGTTACCAGAGGCTCGGGGTTGTGAATGTGTTGTCATGATGATTTAGTTTCGATCTTTCTTAACCTGACCATGGTAATGTGATGAAGTGATCTATGACATGATTGTATTTACTGTTTGTTATTGCTTTCCGGTTTCCTTGTGTGAAGCTGAGGTGTATGTATTTGAGATACCTGACTTAACCATTTTTGAGTCTCGATCAGTTATATTTGATAACCATTTTTGAGTCTCAATCAGTTATACTTGGATTGCTTTTCGGTCGCTTGAGAGGACTGAAGTGTTTGTTATGTTCTTGATGATGTCATGTTTTAACTTGACCATTTTGGAATCTTTGATCAGTATTGTAATTTACTATTGAGATACTTTCTGGTTGCTCATTGTAGAACCATTGGATTTTGTGACTTATCATTGATGCCTTCAGTTGCTGATAGAGAACTATCATGATCATATTATTACTATTTGATATTATCTGTTGCTCATGAAGAACTGATGTAATTTTGTGGCTTATCCTTTCATGATGTCTTTTCAGTTGCTTGTATAGGACTAAGGTGGTTTTATTATGATTCGTTGATTTATGATTTCATGAGCCTAGGGTAGGTTATCTATGTGTAGAGTCGGGAAGTGGCTTGCAATGGGGGTCAGAGCCCTAAGAGGCTACCTTGAGAAACCCATTGTAAGTCATTTTTAATAAGTGAAAACATTTACACTAAATGAGAGAAAATGAACCTAACAAGATAATTGTATGTTCTCTCCCATGCCTTGAGTACTAGTACAGACTAGGATGGGGTAGAGAGAATGCTTGGTTACGACCTTGCATTCCATAGTATGCCTCGTCAGTACGAGAGGATACTAGTGGCCGCAGCATCAGTAGGGACCCGAGATTCCTAAGGGATTGCTCGGGTAACTTCTACGTGACTTTTGCGATGACACTTTCCCGCTTGCATATTAGGTTTCCTACGTGTCTTGTGGTACCTCTGGGATTTAGATGTCGATCTTTTTAGGAACCCTTGAGTTAGCATACTTATAGGATTTCCTGGACTTAGAGAGTATTTATGAGTATAGTTTTGTTATCCTATTTGGGACTTGAGACTATCTCCTCAGCGCGGTGGGAGTGGACCATTTAGGTTCCACACGGTCGGGTGGTAGTGCTTTTACTCTTACCATTGAGATTCGTTCTGTGGTCACCATGGCTAGAGTTTTCGTGATTGGCATTTACCTTCACTATGTTCTTGGATTATTATGATGGATGATTAGATTTTAAGTTAGATGTTTTATCATTATGGATGTATGGACGTATCAAGTATGGTGAATAGTTTTGTATATATCCTTACTGTACTTTGTATCATGGATTCATGGAGGTTGATGTATTTCTATTTTTACATATGTATATTCTTTTAAGCCTTTCATACCCTGTGACTTGTACAGTGGATGATTGAGCATTCCGAATTAATTCGCCAAGAGGCATTCGGAACAAATGTATAATATGGACATGGGACTTCTGATTATTCTTTCATATGTATGTGATAGTTGTTAGACTTAGAATTTAATTAAATTTAAACGTGACTCAACGTCTTGGGATCTTTAAGAAATGTAACTTACAATGTATGTTTGTTGATGATTACATGTTATTGCTTCCGCTACTATGTGTTTGATGTGTATGTTATATTTTCTTACTTTAAAATTTAAAAAAAATGTTTAGCAAACTTAGTGAAACTTTAGGTTAATTCTTTTGGATCCCTTGGTGGGGCATTACATGTTTTTCAAGGAAAAGATAGACTAACTCTAGGGTTCAAGATTAATCAAGTATGATCTAGGAATTTTGCACATTATTGCTTCTATGCTAATTAATATACCTTGTTTACACCAAGATCACTTTGAGTGCAACTTAAGGGAGAATGAAAGAACATGCAAAGATAGGGTATTGCTATATGACCATGTGAGGTACCTATGTATAAAGGAATCTTTCACAAACATCATAAAGGAGAAAAAACCATGGGAAAAAACCCTCTCCAAAAGAGATATAAGATGAAGAAAAAATGTAAAAGTGAAAAAGGAAGGAGGAACCCGCAAGGAACTTCCATCAGCAATGTACAATAATTGTTCTCACCCATTGGAGAGAATAAGAGAAGGTATGCATTCCCACAATGTTTAATCAAATAAATTAATATTGGATGTTCAAAAAATACTGATGAAAATCAAGAATGTTAAACAATGTTCCTCTTTTTGGGAACAAGAAAAATTAAATATGTATGCAAGGTTTATTTTCATGTCAAATAGTAAAATATGGGAAGAAAATCATAATGTATGATGTCTCTAAATTCTTCTCAAATATTAAACAAAAAAATTCTACAACCAAATCATGCATAAGCCTAATTAATAAATATGGTGATAAGATAAGGTCAAGTGGAAGCTAATGAAAACCAAGATTAGAAATGGGGTAGTGCCTATGATAGAGTCATCATCAAAGAGATGAGGAATGTCCTCAAGTGCATTGGTAAAATTTGCAAGATGAGATTTTAAAACAAACCTATATCATCTGTCAAGAATTCATCCCACTAAATTAAATCAAAAATATTGATTAATACTTCTTGCAAAGAATGACTAAAATCAATAATTATTGGAGAATTGATCTCAATGTATGTCATGCTACTAGACTGCCTATCCTATGACGACATCTCTAGACAACATATTTGAATACAAACACCTTAAATTAAATTTTCCAATGTTTGAGTGCAAGAGTTCTTTAACTTATAGTACTAATCCAAAAAAAAAGAATGTGAACCTTTAAATCTAGATCAAGACTAATTAAAGTCAAAGAACTATCAAGACATGTCTCAATGTCGTCATCATTATCAAGATCCACCAACTCATAAGATCTAATTTTGTAGTGTAAAATGGTAGGTTATCACAATCATCCATAAAAGGGTCATCTAGGAATGGAGAAAGATGTGGGTCTCCATAGGTCTCCCATATTCTAGTCCAAGGTGCACACAAATTGCTTAGTCTCTAACAATTTTATCTCATATCTCCTAGAAAATGTTACCATCAATCAAAGGGCATGATCATTCCTATAATCTCAAGCTTGCTACTTATTATATGAACCTAGTTCAAGGGCAAGTAACTAGAGATGGTGCAAGAGATGAAGCCACCAAAGATTTTTTAAGATGCCAACTTACAAAGACTTATAGGTCTCTATAGCCAAAATTCTTATGAAAGGATGAATTGTAAAACCCATTAGTTATAATAATGGATTTCTTATATAACAATTAGAAATGAAAACATGTAAAATTGGAAACCCTTTAGTGTAAAAGTGGGCCCATATTTTGCAAAATGTACAAAGTAGAATTCAAAACAAAAAAAAAATACTTTAAATTAAACAAATAAGCACCTAGGGAAAAGTTTCAAAGAAACAAGGATATCATTGTGTAATGCATAGAACTATCTTTCCAATGCCTACACATACGCAAAAATACAATATCATAAATCCAAGATATGGCTCCAAAAATAAACAATTCCATTTTGCACAAACAAATCACTACAAAATTGAAGTGGCTAGAGATTTGCACTATGGTGACCAATACGAGAAGATAGAAATAATCATGTGTGTAGGGAAACAACCAAGAGTGGTCAAGGGCTTCAACCAACCTATGAAAAAAAATCAACTACCCATAAAATCTCAAACTAATGTCAAGATAGCACAATAATTAAACCTACCAATGGAATATGTGAATTAAAATGTCAATTGTAGGGATCTAACATTGTGAATCTAAAGTTTACAACCTATAAAAATCCATTTATGTTGATACATTTTGATAAGTTAACTCAATAAATCCTCACAAAAAAGACTAAAGCTTTCTCAAAAACAAACTTTTGGCAGCTTCATTCTCTATGGTGAGGTCCATTTTATACTAGGATGCATCGTATGAAAATTCCTAGCAAAAATTCCTAGGAGGTGCATGAGCTAGGGCATCATTTTGGTTTGTTACCAAAATATTGTAGGCTATTGTATGGAGGCCACAAGCCTGTATGCTACATCTATTCTTTTTTAGGCGTTTGATGGTGATTTCGAAGACAATGGAGATGGTGTACTAGAATGCCAGTGAAGTTGGGATATGTTTGCTATCACACTATAGCATAATCAATCAAAATTTAAGACTTAGTTTTCCTAGCATACTCCCCATTTAGCATTGAAAACTGTTACCTTGAATGGCACTAAAAATATCTTCTTCATGCCACTGAAGCCTCCTGCCTACACTATGTTGTGTGAATAAATCAAGTTTCACTTTTCTTTTTCTTATTTATATCCCTGACAATATCAAAATTTTGATGATAAACTTCACTATCAGTAAATTTTGACAATATCAAGATCATTTTTTTTTTTAAATGAATTTGACAAGCCAAAGTGGCCTATCATTGAAAATTTAGGTCACAAATGCAATCCAAACATACTAGTGAGTAAACTTCAAGGGGTTGATTTAGCTTATGCATGTAGAGCATTGATAACTATGATTTCTAACAAGAGGTTGACACATAAAACACAACTTTAAGAAATTTTTGGATTATTGAATGTTTTGAGAAGAACTATTTAAAGGTATATTCAAAGGAGAAACATGTTAGGTGAAAATATTTTAAAAAACAACTAGGTCAAGTATTTGTAAACTTCCTCAAAAAGACACAATTACTGAAGATGCAAGATGTTTCATTGAATATTGGACCAACCACTCTCATGTTTCATCTCATAAAAGGGATGTTATACAAATAAGAGATGAAGATATAGTGTAAATATTTGACATCCAAAACATTTTGTTGATACAACACAAAGTGAGTTGTTCAATGCATTCAAACAAGAATTACAAGATGTGAAAATAGGTCAAAGAAAGTTTGAGATTTTGTGCTCTTCCTTCATATGTATAAATAAGGTTCATGAAACTTTTTATTATTTAAATCATCTTGAGTTTCATCTATATTTGCAATCATATAAAAATTTCATGGCAGAAGTTAATAAAGGTGTGGTTGTCCTTGGAAGTATGACACAATTTTTGAAGTCCATTCTATGTGATAAATCAAATGATGTGGATGATTTCAATGTCTAGTGTATAAAAGGTGAATGCATTCATTATGGAAATTTACAAAAATTTCCATTTCAAATTGAGAATATTGATATTACAGAGTTAGTTGTGTGGAAGAGATTTGAATAGTAGACATACAAAACAAAGACTGGACAGGAATCAAAATAAATGTATTGAAGGAGAGTGGATTGACCTACCTCTATTTTATGACTAGGTTTCATACTATGATGGACTATTCCAAGAATATCATAGCATATACCTAACAAAAAAATTAGATGGCAAGTCATCAACATGAGTAGAAAAAATTATAATGCTAGAGTATAGGTTGACATGAGCATCCTCAGCTACATAATCTCCAACTCGTGTATATGCCTCCAAACCTTTCACAAGAACCAAAAGGTTTTGACCCACCAAATCCCTATTATTAGGGGGTTGTGGTAGGCCAAGTGGTCTAAACTTATCCTAAAATAGACCCTTCAAGCCTACATAACTCGGATAGTCTATATAGTCCACTTCATAACCCAATTAAAATTTTACATACAACAATTTGTAGAAATAAAGTGGCACCTCATGCTTTTGTGGCCACATAAGATGTGCCCCAAAAGTAAAGTTCTACATGCAACAATTTGTAGAAATAAAGTGGCATCTCATCCTATTTTGGCCACATAAGATGTGCACCCAACCATCTAGGATATTTTAATGGGGAAGCAAGGGGATCCTAACACTTTGTCACTCTATAGGCTCTCAGTACATACATAGGTAAGTAATTAAGGAATAGAGTGTTCCTAACCAAATGTGTTGAAACCTCTACATCAATAGTTTTATATCTGACAAACACTAAAACTACATGAGATAACATGCAGTGATATGTATCAATGGATGGATTGTCATAAGGGTTTTATGATTCAATTTTTTGAATCATACTCAAAAGCTCATTCCTGATGGAATGTAGTTTCTCACTATTAGGGATGTGCTTGGCATTTTGCAATGTATGTTCTATCTTATCTAGAGAGTCACACAATATTGTCATAACACCCTGTCTATGGGTTTCCATACTCTAGGGAGTACGATCCTAAGATGAAGTATGTGATGCTTTACCACCACATCATAATTGACAAGTACTAGCCCCTACACTAAGCTATGAACCATTAGATGCCATAATATGTAAGTATATGATGAAATAAAAATGGCAATGGAATATATAAACACTACAAGTGTGCACATGTGAATAGATATAAAATTAGCATAAATAGAAAAATTATATGAGAAATCTAATACATGCATGTGTATGTGTGTGGTTATGTGCATGTGTAAATAAATTTATAAAGTACATCCTTCAAACTACATGTACATGATTAAATAATGTTTCAAATTAAAAATATAATTTCTAACATAAAAACATTAGACATCATTAAATTAAATTAAATGTAGAAATATCACCTTAACACACATGAACATTTAAAATGATAAATTTTTGTACATAAAGCTAAAAGCTATCGTTAAGAAGTGGGTAAGACTAAAGATGATTATTATAATTACTACTAAAATAGAACAAGAATTAGAAATTGTAATTAGGGTTTAAATTTATAGTTTTAGGATCAACATTGACATTATAGGATATCATTTAAGTAGTTAATAATTATTTTACCATGATTAATTAAAAGTTGATTTTAACATTCATATTAATAAAATTAAACAAAACAAAAAACATTTTTTTAAAAATCAGCTACCTCTGCTCGGCCAGAGCACCTCTTGTAGGTCACTCCTCTTCCTTTAGCCCACTTATGCAAAGTGAGGGGATAGGAGAGACATAAATGGGTTTTATAGCCCATGAGCTACTCATTCAAGTTCTCTTGGTCGAGGGGTACTCGATTGAGCACCCCCTACCATGTAGGCACCCATGTAGACTTGACTAAGTACCCCCCAATTGAGTGGTACTCAATTAAGCTTTTCGTGTTGGTTGCCCACATATGTCACAAACCTTCATGCACTTATCACACAATGAAAATATATGAAATGAAATCTATAAAGGATATCTTTATACCACAAATGAAAACAAAGTAGATCTAAATACACCACAAAATCTAACTCCAAAATTGAACAAAGAAAGTGATCTAATTAGCAATATCAAAGGTAGAAATGTCACATCTTGGGTTCACTAAATATGTACATGAAGGTGAATACAAAATGAAAATTAAACAAAAATATAATAGGAAAAACTAAAGAGTTGACATAGTTAGGTTCGCCAAAGATGTGTAGGGAAAATGTGAAACAAGGAAATAAATCTAAGTTCATCACATGACCTAACACCTCAAAAGGGTAGTTAAGGAGAATTATCCTTTAAATTCCACCTCTAATTTAACTAGACCTAATAGTATTAGTACTAACCAAATAATGAAGGATGACTAATTCAAATAAAGATCTAATGGTCATAGTGTTGGAGAAAGAATACCAAATCCTTAAAACCCTATTATAGCAAGGAGCTATGAAATGAAATTAAGATTATTGATATAGAAATTACATGTGTAATGTGTAATTGAAGAATATATGACAAGAAACTCACCTTAATAAATACAAACCTCTAAATAGGTTGTCAAATGATCTTTCAGATTGCTAATTTCCTCCAAATATATGGATCTAAAACTATGAGATCTGCAAAACCAAGAAATTTGTGTGATTGTCTAGCAAGGTCAACTTTCTTAAGAAGAGTTAAAAATGGATTAGCAAGGTCAAAATTTTAAAGCAAGGTTAACTTTCCTAAGTAGGACCAAATTTTAGAAGTAGGGTTGATTTGGCAGGGATGAAATTCATCCCTTCTCAATAGTGTATCACTGAGAAAAAAAATTGATTCTCTAAAGTTCTACAAAATAGGTATCTGATTGTGCACTCTATTTTTCCTTTTGAGATCTACAACCTGAAAGAAAAATGTTTTGTTTTTTTCATGGGGTGTTTTCCTTGATCAAAATCCACTTTAGGAGTCAACCTTGAAATTAAAATAATTGAAATGTTGATAATGTAAAGTAAATACATGAATTCAAGTTACAATAACTTAGGATCTCTCAAATTGATTGCAATGAGCTCACTTTACCAATTAAATGGATTAAGAGCATGTTCATGTAGAGGAAATTTGAATTCATGAGATCTCCTTGAATCTACTTGAATATGTCTTGAGTGCTTGTTCACACTTGAGTGCTTTATATGAATACTTCATATGACTTTTGGATGAAAATTAAGGAAAGTAGATAGGATTATAAGGGCCTCAAAATAGAAATATTCTTGTAGTTTGACTATAGTTCAAATTTTACACCCCAAATTAACCCAAATTTGAGATCTAAGAAGAAGACCCAAAATAGGTCCTAAGTAGGGATACACTTCATCCCTAGTTGGGCCATGAGGGAAATATTGTGTTCCTAATTGAGAAAAGGCCCTAAAACCCTAAGGATTTCCTCAATGTCACAAAATAGGTTTGGACTTTAGTAAGTAGGTATAGTTTTTTAGAAAAGTTTGTTTCAATGGAAAAAAATAGATACTAAGAGAGTGGAGGAAGGAAAGGGAGGACCCAAGTGGATAGATCCTACCTTGATATTTATGCCATGAAATAGGAATATTAAAGAGGATCTATTAGGCACTTCCCTAATTTTTACTAAGAGAAATGAGAAGATATGAGAAGAAAGGAGAGAAAGGAAAATAAATAATGACTCTACATTAAATGGGTGCTAAACCATCACTAAATTGAAGTTCTTCCAATTTAAGATGATACACTTTCCTATCACACATTCCATGCACATCATGTGATTAGGTTTGATAATCTTGGATAGATATTTGACCACATTAGAATTGCTAATTCTCAACATATTATCAAAGTCTACATGACGAAAAAAAAAATCCATAGAAAAATATCATCAATTTTAGCAACAAAAAGATTACTTCAAAAATATTTAATTAAAAAACATTACTTATGGTCTTAGTACCAATTTCAATCGCATATCCTAATTAATCTCTAATTGAACATTTTCTATATTTGAATTGTTAGTGATAACCCTTGTCTACAAGTTATCCAATACTTAGCAAATAATGTTTCAAACCAAAAATATCATCTATTTTGTTTTTACCATGAAGTGTAATAGAACCATTTCCTATTATCAAGAAAATATTATTGTCACTAAATATAAGAATACCACCATCATACCTTTTCAACTAAACAAATATGTCTTTTCCATTTGTCATATGATGTGAGAATCCACAATCTATAATCCAATCTAATTTTAAATTGCTACATGTGAAACTAAGGATTTTTCTTTCTTAACATGGATTTCATCTTTAATTTAAATAAATCTTATTTTATCATCATTATCGGTGTCCTTAAATGTATAACCTTAGTCTCAATTTAATCATCACTAACATAAAAGCATTCATTGGGAAATTTTAACTTATAATATCAAGAACATAGTATTGTTGCCAAATCTGATAACACCACCATCATACATTTTCAACTCAACAAATATATCATTTTCATCTAGCATATGATGTGAACATCCACTATGTATAATCCAATCTGATTTTCTTTCTAGATGTGAAACTAAGTATTTTTCTTCCTTAACGGGACTTCCATTTTTAATTGCAACAAATCCTATTTTCCCTTCATTATCACTATTCTCAAATTTAATGTTCTTGATCTCAATTTGATCATCACTAACATAAAATAATTTGTTAGGGAATTTTGACTCGTAAGGTCTTGGTTTAAACTTATATCTTGGATGGAATCTAGAACAAAAATGACCTATTTTCATACATGAATAATAGCCTATGGGTAATGTTGATCTCCAAGTCACGTTGCCTATTAGTGTCAAACATTTAGTCATCTCCTAGGAAAATTTGCTTGGTCATCACTATGACTAAGCCACCTAATGAAGGTCAAATGATTATGGACCTTTTTACATCTCGGTATGAAACAAGAAAGTCTTATATTGTTGAGCATCCCAGTATGGACTAAGTGCCAATTTATGCCAAGTAAAGATAGAAGAAAGATAGAAGTAAGTAGACGTCAAGCTAAACCATACCATATTGCTTGGATCAATAATGAGCATAAATTATTAGTAAGTGAACAATGCCTTGTGAAATTCAAGATTGGGAGATATTATGATGAAGTCATGTGTGATATCATGCCTATGGATTATTTTTATATTCTTTTAGCTAGACTATGACAATATGATAGACAAGTAGTGCATAATGGGAGATTAAATTAGTATGCCATTTGGGATAATGGAAAGAGAAAAGTATTGTTACCCTTGATAGAGAAATTAGAGGAGGATCATTGTATGAAAATTTAGGGTCTTCCTAGAGAATTAAATTTAAAAACTTAGAGATGAAAAGAAGCAAAATGTTTTCTTTGATGTGATTCCTAATACATTGAGTGATGTGAGTGTTGATCGAGTTCCAACAAAATTTGAAGAGTTACTCACTAAGTAGAAGGAAATTATTTCAATGAATGTACCTAATACTTTACCACTAGTACAAAGTATACTTCATTGTAGGGACCTAACTCCTAGAGCTATTTTGATGAATAAAGAACCTTATAGATTGACACCGATTGAGAATGAAAAATTTAATAGGAAAGTACATGAATTGTTGCAGAAAGTTTTGATCAAAAAGAGTTTGAGTCCATGTGCATTACCTATTATATTGGCATTGAAAATAATAGAGAGTGGAGAATGTGTAGTGATTGTAGAAAAATCAATATGATCTAGTGAATCATAGGTTTTCTATGTCAAGAATAGATGATATAATGGATTGCTTAAGTGGTTTATGATGCTTTAACAAGATTGATTTGAAGAGTGGCTATCATCATATTAGAATCAAATAAGATGGTGAATGGAAGATTTCTTTCAAAAAAAAAGAGGGTGTGTATGAGTGATTGGTTATGCCTTTTGGTTTGACTAATGCACCAAGTACTTTTATGAGCTTGATGAATAAGGTTTTTAAGAAATTCATGGGTAATATTTTTATTAATTGTTTTTTTATGATATACCTTGATAATATTTTGATATTCAGTAAGTCTAGAGAAGAAAATTTGTTTCATATTAGGGAAGTGTTGGAGAGATTTTAGGAAGAGAAGTTGTTGATTAATTTGAAGAAATTGTGAACCTTGGTTTTGTGATATTTGTTGATGGTTTGAAGATGGATCTTGAGAAGATAAAAGCAATTTTTGATTGGCCTGCACCAAAGTATGTTGGGGAACTTAGATAATTTCATGGAACATAAATTTTCTATAGAATTTATGGAATTTATGTTGATCTCTAAGCCTATGTTGTCTCTTAGTATCCAAAAACGTAGTCATTTACTAGGAAAGATTATATAGTCATCACTACAAAAAAAAAAGGTGTGCACTTCAACCAATCATAAAATTAGATATAAATGGTAAAAGATGATGAATTGTAAACCATTGATCAAGATCTAGAACCTTTATATAACATATATTTAAGTAATATTCTAACTCTAGAATAAATATGCATGAATGAATGAAGGAATGATTGGGTATAAGAACATGTGAAGAAGAGAAGACTAAGTTTGAAAGAAGATCAGACAAAGGAAAATCATAGCAGTGAAGGACTAAACAAAGATATCAAGTTATGAGATCAGATAAGAGATATAGAAAAGAGGAGACCAAGACCAGCTTATAGAGAAAACTGAGGGTTAGATACTAAATTAGTTACTACTAATTGAGTTAGGGTAAATCTATTAATAGAGTGTTTTTAATAGACCTATGTAAACCTCCTAACAGAGCCCTTACTTCATTGTGAGTGTAAAATCCTTTAATAAGGTGAGACCTAACAATCTCTAAAGATTTTAACATGGTAGACCCTTCATAGGTCAGATCATGTCATATGATCAAACATTGTAACCCTAATAGGTTAACTTTATTGTTGCAATAGTAAATATTTGTGGGTTTCATCCCCACCTCAATTTTACATTCACAATGAAGTGTTTCTTGGTTACCAAATCTTTGTGTTATGTGTTGAATATTTCATGGATGTAATGTATTTTATTTATGTTTTAATGTTATCATTTTAATGATAGATCTATTGTATGAGATGAGTTAGGTGTTAATTCATTAACTTGGTTTTGAAAATAAAAGTTTAAGATCTTGATTCACCCCCACCCCCACCCCCTTCTCAATCTCTTGTTTCCCATTAACCCTTTCCAAAAATTTCATCAAAAAATTTAGTTTAATTTTTAATTCTATGACTAAGACAATGAGAGGACATAAAAAGGAATTCAAGTGGACACATGGAGATGATAAGAGTTTTGAGACTTTGAAACAGAAGGTTGTTGAATTACCTATGTTAGCTTTCCCTAATTTCAATAAATTATTTCAAATGGAATGTGATGGAAGTGGTGCTATGCAATTATAGCTCTATTGAGTCAAAAAGGTAAACATATTGCTTTTTTAAGTGAAAATTTGAATGATGCTAAAGGAAGTATTATATATGATCAAGAGTTCTATTTTATTGTTTAGCTTTGAATAATTGGAAACATTATTTGGTACCTAAAAAATTTGTGTTGTATATTGATCATAAGGATTTATGATATTTTGAAAGTGAACATAAATTGAATCAAGGGCATATGAAGTGGGTTGAGTATTTGATGATTTTTGCATTTGTGATCAAGCATAAAAGTAGAGTCACTAACTGAGTTGCAGATGCATTGAGTAGAAGGAGATATTTGTTGACCAAGATGAAGGTGCAAGTTTTTTTTTTTGATTATATAAAATCTTTGTATAAAACTAATTCTAATTTTTATAAGAAGTGGAGAGTGTGCAGAGAGCTAACTTTGTTAGATCAACCAAGTATGAAGATCATTTCATTCAATAATGTATTTTGTCCAAAGAAATTCATTTATGTATACCAAGGGATTAATGAGAGTTAATTTTCTAAAGAAAAAACATAGTAGTGGCTTGGAACGACATTTTGATAGTGATAAGACATTTATTTTTTTCAAGGAGAAGTATTCTTGGTCTCAAGTGTATAAGGATGTTTAGAAGTTTGCGAGTTGTGGAGTTTGCCAAGTTGCAAAAGGAGTAAATTAGAATACTAGATTGTATACACCTATTTTTGTACCTAAGAAACCTTGGAGTGATATCAGCAACAATTTTATTCTTGGCTTACTGAGGATAGTAAGATAGAATGATTCTATATTTTTTGTTGTAAATAGATTTTCCAAGATGGAACATTCATACCTCATAAGAAGGCTTGATATATTGTGCATATTATAGATATTTTCTTTAAGGAGATTATCAGATTGCAAAGATTACTGAGGAGAATTATCTTTGATAGGGATAGTGAGTTTATTTGTTACTTTTGGAGGACTTTGTGGAATAAACTGGATATTGAGTTAAAGTTTAGTTCTACATTCCATCCATGGGTTGATGGATAGACAAAATTTTAAACAAAAGTTTGGATAATTTGTTGAGATGCCTAGTTGGAGAAAACTAATTTCTATTGATTTCCACATTTTATTGATTTAATAATTTGTGGAATAAAATAAGTGTAAGTTATGTTGTTATCTTATTATATAAGTCCCCATGAAAATTAATACCTAGGTCATGACATTAGTATAAAAGGAAGGAAACTTTACAAGATTAAAAGGGTGAAGCTGAAAAGGTACCACTATTCTTGGAAGTGGAATTTATTTTTATCAAACTATAAGCTTTCATAAAGACTCTATTCCAAAACTTTGGGATGAGGTGTTGCAATAGATCATGAGGTATCCAAAATTATAAGGTTGATATTGTTAGATTGTGGTGACTAATAGGAAAGTATTATACATACTTGTATAAAAGAGCTTAGGGTTAGGCATTGTTATATAGTTGTGATGCAAAATTGGTTCTTGTGGTGGTATTGAGTTGTAAGAGATTATAGATTGTAATCAAGTTATAATCACTAGATCATAATAATATCAGACTTGTTGTTTGGTGGATGTAGCCCAGGGATTGGGTGAACCACATTAAATTTTGGTGTCTTGTGTTCTTTTCTATGTGATCTATTATTTTCAATTATTGGTTATATTTGCATGTTATTGTTATTTCTATGCATGGTTTAATCCTAAAAAGTGGTATCAGAGCAAGGTTTTTTTTTCAATTATCCTTTGTAGGAAAGTCTCACGGTTGAGTGTCAGTATCATGGTTGACTAGTGTTGAAAATCTGATTGAAAAGCTCATTGATGAAGATCAAAGAGGAAGATTGTTGCAAAGAAGGAAGATTGTTGTTAAAAGAATGTTTTTAATCATTGTTTTTTCATTGATGTCAAACCTGCTATTTGTAGGAATGACATTTACTTATAAGATCCAAGTACTATCACTTAGTTGATTAATGAAGAGGATTTGATCAATAAGATGTAACAAGAGCACCTAAGGGAAAGGTTGAGTTATGATGTTGTAATAAAGTGCAAGGATCAGTTAACACAATGGTTAAAAGATGCATTGATAACATGCTCAAAGATACGGAGGTTGGTCACACTTAGAAACATTGGAAGAAGAAGTTGTAACAAGGTTGACTACAAAGCTTAAACTAAGATCATTAGTGGATGTTGAGCAAGTTAGTTAAAGCCAAGAAAATTCTTAGTTGGAGTTGAGTAACGGGAAATCTTAATTGGTGCCAAGTGATCTTCAGATGCCAAGCATTAAGAAAAACATAGTTGATGCCGAGTAACACAATATGTGTTGAGCACTAGTATTTCAATAGTGCCGAGCTGCTGCATTATTTTAAATAATGAAGATTCACCAAACCTGAGCCAAAAAAGTGGTTACCTAGAATTTTTTGAACTAGTTGGAAGATAAGGATGATGAACTGGTGGCACAAAATTCTATGTAAATCATTTTAAAGAAAATTCAAGAGGATTATTCAAAAAGTTTCTAGAGGAAAAAAAATATGGGTTAGATGCAATGAATCCTACCTAATCCATACGAATTGAAATCAAGAGGAAGGAAGAACTGAGCAGGAAAAGAACTCCAAGACTTCTATTTAAGGAGTCATAGACCAAGAAGAAAATGCTACTGATGTTGTTGTTGCCAAAGAGCCAAATTGTGAAGTAGTTAGAAGGGTGTCAAGAAGAAGGCATCTAAGAGAAGGAAGAGCGTAGAGGCTCTGCTTCTACAAGTGGTCAATAAGAGATGATTGCATTGGTACATTGAGCATGGAGACTCAAGGAGGCTAAGCTTGAAAGGAGACCAAGCTATCAGAGTTGTAGAGATTGAAGGCTAGGCAATGGTATGAGTTGAGAAGTGATCTAAGATCTACAAGTGAAGTTGTATGTTGTAGTCAGGTCAAAGATTTTCTAATATTCTCTAGCAATTGTATTAGATATGAAAATCCTATAGACTTAGGTTTTTTTTATAGCCATTTGTAAATCTTTTAATAGGGTGGCATTCCAAGTGAATGTACTAAAGTCCTCTAACTAAGCCCACTTCTAACAGGGTGGTTAAATCCTCTAACAAGGTCACATTTAACAGTGTGTTGTAAGCCTTTAATAGGGCAGACCTTTCACAAGGCATCACTTCAGAAGAGTGAGAATTGAATAGCATGTTACTGGTGGTTTTTCTCAAATTTGGTTTCCATGTAAATCACTATGGTATGTGTTGATTTCCTAAGTGTTATGCTTACATTTTGATTTACAGAAACTTGCTAGTTAGAATAGTTAAAGCTTGGATGAATGAATGAATGAATGGGCTCACTATACTTAGTGAAAAGTTTGAATAGGACATTCCTTAAATAACTGATTCACACACCTCCCCCCCCCCCCCCACCCCTCTTAGTTTTTATAAATAATTTCTAACAATTTGTATCAGAGCCATCTACTGATTTAGTCTCAAGGTACTAGAAGTAGGAAGATCAAGATGTCCAAGACAAAAGTTTCCAAGCTCAAAAAAGATAACTTAGTTGCATGGTAGAGTCTAATGAAATTGCACCTTGGATCAATAGGTGACTATACACAAACCTGAATTGGAATAGAAAATGTAAATCTAGAAGGACCTCTTACTGCAGATGATTTGAATAAAAAGGAGCACGATCAAGCAATGCTGGAGATTTCCTCTACACTTAATTATGCAGAATATGATGACATAAAAGACTGTGACACTACATTAAAGATGTGGAAAGCCTTATTAGATATCTATGGAGGAGATCAAAATGTCTAGAGAGAAAAGAGAGAAAGCCTAAGAGGAAAGTTTGATGACATGAAAATGGAGGAAGGTGAAAATGTTTCTCAATATGATGCAAGAATGAAAGAAGTGGTAAGTGCAATAAGAAGTCTAGGTGATCAATTGGAAGAAGAAACTATGATCAAAAAATAATTAAGAACTCTACTCCCTACTAATGCTATTAGAGTTTCAGCCATTCAAGAGCTAAGGTGTGTACAAGAAAACACACTAACCTTTGAAGGAATAGTGGGAAGACTTACAGCATTTGAATTGTCCAATTTTGATAACTATAGACCTAAGAACCTTGAATCTACTTTCAAGGCCAAGATGAAAATAAAATACACTGAGGAAGAGATATCAAGCAAGAAGAGAAGAAAGAGAAAGCATGCATCTAGTGATAGCAGTGCAGATGATGAAGATGTGGAACAGTTAGAAGCACTACTGGCTATGAGATTTCATAGAGGCAAAGGTAAATTCAAAGGTAAGCTCCCTATCATATGTTTCAATTACAATGAATTAGGTCATATTGCTGCAAGATGTACATGGAAGAAGAACTAAAAGAAGGAAACAAGTACAAGAACGAGAGAGAAGATGACATCAAAGACTACAAGGAGAAAGGAAAAAGATGCTACATTGTTGAAGAAGATTCTGATGAGAATGATGATGAAGTAATCTATGTGGCCATGAAGGATGAATTAAATAAAGATGAAGATGAAGCAAAAACATTGGCTCCATATGTGAACAAGAATGACAAGTGGATCATAGATAGTGGATGCTCACATCACATGATAGGAGATAAATGTAAGCTCATTACCTTTACTCAATATGATAGAAATAGTGTTAGATTTGGTAATGATGCTCCATGTCAAATAAAAGGAAAAGGCTCTATTAAAATCATAGAGAAAATTTCATGTGATAATGCATACTATGTTGAAGGATTGAACTACAACTTGTTGAGTGTATCATAGTTAGGAAATGTAGGTTGCAAAGTTGAATTTAGAAACAAAACTGCCAAGATCTATGACACTGATGGAAATCTAATAGGAAAAGGTGAACAAACTAGGAGTAATCTATTTTACCTAGATATGGAAGATGCAATATGTCTTGTTGTTAGACCTTATAATGTGTGGTTGTGGCATAAAAGGTTGTGTCATGTTAATTTTGATAATCTTATCAACATTAGCAAAAAGAACAAAGTCAGAGGGTTGCTCTAATGAAAGAAACCTAAAAACACAATGTGCAAAAAATGTCCAACTAGGGAAGATGACTAAGTCTAGATTCAAAAGTAAAACATACACTTCCAAAGAAGTACTAGAGTTAGTCCATACAGACTTATGTGGACCAATAGAAGTGCAAAGCTACCTAGGAGACAGATAAATAATGCTATTTGTAGATGACTATTCTAGGACGATGACTACTATGTTTTTAAAGAAAAAATTTGATGCATTTTTAATATTTAAGTGGTATTTGGCCAAAGTTGAGAAGGAAATAGGAAAGAAACTGAAATGCCTAAGGTCAGATAGAGGAGGTGAGTTCACATCAAAAGAGTTTGAAATATTCTGCAATGACAAAGGCATCAAAAGGAAAATATTAGCACCAAGAACTCCACCATAGAATGGTATTGTTAAAAGGAGGAATAGGTCAGTGATTGACTATGCTAAAACCTTGATGATGGAGAAAAATGTTGCACTAAAGTACGAGAGAGAAGTTGTAAGTACTACAATCTATACACTGAATAGAGTTCAAGTCAAGAAAAGTACAAATTTAATGGCTTTTGAATTGTGGTATGGTCATTCACCTAATGTTAAACATTTCAAAGTATTTGGATGTAAATGTTATATTCTTAAAGATACTAGAAATGGAAAGTTTGATGCAAATATTGATGAAGGCATATTCCTTGGATACTCCATTAGAAGTAAGGCATATAAGTGTTTGAACACTAACACTAACAAGATTGTGGAGAGTGAAAATGAAAATTTTGATGAGCATGCAAAAGTTCAAGTTGATGAAACTAAGCAATCAAAGGATTATATATCCTTTGTATACTTCTATGAAGGAATCACTATTGAAGACAATGCTACAAATCAAGTTGGCAGTCAACAACAAATTTCAGTATCAGCCGAGTCACAACCAGTAAATATCGAGTTGCATTCAGAAGTTGAGCTGCAGAATATAGAAAATGTAGATTCTAATTCTAAAAATAGTACAAATGAGAGAAATGATGAAGTGCTAGATGAAGAAGAACAAAATAACTCTAAAGCTAAAGGATCAAACATGGAAAGAGGGATAGAACCAAGGTTAGCCAAGTATGTGAGAAGACATCACCCTACAGATCAAATCATTTTTGACAAGGATGCCAGACCAATGACAAGGAATAGACTAAGGAATGAATCATGTCTGTTAAGCAAGGTTAAACCTAAAACAATGAAAGATGCACTAAAAGATGATGACTGGTATAAATCCATGGAAGAAGAGATAGATCAAATTGAGAAGAACAAAACATGGACCCTAGTTCCTAGACCAGCTGATAAGAATGTGATTGGTACCAAGTGGGTGTTTAGAAACAAACTTGATGAAAATGGTGAGGTAACAAGGAACAAAGCTAGACTAGTTTGCAAAGGACATGCATAAGAAGAAGGATCGGATTATGGAGAAATGTTTGCCCCTATTGCAAGAATGGAAGATGTAAGAACATTACTTGCATATGCTGCATATAAAGGTGTCAAAGTCTACCAAATGGATGTGAAGTCTACTTTTCTGAATGGTATACTGGAAGAGGAAGTCTACATAGAATAGGGATTTGTAGATGACAAGAAAAAGGACATGGTTTGCAAGCTGCACAAGGCACTTTATGGATTGAAACAAGCACCTAGAACATGGTATGAGAGACTGCACAAATATCTTATGAAGATAGGATTTGAGAGAATAGATGAAAATAGCAACTTGTACATCAAAGCTGGAAAAGGTAAAGACATTTTGATATCAAAAATCTTTGTTGATGATATAATATTTGGAAGAAAATATGTTATATGCAAAGATTTTATTGATCAAATGAAACATGAATTTGAGATGTCAATGTTGGAGAAATCAATTTTTTTGTTGGTTTACAATTACATCAATTGAAACATGGCATATTTGTGACCCAATCCAAATAAATCAAGGAGATACTCAAAACATTTGGATTAGAAGAGTTGAAACTAGTTACCACACCAATGGCAATAGGACATAAGTTATCCAAGAATGATGAGTCTGCTAAAGTGAATCAGACATTGTATAGATCAATGATTGGAAAGCTACAATATGTTATACATAGTAGACCAGACATTGCATTAGCTATTAGAATAGTGGCAAGATTTTCTTCAAATCCAAGAGAAAATCACTTAATGGCAATAAAGAGAATATTAAGATGCCTGAAAGGAACTAATGACTTTGGTTTGTACTACAAGAGGAGTGAAAAAATTGAACTAAAAGCCTACACTAATGCAGATTGTGGAGGTAACATTGATGATAGAAAAAGCAACAGTGGAGGAGCACTTTTCTTGGGAAAAAGGTTGATTACATGGACTAGCAAAAAGAAAAGTTGTACCTCATAGTCCATTGCTGAAGTTGAATATGTTGCAGCTGCTATAAATTGCACTAATATTGTATGGATCAAACATTTTCTGCAAGGTACGAAGGAAGAGGTAAATGAGCCTGTGATGCTTTATTGTGATAATACGAGTGTTATCAACATATCAAAGAACCCTGTAATGTATGTTAAAACCAAGCATATTGCAATCAAGTATCACTATGTAAGAGAGTTGGTGGAAGACAAACAAGTAAAGATGGAATATATTAGCTCAAAGGAACACATTGTTGACATCTTCACAAAGGCACTACCTAAAGATGCTTTTGAATATCTTAGAGGTAAGTCAGGGGTGATACCCCTAGCCAATGCTACTTGAAGAAAAAGCAAGAATGCCCTGCATCAAATGAGCTAATTATTAAAAGATTTTACACATTGATGCAAAGGACATTTCTTTAGGATTCATGCCTTAAGTAGTAGAAGTGTTGAAGTTCAAAATCAATCACAAGTAAGGTGACAAAGGGAGAAATTGAATGAACTTGTAAAAGCTACACTTGCATTTTAAGATGCTAATATGTCTTTGGCATTGTTGTCAAAGAGGGAGAAGCTGTGAGAAACTAATCAACAACATGTGTTCAAATGAAGATAGAGGGAGAAGTTGATAGAAATAATCAGAAGTTGATCAGAGAATTAGAAATGAAGCAATCAGTTAAGAGGGAGAAGTATAAATAATGGTATCAAGATAGTAGAAGGAGATGTGAAGTCACAATTTACTTTTTGGCATTTGACTTACTAACCTAGTTAGCTTGTGGTTGACTAGTTTAGTCTAATGGTTGATCAGTTTGGTTTGCCATCAATGCCAAAGAGGGAGATTGTTGGAAATCTGATTGAAAAGCTCATTGATGAATATCAAAGAGGAAGATTATTGCAAAGAAGGAAAATTTTTGTTAAAAGAATGTTTTCAATCATTTTGTTGTCATTGATGTCAAACCTACTATTTGTAGGAATGACATTTTCTTATAAGATCCAAGTACTATCACTTAGTTGATTGATGAAGAGGATTTGATCAACAAGATGTAACAAGAGCACTTAAGGGAAAGCTTGAGTTATGATGTTGTAATGAAGTACAAGGATTAGTTAAGACAATGGTTAAAAGATGAATTGATAACATACTCAAAGATATAGAGGTTGGTCACACTTAGAAACATTGGAAGAAGAAGTTGTAACAAGGTTGACTACAAAGCTTAAACTAAGATCATTAGTGGATGCCGAGAAAGTTAGTTGAATTCAAGAAAATTCTCAATTGGAGCTGAGTAATAGGAAATTTGAGTTGGTGCCAAGTGATCTTCAGGTGCCAAACATTAGGAAAATCTTAGTTGATGTCGAGTGATCTTCAACTGTTGAGCATCAAGAAAAACACAATTGATGCCAAGTAACATAGTATGTGCTAAGCACCAATATCTCAATAGTTTTGAGCTATTGCATAATTATAAATAATGAAGATTCACCAAATCTGAGCTGACAAAGTGGTTACCTTGAATTTTGTGAACTAGTTGGAAGATAAGAATGATGAGCTAGTGGCACAAAATTCTATGTAAACCATTTTTAGGCAAATTCAAGAGGATTATTCAAGAAATTTATAGAGGAAAAAAAATATGGATTAGATACAATGAATCCTACCTAATCCATACGAATTGAAATCAAGAGGAAGGAAGAATCAAGTGGGAAAAGAACTCCAAGACTTTTATTTAAGGAGTCATAGACCAAGAAGAAAATGTTGTTGATGTTGCTACTACCAAAGAGCCAAATTGTGAAATAGTTAGAAGGGTGTCAAGAAGAAGGCATCTAGGAGAAGGAAGAGCACAGAGGCTCTGCTTCTACAAGTGGTCAATAAGAGATTATTGCACTAGTACATTAAGCATGGATACTCAAGGAGACTAAGCTTGAAAGGAGGCCAAGTTGTCAGAGTTGTAGAGGTTGAAGGCAAAGAAATGGTATGAGCTGAGAAGTGATCTGAGATCTACAAGTTAAGTTGTATGTTGTAGTCAGGTCAAATATTTTCTAATACTCTCTAGCAATTGTATTAGATATAAAAATCCTATGAACTTAGGTTGGTTTCATAGCCATTTGTAAGTCCTTTAATAGGGTGGCATTCCAAGTGAACGTTCTAAAGTCCTCTAACTAAGCCCACTTCTAACAGGGTGGTTAAATACTCTAACAAGGTCACATTTAACAATGTATTATAAGCCTTTAATAGGGCAGGCCTTTCACAGGCCATCACTTCAGAAGAGTGAGAATTGAGTAGAATGTTACTAGTAGTTTTTCCCAAATTGAGTTTCCACATAAATCATTGTGTTATGTATTGATTTCCTATGTTTCATGCTTGCATGTTGATTTATAGTAACTTGCTAGTGAGAAAAGTTACTGCTTGGATAAATGAATGAATGAATGAATGGGTTCACTATACTTAGTGAAAAGTTTGAATAAGACATTTTAAACCTTGAATAACTAATTCACCACCTGCCCCCCTAGTTATTCTAAAGCATTTCTAACAAGTGGGAGTGATGGCAGACAAGGGTAAGCTAAGGGTTGATAGGTTTAATGGGAAAACTTCCAATTATGGAAGATGCAAATGGAAGACTATCTTTATCAGAGGGATTTATGAAAGTTGTTGGAAGGCAAAGCCAAGAATCAAGGATCTATGTCAAATGATGAATGGGATCTTTTAGATAGAAAGGAACTTGGAAGCATTCAATTATGCTTGGCACCATTAGTAGCATTTAATATTACAAAAGTAAAGATGACAGAAGAATTGATGCAAACCCTAGTGAAACTATATGAAAAGTCCTCTGCTTCAAACAAGGTATTTCTCATGAGGCGTTTATTTAGTATGAAAATGGCAGAAGGTGGATCCATTGTAGATCATTTAAATGAGTTTAAAATTATTACTAGTCAGTTATCTTTTGTGGATATCAATTTTGAAGAAGAAATTAGGGCTCTCTTGATTTTGTGTTCTTTGCCTGAAAGCTGAAACGGCTTAGTAATGGCTGTGAGTGATTTTGTTCTTGTATCTAGTACCCTAAAATATGATGATGTGATCGGTGTTATTTTAAGTGAGGAAACTCATAGGAAATCCTTAGGTGGATCTACATCAAGAAATGCTTTGAATGCACAAAGCAGGGGCAGAATGACTGAGAGAGGAAGTAATTTTGGAAATTGTGGGAAATCAAGAGGAAATTCAAAGGGGAGGAGGTCTTAATCAAGAGGACCAAATGACTGCTGGTACTATGGGAAACTAGGTCATAAACAGAAAGATTGCTCAAATTGAAAGAAAAATGAAGGAGATAAACTAGATGGAGACAAGAAGGCAAATGTGTTAAGTAACAAATCCAAAGAGGATGCTTTGCTTCTGTCTTTAGAAAGTGTTGATGATTCATGGGTTTTAGATTCTGGTGCTTCATTTCATGTGACACCTCATAGAGGTTATTTCATTGATTATGTCCAGGGGGATTTTGGGCTTGTTTATTTGGGGGATAATGAACCCTGTCAAATTGTTGGAAAGGGAAAAGTTAAGATTAAGTTGTAGACTAGGAATCATTGGCTACTACATGAGGTAAGACATGTTCCAAGGCTAAGTAGGAACCTTATTTTAGAAGGGCAACTTGGTGATGAGGGTTGCATAGTTACTTTTAATGATAAAAATTGGAAGGTTTCAAAAGTTTCCCTTGTAGTAGAAAAAGGTATGAAAGTAGCCACCTTATATCTTTGTACAGGTCATATTTTCCTTCTACTTTAATTGTTTTAGAAAAAAATGAATGTTTAGGAACAATTTTTGCAATTGAGCAAGGAGAACAAATAGCTGTTGTAGATTCTAATACAACAATGTGGCACAACAGACTTGGGCACATTAGTGAGAAAGGTATGAAAGTACTTAATTCAAAGAAAGTTTTACCAGGTCTAAAATATGTTAATATGTATTTCTATGAAAGTTGTGTGTATGGGAAAGAAAAAGAGAGTGAGTTTTATAAAGACTAGGAAGGAAAACAAAAAGGAGAAATTAGAGCTTGTGCATATCAATGTATGAGGACGAGATCAGGTATCTTCCCTTGGAGGCTCTCATTATTATGTTACATTTATTGATGATGCAACTAGAAATGTATGGGTTTATTTCCTTAGAAAAAAAATTGATATATTTCAAACTTTTAAGAAATGGAAATGCTTGATTGAAAATGAGACTAATAAGAAATTAAAATGTCTTAGATCAGATAATGGTGGTGAGTATTGCAGTCATGAATTTGAATATTATTGCTCCACTAATGGTATTCATAGATAGAAAACTGTTTGAAGGACTCCATAGGAAAATGGAGTGGTTGAACGCATGAACAGGACTATAATGGAGCATGCAAGGAGCATGAGGTTGCATGTTGGGTTGCCCTTACACATGTGGGTGGAGGCTATCAATACTGCTATATATTTGATTAATAGAGGTCCCTCTAGTCCTTTGGGTTGTGGTATTTCAAAGGAAGCATGGACTGGTAAGAACATGACTTATTCTTTTCTCAAAACCTTCAGTTGTGAAGCTTTTGCTCATATAGATCCTAAAAATAGAACCAAGCTAGAAGCTAAGTCAAAGAAATGTGTATTTGTTGGATATGGAATTAATGAATTTAGTTATAGGCTTTGGGATTTCGAAAATCATACAATTTTAAGAAGCGAGGATTTCATATTCAATTAGAAAGTGTTGTACAAAGATCTGTTGCAGCAACATGAGAAGAACGAAGATGATTATGTAGTGTTGGATGATACTCCAAAAGTTGATGTTCCAGCCATTCCTAGTGATGTGTGAAAATTGCAACAACAAATACCACACACACTAGTGAATGTTAGACAGTCAACAAGGAAAATTAGACCTCCTGAAAGATTCTCTCCCTCACTGTATTCAATTTTACTTACTGATGTTGCTGAACTTGAATGTTATGATGAAGCTGTGTAGGTGGATACTAAGATTTAGTAGGAGTCTGCAATGAAAGATGAAATGGAATCTTTGTTAAAGAATAAGACATGGGATTTATGAAAGTTGCTTGCAGGTAAAAGAGCTTTATAGAATAAGTGGGTTTATAGGTTGAAAGAAGAGGAAGGAGGTAAGAAAAGATTTAAAGCCAGGTTAGTTGTGAAAGGATTTGCATAGAAAAAGGGCATTGATTTTGATGAGATATTTTTTTTTGTTGTTAAGATGACTTCTATCCATACTATTTTAAGTCTTGTGGCTACTGAAGATTTTAATTTAGAGCAACTTGATGTTAAAATAGCCTTCCTTCATGGTGATTTGGATGAAGAGATATATATGGCTTAGCCATAGGGATTTTTAGTCAAAGGTAAGGAGAACTTAGTGTGGAAATTGAAGAAAAGTTTATATGGCTTCAAACAAGCACCTCGGCAATGGTATTTGAAATTTGACAGTTTTATGCATGAGCATGGATACAATAGTTGTCATTTAGATCATTGTTTTTATTTAAGAGGTTGGATGATGAAAATAGACATTATTTTATGTTTATATATTGATGATATGCTTGTAGTTGGGTCTAACATGGATCATATTAAAGGGGTTGAAATGCTAGTTAGCACGTGCATTTTCTATGAAGGATTTGGGGGAAGCAAAATAAATCCTTGGTATGAAGATTTGCAGAGATAGGAAGAACAAAACATTGATGTTATCTTAGGCTGATTATGTTGAGAAGGTGTTGCAACATTTCTCTATGGAGAATGCTAAAGCTGTCAACACAGCTTTACTTGGTCATTTGAAGTTGACTAAGGAGATGTGTCCCAAGATACATGAAGAGGAGGATAAGATGTCCAAGGTTCCCTATGCTTTAGCAGTAGGAAACTTGATGTATGCTATGGTATGTACTAGGCCAGATATTACACATGCAGTGGGAGTCATTAGCAAGTATATGAGTCATCTACGAATTGAGCATTGGAATGCAGTCAAATAGATTCTAAAATATCTGAGAGGAACATCCACTAAGTGTTTACACTTTGGGGGCTCTACTACTACTTTACAGGGCTATGTCAACTTAGATTTGGTAGGGGATATTGATGCCAGGTGAAGTACTATAGGTTATTTCTTTACTATTGGTGGGGCAGCCATGAGCTAGGTTTCTAGGTTACAGAAGGTTAATGCTTTATCCACTATAGAGGTAGAGTATGTAGTTGCTATAGAGGCATCCAAGGAGATGATATGGATTTAGTCTTTTTGGAGGAATTGGGACACCCTCAGAGGGACTATTGTTTTTTTACAGATAGTCAAAGTGTCATTCATATTGGCAAGAATATAGCTCTGCATTCAAAGACCAAACACATATAGTTGTAGTACCATTTCATTTGGTCAGTTTTGGAGGATGGACAGTTAAAGTTGGAGATGATACATACAAACTACAATCTAGTAGATATGTTGACAAAAGTCATAACAAGGGAGAAGATGAACTCCTCTTCAGCTTCTGTTGGTCTTCTAGACTGAACATGAATAAAAGAATAGTAGAGTCCAGGGTGGTTTGATCAAGTGGGAGCCTCATGGAGTAGTAGAATAGCTACAGGATCAGTCTCCAAGTAGGAGATTGTTGTATAGTGTGGAGCTTGATCAGTCCCCAAGTGGGAGATTGTTAGATTGTGGTTACTGATTAGGCTCCATAGTAAACAAAAGATATAAATTTTGTTTCTAATTAAATACTTTTTTATTCATAAACCATTTGAAATGGATGAATATTATAAGCATTATTTTCTCATTACTCATATATCTACAAAATTGAGTAAAATATATGTTTTAAACTAATAATTCAAGATTAACCTTATTCATTTATATTTATTTTAGTAGGTAATAGTCATCCAAAAATATTAAATGATGTGCCTTATTTTTAAAAAGATAGTTTGGTTATGGATTGTTCAAAATTGTCCCCTTAGGATGTCTATTGATAGAATAGGAGAGGAAAAGAAGAAAGAAATCTAGTTTTGAAAGGGATATCCTCCAAAAAAATAAGATAAATAATATAATGTGCTTAACAATTTCCCAAACAAAATTCTCTCTCTCTCTCTCTCTCTCTCTCTCTCTCTCTCTCTCTCTCTCTCTCTCTCTCTCTCTCTCTCTCTCTCATATTTGACTAAGATGGTCATCAAAGACTATTCAAATTTAAACATGCTAATGGGGGGTTAAAGGCTTAAAATAATTATATAGAAACTATATCCAAAAAAGAAGGCTATATAAACAATTGGTAAAGGTACTAAGGTCAAGAGAACAAAGATATTGAGTTAGAATTAACAATAGATTATATCTATTTTATGAAAAAGTAAAGAGAGACAATCAAGCTATAAGTATATTGGGATCTCCTTCGTTATGAGTATTCAATTTCTTGTCAATTTCTATAGGTTTTATATATTTCATATATATTTATCCTGATACTTTAATTTTTTATATGGAGTAAGACTTGTGTTATTTTGAAACTTATCAAAACCCCTTTATTTTCCCTTTCAAAATGATACAGGTAATTTTAATGTGTTGTAGTATCAACATAATTTATTTTTAATGCATAATTTTACATGTGAAAATCCACATATTTTTCAGTAAATTTGTCATGTGCCTAAGAAGAATTTACATTTAAACCAAATTTGTATCAACTTCAATGTATAAATATATCTTAAGGGGGTGTTTCTTCTTCTAAGATTTTCTTGTGGATTTGGGGTGTTCCTCGAAAGTGGATGTGGAGTTTTCTGATTGAGCCATCTACAATCTGAACTGTGAGATTGACTCTTATAGAGGCATAGTTGATTCTAGAGTTTTTGGTGGTAGAGGCTAGTTTTATCAAAGGGGATAGAACTTGGGTGGAGACTAAAGATAGAGTGGATGTTTGGTAGTTTCTTCCCCCAACTTTAAATTTGGGATCTTCCCTGCCCCTGTTGCTGTTGATGACCCCTTTGCTATTGAAGTGGGAAGGGAGTTTGTGGGGGGACTGAAGATTTTTGAGACAGATGACTTGAATCAATGGTTTTGTTGGCTATGAACTTATAGCTATAAGGGTGTAAGAAGAACAGGCTACCTATTGCTTGTGATTTTTTTTGGGCCTTTTGAGGATGAGTTTTCCTCTCCCTCTTAGTCTCTTTTTATCCTGTGACTAGGTGGTTGCTATTAGTTTTAAAGGGCTCACTTGGGTCCTTTGTTCTTTCTTTTGGGTTGAGATTGTAGCTAGTGTGAGGGTTTGTCTCATGTTGATCCTTAGCATTGCAAACTATGGTCGGTGGATTTGCCACATTCAAACCTTTTTTTTTGATAGATGAAGACCTTAGTTGATATCTCTATGGATGTCCTACACTAGTGTTGTTAATTTCTTGTTTAATAGTTTCTAGTGTGCTTTGTTTGTACCTTGGGTCAGCACCCTCTTGCTTCTTTTTAAATTCAAAATCTTAGGTTAAAAAATCCATAACTAAGTCAATAATTAAAGAATTTGTAAAGAAAAATATTTTTTTTAAATCATAGATTTATTGAAATGGCTAAATAGAACCCTCAAATATAAATCTCAGAAAGGAACAAACTTATTGTATCTAAAAATCTATAATTTGTTATTCATAAATTATGGTTCATAAAAAATTTTGAATGATACTTTCACTTGAACAAGAGTTCCTACTTCAAAAAATTGAAAAGAATAATAAACATGACAAAGAAATCACTTATACTTTAGTAAAATCAATTAATCTATGCTTAATATTTACATCATGTCTCTATTTTTTCAAATAGAAATTGATGGGTTGCACCCATTGAATTGAAATATTAAAGATTATAATATTCTAAAAGGCCACAAAAACTCATGAACAAGCTTCACCAATACAAGACCAAAATAACATCATTATTTTTTACTCCTAATACTACAGATCAAAAAAACATTCATTTCTTACTACAACCTTAATGACAACCCACAAGAAAATGAGCTTGCATATTGAAAATTGTATCACTCTTCTTCGTACTCCTTTACATAATTATCCAAATATTTTCCTTCAATCCCTTATCTTACCATATCTACTAAACCTACAAGGGTTATTTTTCCCCAAACCAAAAGTTTCCAAAACTTATAATTGTCTAAGTTATCTTCTTACTTGTAGAAAAATATAATGCCCATCATCATGTTCTAGTGGGGGTGGACAATCAATAGCCTAGAGGACAAAATTTTCAAAATAGACAAATGATTCTAATGTAGGAGCATCTTGGGTTTTCTTGGTGACTACTTTGGAGTTCATGGGAAGAGGTTCAATAGTTACTTTGGAGGGTCCTTAGACTGGTACTCAGTCGAAGAAGGATTTTTTCTTAGCATGGTCTAGGAGCTTAGCATGGTCTATAGAGCTCAACATGGTCTAGGAGCTCAACATGGTCTATTGTGTTGGGAATGTACTAAGAGTTTAGCAGTGCTTGGGAGTTTCATGCACTTGGCAGCCTATTGGTGCCGAATGGAGTTCTTGGTTGTAAACTTGGGGCTTGTCCTAATTATTTTTTGTGTGGTTATCGCATGTTAACTATGGGTTAATATGACGGTTAACATTTTTTATTTAATGTTTTTTGTAAGCTGACTTGTGGCTTAAATATACATTTAATGCAAGGGGTTTATTAATTTGTATTTGTTAGGCTAACTTATGGCTTAGTTGGGTATAAGTAAGAGGTATTATGTAGTTATTTATTCATTCATTCAGAAGAGTGAGTCTGGAGAGTAGCTAAAGAGTGAGATTTCTTGAGTTTGTGGATAGAAAGCTAAATGTGAGGTAGTTTACAGCAGGGTTGTGGTGGAGTTTCACATTTGTGAGAAGAGCTAGTGTTGCAATTTAGAAACAAGGAGGTTGCTTAGTGGCTTACAAGCACAAGTTGAGATCTTGGAGGTTTCTACTAGATTGTTGTTATGTTACAGATCTAGGCTAGCTAGGATTGAGTTGGATCTTGAGGGATCTTGTAGAATTTTTTTGTAATTGTTGTTGGATTTAGCCGTAACTCGGAAGGCCTTACAAATAGGTATATTGCATGTAAATAGTTATTATATGAATATAGATTTTTGATTTGGTATCATATCTTGAATTTACATAACCTTTGGGGATTCTCCTACCTTTCACAGTATTAGGTGGTATTAGAGTGAAGATTGTTCTTGAGTTTGTAGACAAATCGCCAAATTTAAGGTAGTTTATACTAGGACTTCTATAGAGAGAAGTTGATCTAAGAAGATTTTGATCTAGTGGTGTATTGTTCTTTCTCAAGTCCTATATATCTTGGTTGTGAGGTGGCAAAGCATGATTCTGACTTACAATTGCAAAGGGCTTGTAGATAGATCGATGGATGCAAAGATGAAAGACTAATCTTATTGAGGCATGATTGAGAGAGTATATGGATTGCAGATCCATGGTCCTAGACTTGTGATGTGGTTCCTAATTATTCTTGTGAGGGGGTAGGTTGCGATTTAACTTGTAAAAAATTTAGTTTTATCATAAGGAGTGAGCGAAAGATTTTTTATATAGAGTTTGTGAAGATCTTGGGAGATGGTTCCAAGAGGATTGGACCCTATGATGATTTTGAATCTTTGTGATGTGGTGGACAAGAGGTTTTCTGAGATGTTTGCTTGATTTGAAGCTAGATTGTTTGATTGAGTTAAGGATGGGATAAGGAAGGAATTCCATAGATGTTTTTGGATTTAGAGTCTACCAATTTGGAAGAGATTTGTCTAGTTGGTTAGAAGACTTGTTCAAGAGAGAAGATGGAATAACAAGCTTCAAGTGGAAGAGGTTGGTTTTGTTGATCAATTTGTGGAGTCTAATACAGAACTTGCATAGAAACTTGAGGCTATTGTTGAGGATATTCCTAATATTGTTGATGGTAGAATGGAGATTGGTTTTGATGATCATTTGGTTGGGTCTGACATGGAGATTGTAGAGCACTTGGTCATGGATGACCCAGTTGTTGTTAGTGATGAGTTGCATGTTATAGAGAATCTTGTTGTGAGCAATAAGATTATTGGTGTTTTGAGTTTGGCATGTGTTGATGGAGATCTTCATATTATTGATGATGTGGAGTTTTTTTATGCCAATTTGGATTCACTAGTTGCTAGTGTGGATGCGAAATTGTTGATGAAGCATTATGTTCAATTTGTTCCTAGGAGTGAGCATGTTGATTGGGTGGTTGAGATTCTAGTGCTTGATAGAATGATGTAGATATGGATGATGTGTAGATTGGTTTTTTTGTCCCTATTGGATTGGAAGCCTTTAGTGAAGATGAATATGGTTGTTGATCTTTCTTTGGGCATCAAAGTGTGGGACACACTTTTCTATTTACCTAGGGAGTCTGATACATGAGTATCTTAGGTTTTCTCAGTGACTAATTTAGAGTTCATGGGAGAAGGTTCACTAGTTTCTTTGGAGGGTGCTTGGACTAGTACTTAGTCAAAGAAGGACTAGTGCTCGGCATGCTCTGGGAGCTTAACATGGTCTATGGAGTGTAGCATAGTCTTGGAGCTTAGCATGTTCTTGGAGCTTGGCATGGTCTATTGTGCTTGACATGTATTGGGAGTTCAGAAATGCTTGGGAGTTTGTTGTCACTTGGCAATCTGTTAGTGCCGACTAGAGTTCTTGGTTGTAGACTTGGGGCTTGTCCTAAGTATTTTTGTGTGGTTATTGCATGTTAATTGTGGGTTAATGTGAGGGTTAACATTTTGTTTTTAATTTTTTTGTGAGCCAAATTGTGGCTTAAATGTGCATTTAATGTAAGGAGTTTATTTAATTTGTAATTTCTAGGCCAACTTGTGGCTTAGTTGGGTATAAGAAAGGGGTCTTGTAGAGTCTTTTATTCATTCATTCATCATTCATTTAGAGGAGTGAGTCTAGAGAGTAGCTAAAGAGAAATATTTCTTGAGTTTATGAAAAAAGTGCCGAATGTGAGGTAGTTTATAGCAGGATTGTGGTGGAGTTGTGTATTTGTGAGAAGAGCTAGTGGCTATGGTTTAGAAATAAGGAGGTTTCTTGGTGGCTTGCGAACACAAGTTGAGACCTTCGAGGTTTCTACCAATTTTTTGTTATGTTATAGATCTGGGCTAACTAGGATTGAGTTGGATCTTGAGGGATTTTGTAAAACTATTTTGTAATTGCTATTATATTTGGCCGTAACCCAGAAGGCCTTACAACTAGGCATATTGCATGTAAATAGTTATTATATGAATATAGATTTTTGATTTAGTATCAAATCTTTCATTGTTGTTATCTTGTGTTATGTTTTCATTGTGTGTTTACTTGTTGGGGGCTAGGACATCTCCTTTGGGGATTCTCCTACCTTGCACTATGTCAAATTCCTATCCTTAAAAGATTTTTGAAGGGTCTTAATACACAATTTTCATCTCAAGATTGAATATGTCTTCTCAACTAAATAATGATGAAGGAAAAAAATCATTCCATCAAGTGGTGTCATATTTTTTTTAATGTATTGAGTAGCTAAATGCCCAATAATGAATAATTTATAGCATCAAGAAAGGATTTCATCGTAGTCTTCCAACATCCATGTTTGATAGTGATCTAGATATCCTAAGAGAGTTATTTGGTGGTATCCACATTTACTAATATACACGTAAATGTGTTGTGTAAATAATTTCAAAAACTCTCATCAACCCCCAAGAATTTTCCCAAAAAGATACCAATTTCTTCAAAATGGGAATCAAACCAAAATTATTGTGGAGAGTTCATAAGTCCTACACATATTGGAATCATAGACAAGGCCACAATAGATAGATCAAAGGAAACATGCCAAGGATTCAATGTAAGTAAATATTGGTCATAGTATTACATGTAATTAGAAAGAATAATGTGGTGATCTTGAGAGTTTTCACAAACAACTATGTGGAACCACACATAAAGAGATAAATCTAGCAATCTCTTTCAAAATGGGCCACAATTTTTTATGATCCAATAAAGAAAATTTGTCAAAATCAGCCACAAATTTCTAAACCTTCCAACCAATTCATATTTCACGAGAAAAAAATTATTTTTATTTACCTATTTTAAATTATCATCTCCCAAACCCACATTTAGGTATTCTTGGTCGGTATTAAAGAAGGAGGTGCACTATGAAACCTCTAATTTGATTTGGGAAGTGAGATCTATTATAATCACCCCTTCTAGGATCTTTTTCATGTCATCCTTAAGAAAATTTATTCATCTTTATCACCATACACTATGTTATCCCATTTTTTCTAGCTTTTACATGGGCCAAGTGGTTAACACATTGATTCCATATTGCCTACTCCCATTACTAGCGAGGTACAAGGAAACATTGATATACCCAAACCCCATATCTTCTCACCATCACACATACACCCCTAAGAAATAGTAGAAGGGAGACATTGTAGAAGGGGCCTAGTGGAAAATCTTAAACCATATCTTGCATGTGTCCCCTTAATGATTTACTCAAAAGGGGGCTAAAATGAAATGAGTTCCTGAGGTCAAGAAATCATTCGAAGATATCAAGGTAGCCATTTCCATGGCTGCAATATCAATAAGTCTTGATTACAACCTTCCCTTTAAGATATATTCCTTCACCTCAGAACATTCATTTGCTACAATCCTAACCTAGAAAAGGGAGAAGGAAGATGAAAGACCTATTGCTTTTATGAGCTGCCCTCTAAGAAATGCCAAGTTGAACTATTCCAACCTTGATAAACAATCTTTCGCCTTGATTAAAGTGGTAAAGAAGTTTCATCATTACATACTAAGGAGAAAAGTGTATGCTATTGTACCAAATCCAATAGTAAAGACATTATTGATGAAAAATGAACTTGGTGAAAGACAAGGTAAATGGATGGCAATATTGCAAGAATTTAATTTAGAGATCCAACCCATGAGATTAGTCAGGGGTCAAGGATTATCAAGAATGATAGCTGATAACTAGGTTGGCAATGAAAATAAATTTAAGTTTGAGAAAGAGACAGATATAGAAGATCAAAAGAAAAGGATAGTATCTCAAATTGACATTGGTCAAGGTGTAGTAAGGGATTTCTGGTATCAGGATATCGTTTACTATCTTCTATAGAATCGGTGCCCTAGTTGGATGAATAGTTCACAACATAGAGGACTTAAAATGAAGTGTGAGTCCTCTATGCTACATGATAACAAGTTGTACAAAAGGAACTATGAATGGATCTACCTAAAATGCTTAGGACGTAAGGAAGTGAAAGAAGTCCTAAAACAATTTCATAACAAGTATGGTACAAGGCACAGTTTGGCAGAAGAAACTACTCATATGATTATAAGATTAGGTTCTTTTTGTCCCACAATATTCAAGGACACTTTTGAACATGTATGTTCTTGTCATATTTACCAAACTAGACCCAACAGAGAAAGACACCTAGCAATGCTGCTACAACCCATATACAACGTATACCCCTTCACAAAATGGGGGTTGGATTTCATTGGTCTAGTCAATCCACCATCATCTATTGGACACACTTACATTCTTACAACCACTATTTATTTTACAAGATGGACAGAAGTAGAAACTTTTAAAAATTGCACTGCTAAGGTAGTAATGAACTTCTTGGAGGAACACATTGTTACTAGATTTAGGATGCCATTCACTTTAGTGTACAATAATGGATCAGCTTCTGCATCAGTATTCTTGATGTAATGGGGATTTGAAAATTAGGTTATTATCAAGTTCTCCTCAAATTATTATCCACAAGGGAATGGTGTGGCAAAATCTACAAACAAGAACTTGATTTTAGTAATAAGGTGGTTATTAAAAGAGAATCCTAAAGATTGGCATACACAACTCAAATATGATTTATGGACAGATTAAGTTAGGGTCAAGAACACTTTGGGGACATCTCCATATTTGCTCATCTATGGACAAGAACCATTGTTCTCGCTTAACCTCAAGATTCTTGTTTTGAAATTTATGAGTGGATATGCTAAAGATGCTAACAAAGTACAAATTAGATTGATGAATCTTTTAGAGATGGATGAGAAATGGATAGCTACATAGGAGCACATGGCTAAATATCAAGTTTTTGGGAAGAGATGGTTTCACAAGAGGGTCACAACAAAGTCCTTTAGGATTTCTAACCTTGTTCTTCTTTGGGATAAGGAAAAAGAAAAGCTAGGTAGCCATACCAAGTTTCAACACTTGTGGATTGGTACTTATTAGATTATAGAAATTCTCAAAAAAAATACTTTTAGGCAATTTTTGAAACATTATTTTGAAGCCTAGGAGACCCAAAATAAATAAATAAAATATAAATAAAAAAATTTTTAAAAAAAAATTAAAATAGTTATCTTTTATTTTCTACAAGTGTGTTTTCTTTTAGTTGTGTGTTTTCTTTCAGTCGTTTGTTTTCTTTCAAAGTTGTGTCAGTCCAAGGGGGTAAGGTGCACTTGAGATTTTATCTTGACATATATTACTAACTACTCTTTTAGTTTCAATTTCAAGAAGAGGTATTTCTTTGTCAAAGAATTTGGATGATTGTGTGTCTTATACCAACTGAGGAATGGATGTTTCTTGTAGTAATAGGGGGAATTTTAGTTTTGAGTTCAGGATTCTAGACCCACAATTTCTCAACACTTTGCGAATTTAAAGATTGATCATCGTAGGTGTTTTCAAACCAAGGTTGAAAGTAGTAAGGGATGATCCAAACTCCTATTGGTCAAATAGAGGGGTCTCCTCGAAGGATTGCTAAGATCCTTGTTTGGCGTGAGAGTTTCTAAAAAGTTCTAAAAGAGGAATGCAAGGGATGTTCACTAAATATTGAATCCAAGAAATGACACCAATGTCCTAGCTACAAAGTCTAAGTGTAGTCAGCATACAAAAGAAAATTTTACAAAAATAATTTTAAAAAGAAAAAAGAAAAAAGTGAAAAGCATGGTGTTAAGACTAAAGGACTCTAAAAGATCTAAAAGGGATAATCTAATAAATATATACAAATGAAAAATGTTGCTTCATCCAATAATTAAATGGTGACATTATGATCTACATGGAGTCACCAAAGGGATTACCAAGAAATTTAAAAGAAAAAGTGAGATCCCACTAAGAGCCCTCGAACTGATTCTCTCATATGGTCAAGCAAATGATCGACAAACGACTTTCATAGAGATTCTTGATGAATGTTCCAAGAGGGCTGGAAGATTGTTCCCAAGTTGTTAGTAGATTTTGATTGATCACATCCTAAGATGTTGAAGGAAATGAATACACTAAACACACACTAGGCCTACAAGGTTTGGATCCTAAAGTTTTGACTATGAAGTCATTCAAAATTTGCATGCAATGTTTGAGATTCATGTTGGTGTTTGACCCATGTTGAAAGAATGCTTGTTGATGAAGAAAATCCTTTTTTATTTCTTCCTTTGTTGGGGCTATTTTTTGTGGTTCCACAATGCACGCCCCATTTCCTTATGGAAATGAGGATCCCCTACTTTGTTTTTTATTTTTTTTGGGGCCCTAGTCTAGGGTCTGAGTCATGTTGGGGTCCCCCATGAACCCCTAGTTCACATTCTAGGTCCTAGCGGTGAAACCTTATTAACAAAAATTAGATTATCGAAGGAGATAAGTTTGATACTACCAAATTTAAAGGGTGCACCAGTGCATCTCAACTAGTGTACCAATGTGCCAAAGGTAGTAGTCACCTCTTTTGGTGTTGTGTAGATGCATAGAAGTGCAACTATGCACCTACACAACACTCAGATGTGAGGGTGCCTATATATTCCCTCACCCCTCCTCCAGTCTCACGTTGCCTTTTTTTTCTACCATCAAGATTCCTACGTCGTAGCTCCAAGCTTGAGATCCACCAAGACTCTCTTTTCACACTACATGCTCTGCTAGGTCTCTACAGTGCACCATCACACCCGACTAGGTGTGCCTTCAACTCATTCCCTCACCTCCCTCTGAACGTCCACACCTTGCACACAATGAAAGACCACCAAGTCAAATTGGTGCACACTAGTGCACCTAATTTGGTGTGCTAGTCTACACCAAGTCTACAAAGAACCTCCCCTCAAAACATGCCACACTAAAGCACACCTAAATATCAAGAGATAAGAAAAATATGAGGGATGGTGTGCATCAATGCACCTAATCGGGTGTGCCTAATCCACAGCTTCTCCTTTGAAAAACACAAATAAAATAAAAGGCATAAAAGTAAAAACCTTGAATTGGGTGCACACTCACACACCTATCTGGGTGTGCTAGTGCACACCCAAATTCAAAACATAAAACTTAAAAATGAAACCAAAAGTTAGTTGTGCACTAGTGTACCTAATTTGGTGTGTTAGTGTGCACCTGACCTTATACATGCTAAAACATAAAACCCAAGGATGGGTGCGCATTAGCAAACCTAATCTAGTGCACTAGTGTGCACCTTATGCATGATGTGGTTTTAAAATTGCACTAGGTGTACCAATTCGTTTTTGTTTTCTAGTGGTTTTTTGAGGCATCTAACTTTTGAGGTTTTGTGTGAGTTAAGTTTAGGGGATAATTCATTTGTTTCTTCTCCAACCTTAGACTAATGGATGTTATTCTCTTTTGTGCAGATATAATGGCATCCTCATCAGGCGATAAAATAGCACCAAAACTCGTTCTATTCAAATTCCAAGGTGTGCCATCAAAATCATGTTTCCATGATGACTACTCAGAGATTAAGGACACTGATTTAGGACACACTAATTTCGGGGAGTTCCTAAGGATATGCAACAAACCCACTAAGAGATCGGCTATGGTTTCTGTATTAATTTGATTGAGGTTGGTAAACACAACTTCACAACCAATGTCAGTATAATCCTTAGAGCTCATAATGACACTTGTACAACATTTTATCCCCAAGGAGAGGGTGGTGAAGAGTGTGGCCAAAGAATTTGTCCTAGACCTCTAACTTGAAAACATTGAGAGAGTATTCCATCTCCCTAGGGTAGATCAATTTATTAGGTTAACCTATGAAGTAGAAAAAAGGTGGTATAGAGAGCACCTAAAAGAGGCTACTGAGATCATCCAATCTTCTTACCTTATAGAGAGGACCCCTCTAGGAAAGATAACTAGTAAGGTGGATATGGAAAGGGGATACTATCAAGATGGAAAAGATGCCACTTGACTGGGCCACTACATTGAGTGAAAATCTATGTGAGAAATTGGGAGAAATAAAGGATAAAAGGGAGTTCTCTATGACTTCATGTTTGGTGTATCTATTAGCTACAAGGTCGACAAACTATCCTCTATTGTACAAGAGAGGTAGCATGCAAGAATGTAATGCTTGGCCATATATCATTTACCCTTAGCTAGTAAGGAAGAAACTCTCATATCAGAATAAAGAATATAGAATCGTGAATGATGCATTCATTTTTGCTATCATCTTATTCATAGAAGGAGATTATGCAAAAATATTATCTGATGATAGTGGCACAGATAACAACACTTGGGGCTTATTACATTTAGTTTAAAACATTTACATATCTAAGGGTATTTGGTGCCAATGTCAACCTAAAGAAGCTCCCATGATATCCTAGTGATAGACTTGTTCTTTTAAAGATTTCTCAACAAGTTGAGTTCGCATATGACAGAGTTAGGAAACAATGTAGACCATGTTAGACATGGCCTCTGATCATAGGACCTTATCAAGTAAAGTATAAGTAGGATATTCCTTCTTTTGAATGGGAATGGGATAAATATCCCCTAGAAGATTATAATTCTCCAAGGCCATGCTTTGATATCTTTTAGTTTCGGTGTTTGTTATAGTTTGATGAATTTCGCTGATGTATCTAGCTTCAAAAGAAATCGCTGAATTATACCTCCATAACTCTTTGTCTCACATGAGTGCACTTTTTGTGGCCTTGCAATTTGATGAACCGTAAAATATCATATGGTTATTAAGTTTCCCATCGAAAATTGCATCAGTGGAATCAAGGAAGCACTGGTCTTATTTTCATTGGTTACCCATCGATTTCTTCGAAAGCTTAACTTGTAGATGTGTTGTTTTCTATAGCTAATGTCCATTAGGATTTTACTTTCACATTATTTGTTTCAAAGTTTTGTTATTTTCTTTACTAACCCCTTGTTAGTTTAGGAATTCATATTAGTTTCATTGTTAGATTGCATTCATTGGTAAACATATAAACTACAAAAACATAGTTCTTTTTGTGTGTTTTATTTTGAAGCAGCAAACAGATTCTACACCTCATCTGAAATCAAATGAACCAACAAAGGCCTCCTCGTAAATAAACACATTTATCTTCAACTAAGTGGATTTCATTAGGTTGCAAGATCACTAGGAACTTTGGATTTGATTCACAAAATTGGCTTTTCAAAAGAGGAGTTTGAAAGAATTCTTGTAATTTAGCATCGCGCATAATGGCAGCTCAATGACCCTTATAGTTGTATTTCTCCACTATTCATCAACTAGTCCTAAAATAGAAAATTTGTCAATTTCATTTATATAGAGAGTCATTTGCATATGAATAAATAAAAGACTAATGGTGAATCTATATGACACCAAATAAATGGCTTTTCTTGTAGCTTTTTTTGCTTCAAATATCTAATACAAAATGTCAAATAAGAATGCTAGAACAAATACATGTGTATCTTTAGATGCAAGTAACATGTAAGATTAAATTTTATTTTTTTTGTTAGAAAAAATCATTAAAAATTATATACTTGTTGCACGACTATTATTAGTACTTTTATTGAACCATTACAACAATTCAAAAACTTGATGAAGTCAATATAATGCTTGTATAAAAATATTATGATGGGAAGCACAATTATATTGATCCATTACATTACAAGACAAATTAGTGATTCTTGGAATTCTAGGACATTATTAAGTATGATTTTGTGCATATTGTAGGGGAATTTTTTAGAATGGGGAAGTTATTGAAGGAACTCAATCAAACCTTCATTATTCTCATTCCTAAGATTGAGGACCCCCAAAGGATGGTTGACTTTAGACCCATTAGCCTTTGTAATTCTATCTACAAGACCTTTGATAAAGTTATGGTGAATCAACTCAAGCCCCTCCTAGAAAAATTCATTAATCCTCATTAGAATGGGTTTGTGCCTAGGAGACAAATTCTTGATATTTTCATAACTACCCATGAGGTGATACACTCAATGGAAAAATCTAAAAGTTCTGGTATGGCCCTTAAACTTGATATTTCTAAAGCCTATGCTAAGGTTTGACATGACTTCTTGTTTGCCATTCTCATTAAACTTGGCTTCAATGAGAGGGTTCTAATAATTAAATAAGAATGTTATGACATTTTTTACCTTCTCGATGATTTTTAATGGTGCCTTCGGTAACTTTTTCTCTTCCTCTCAAGGTCTTCATCAAGGTGGCCCCCTATCCCCTTATATCTTTATTGTCATAGTAGAAGTATTATGCAAAAATATAGTCTCTTTATCTAACACTAGTGGAATTAAGGGCATCAAGCATGCTTCTCAATGCCTCCCCCAAGTGCTATAGTAGTTTTTGTATGATACTTTTCTATTTGGCATCTCCTCCATCCATGAAGCTATAGAATGGAAAGACACCCTGAATATGTATGCTCTACTTTATGTCCAATGTACAAAATACGATAAAAGTAAATTTTTTTTTCAACACTTGTGCTAGTTTGCGAGAAAAGCTTACTGGTATCATTGGATGCCAAGAGGCGACCCTCCCTAACACCCATCTTGGTCTATCACTCACTATTAAGGAGATCCCAAACCATTTCTAGAATGGTCTTGTGGAATGTTTGCAAAGAAAGTCAGAAAGCTAGAAAGGGAAAATATTGAGCAATGTTGGGAAACTCCAACTCCTCTCAACCTTCCTGTAAGGCATCCTGGTGTATTTTCTATCTCTTTTCAAACTCCCAAGCAGATTTAGAGATATCATTGAGAAAATTCAACATAATTTTCTATGCTCTGAAACTGAAGAAAATGCAAGAATGAGCTTGGTTAGCTAGAAGTAAGTTTGAAAAACTAAAGCTCATGGAGGATTGAGTCTAAGAAGAATTGGACACTTGAATAAGGCTCTATTAACCAAAATTGGTTGGAAGTTGGTTAATTCCGCAGGTAGCTATAGTAACATCATAATGGCTAAATAATTTGGGGGATTGTCTTCCCAGCAATTTATAGGGGCACAAGTTCTACCCCAAGGCTTGAAGATATGGAATAACATTGTTGACTCTTGGAAGATCCTAAGAAAGGGATGTCACTGGATCATGGGGAATGGTAGTTCAATAGACTTCAGGGAAGATTGGTGTATCCATGAGGACCCCCTTAGGAAATCTAACTTTTCCTCTCTACATGAGATGTGCACTAGAATGTATGGCCCTTGGACTCATGATTTTATCACCCATAATAGACAATGGATCACTTTCTAGAATCTCCAGTCAAGGGAGTTGAGTTTAGCTCGCTTACTACAAGATCTCTTACACAACTATAGGATTTGCTTCATCCTAGTTTAGGACTCATTAGTGTGGAAACTCACACCCTTGGGGGAGTTTACTATAAAGTGTACTTATCTCAGTTGGATGGTAGGGGAAGGGGCATAGACCAATTGGGAAAAATCTTGGCACCCTTGGATACTACCTAAAATAAACTTCTTTTGGTAGTGAGCTTTGCATGTGGTGGTCCTTACTATTGACAACCTCTAATAGTGTGGTTTCCAACTTTCCAATTGTTGCATTTTATGCCTCAAAGATGTTGAATCTATTCTAAAACTACTTATCCACTTTCCTTTTTCCATAGACATCCAAAGGGAGGTTCTTGCTTTATGGGGGGTCAATTGGTGTATGGATAATGAGTTGAAGCAATTTTCCCACTAGGAGGGCCTAGTTGCCCACCCTTATCTCAAAAACCTTTGGTCAATTCTCCCAGCTTATGTGTAATGCCTCACTCGAGAACCCAAAAGAAATAAACCTAATACGTTACAAAGTTTACTAAACTATTTTTTTTGAAGTTTAAACAACATCAAAGTAACATTAATGTGGAACCAATATATACATACACATCAAACACACATAGGCAATTACAAATATAATTTCAATTCCTCAAGGGTTCTTTCACATTGAGACACATTTAAGAAAGTTTTATTAATAAGTTTAAGTCTTAATTTCAATGCCCATAATCATAAAATATATAAACACATACATAGTATTATAAGCACATGCATAAGTACAACTAATAATATGAAAGGACATCTAATGAACAACATCCACTACACATGTTATAAGGTATGTGAAAGTAGATATGATTACATCAATATACAATAAAATATCTCATAGGATCTCAAAACACATGATACACAGATACATCAAATGAATAGAAGTCTTCAAGATAAGATGAAGAATGATAATGGTACTACTGTATCAATGAGCATCTAACAACTAGCAATGTAAGGGGGAACCAAATGTTAAGAAGACTCTACCTCCCAACTACATGGTCACCTAATCAGGCTTCCACTCCCATTGTGTAGGAGAGATAATATATGATCCACAAAAAGATAATCAAATTGTAAAATAATTATAGGAAAGGAATCCTGATAGCCAAACCTACCTCAAGGGTAACACAAACTATTCAAGAAGAAGAGATAATCAAAATTGAAACCTGACACTCATTCCAATACTAACATCTCATATCAAGTCAATGTACAAATACCAAGACCAAAAATATACAACCACCTCAAAATCAATGTCAAGTGCCATAAGAATGATGACTAACAAATAACAACTATTGTCAATAAAAGTAAACTACCAATCACTAACTCCAACAATAAAAACACCACTAATGAATAATTGATCATTCATTAATAAAAGTCAATTGTCAACAATAAATGACATCCAATCAATGAGTAACAACTCAAAATAAATGCACCATCAAAATTAATATCCAACAAGTACACCACTAGAGGTAAATATTAAAAAAATCATAAAGAAGACTCAGGCTACATACTATGAAGTGTCATCACATGAACCAACTCTAAGGTTACCCTGGTATTCTCTCAAGACTTTGACCCCCTAGTGACTCTATGTGGAACCAAAATACCCTCTTGCAAAGATGAGGAAACTAGTCATACCTCTCAAGGTATCATCTCCATCTCATCCTTAGTCTATACAAGCGCTCAAGGCATAGACAAAGAAAAATCTCTAACTTTATCTTTTTAATGTATCTCAAGGAAAAGGGCTAGGCAAGATATTTTAATTACTATGCTATCACTTGTTATACAACTTATAATGATTTGCCTTGGCAGCCACTTTGGGCCCTGACCTCCATTGCAAGCCACTCCCATGGACATGCACCTATACTTCCTTCCCAAAAAACATAAACTACAATTGTCACATACCACAAGAGTAATATTGATAAAATTTGGTTCCTTAATAGGCAACCCAAAAATAACATTGGTTCTCAAAACCTAAGTTCTCATAAATGCTCAATAGCATAAAACACATAAATCTTAATTTAAATCATAAATTTCATCATGACATCCAGTCAAATAATCATAAAAGAAATCTCAAAAAATACCTCTAGTGCACATCCTAACTTGGTCAACTAAACAACCCACAAAGAAAAACTATCAAGAAAATAAACAACACAACATTATAAATAAAATATTAGAAAACGCATAGTTTTTAGCCACTTGATTTAATTCCACAAATTTCTCTTGTTTAGGTTGCGTCATAAGGACATGTTTAGAAATAAAGTAAGACTATGCATGCTAATACAAATTGTTATGTTAATATACTTATTCAAAACAGTAAGTATTTAAATATCCAATCCTTTTGTGCATATAAAATATCATGCAATATTATTATGCTATTGTAGACACCTAAATCTGATTACATCAATAGGTAATCATATTTAGTCATCTCCTAGGACATTATTGATTAAATATTTACTATTTAATTAATTAATCATCATCCCCTAGTTAATTTATTTATTTAATTAACTATAGTCCAATTGATAAAATCGAATGATAAACCAAAATCAATTTATCAATTAAATCCCTCTTCCCCTATTAAATTGAATAAATCCTCAAATCTATTCAATTTAATTCTATATCCCTATTTTATTAAATAAATCATTTAATAAAATATCTAAAATTCTAAGAGCCTCCCTAAACCCTATCCTAACCCCTAATCCAACCCATTCACACATACTAACCTCACTTAGCCACTTAACTAACCCATCCCATCAAATCTAAGCCACTTACCCCCTAATCCCCCCTCTAATCCAAGCCTAATCCTCTTTGAATCATGTGCACAATCATAAACATGGGTTAAGACTTGCTAACCCAAGCCAAAGTCAACAATCTCATTCTCCCCTCACCCTCCAACATTTAAGACCCAAGCCTAAGTCAACAATCTCATTCTCCCCCCAACCATCTCTATTTATGACCCAACCATCCCCATTTATGGCTCAACCTCCCTCATTACTCCTTTGACCAACCCATATCCTACCCTCTCACATCCAATCACCATATGACATGTGTCACCTCCTGATTAGCTTCAAACAAGCACAATCCATGTGCTCCCCTTTGAGTACATCCTAGCCCTCCCTCACCATCTTGCCATCCTTGCATCTTGACCGTCCATCCCTCTACCCCTTGGCCCATAAATACAAGCCTCTCCTTTCACAAACATCATCCACTTTTCAAGAAAACTTATAATGCTATTTTGAGAGCCTAAAAACTACCAAAATACTATTATAATGCTGAAATACCTCCATGAATCCATTGTTGAAACCTTGCCTCATCCACTCCATCCATCCATCTAGAACTTGAGCATACATGTGAGCATTCATATCTTAATCAGGGACAAATCCTTTGTATCATGTGTTATGCCATTAGGAGCCTACCATTCTTAGTTTTCTTCCTTTTGTGGTGATAACCCTTGGTCCTATCTTAAGTGTTTACTTGTTTTTAGTACTGAGAATGCTTTTTATAGATTAGTGTTCATTTTGCTCTACTAAAATAGGTGATACATTTTGGAACGCCCGGTGGGACCCCACTATGGGTCATTCATTCATCCATTTCAATCCATATTCAATCCATTTTTTTTTTTTTTACAAACTAACGATCTAACGTTTGTTGTTGTTTGAAGGTGTTTCAGGGTGTTTTGCTTGTTTGTGCAGGTTGAAGGATGCATTTAGGAAGAAAACATATTCTGAAATACCAAAAAAATAAAAAAGTAAATAAATAAATTCTAAAAAAAACCGCGCTCTTCCATTCTGTTTGCGTGCAGTGTCGTCTTAGACTACTTTGGCATCTTTGCACCTATATTTTGGCATCTCCGCACCGCAGTTTTGGCATCTCTACAATTTAGCGTCTCCGCACCTTTGTTTTGGCATCTTCGCATAGCAGTTTGGCATCTTTGCACCTCTATTTTGGCGTCTCTGCACCGCAATTTTTGGCATCTCCATAGTTTGTGTCTCTGCACCTCTGTTTTGGCATCTTTGCACCATAGTTTTGGCATCTCCGCACCGCAGTTTTGGCATCTCTGCACCTCTATTTTGGTGTCTGCATAGTATTGGCATCTCTGCACTACAATTTTGGTGGCTCCACCATTTTTTTGTCTCCACTGCAATTTGGTAATCCCTACATTTTTTTTATAATTATGAGTTTTGGCGTCTATGCCTGTTAACTATCGTATGCATATTTTTTAGATTTATTAAAAAAAAAAAAATTAAAAAAGAAGATTACAAATCAAATTTTAACTTTTGGTGGTTCCATAGAGTAGAGGTTTTTCTAAACATTTTTATGCCTATGAAAAAGAACAGAAAAAGTTGATTTTATTTTTCCCATAGTTAAGCTTCAATTTTGAGATTTTTTGGGTGACTAATCAAATTGGCTTTTGTAGCTTTGTAGATTGGAGCATCTATGAAACCACTAACCATGTTTCTTGTAGGTTCTCCTTACATGGTTAAATTCTCTTGGAAAATGAACTTGAATGTTTAAACACTTGTCTTTGAATGCATGTTGCTCAAATCAAATCTTGAATGCCATAGATTAAAATATAACATTTTTATTGGAATGCATGATCAACACAATCTTGAATGCTAAAGGTTAAAAAGAATGAATGTGATGAACACTTTATTTAAGGTGCAAATGAACATTATGTGCAAACACTTCAATTTTGGGGCTTAAAATAAATTCATCAAATCTCAAATGCCTTAAAGACAATTTTTTTCTTATTCCCTCCTCTTTAAAGCTTTGGCACTTGATTTCCCTTTGTTGACTCGATTTTACTTTTGTTGGTGACATTGTCAAGTTGGAATGAATATCTGAATGCTAATCACATGTGTCTTCAAAGTTGTACAATAGAGAATCTAAAAGTGTCCAAATAGCAATGAACCCCATGTCTTGTGTGTTTTGAGATTGTGCATTTTAGGACATCTTAGACTTCTCTCTTTTCATACAAAGTAAGACCATTAAAATACGTGATGCATGTATTGAAAGTTGTTAGCAAGATCATCCACAACAACCTAGGAGTGCTTCTAGCGAGTTCATCCACCTCTGGGAAGTGTGTCCCCTTTGGTAAGAAGCTCAAACTAGTAAATAGTCTGGCCGATATATAAATGAGGAGAAGGGTAAACCTTCTCGCTCCATCTCTTCAGTTTGGACGGCATGTTTCTGGGGGTAGCCTGAGGTGGGAAAAAATTTTCATGATTTTAGCATGTCTGGAATAGACCCTTAAGTGGATCAAAGCTAGTAACAACCATTGCAGAGACTCCACAGACCCATTTATAACCCTCTTAGATCTAAAGTATCTCACTTTCTTTCATGGTATGTGCTCAAGATTACTCACCATTGTGCTCCCCTGGTAGAGGCATAAGGCCACTTGGGTTTCATCTCCAAGGATTGTTGTTCTTGCAGAAGGGGAACTTTTATTTGTCATGCCTTGAAGGTTCTCTGATGTGTATCCTTTGTCCATCGACTCTTGTATCCACTCACCTCTTCAATTAGAGGGAAATATTGCACAAGAACCAAGAGACATCAAGCTGTGGGCCATTGAATAACATATGACAATCAAATTTTGACTTGTAGGGATAAAGTGTGTGTTTGAACTATCTTAAATTGTGCTCAAGACCTGTGAAAACATTTGTTGAACATACATGATTCAGTGGTTACTATCAAAAAAATCCTTTTGCTAAAGAAATAACTGTTTGTATTTCTCAAAGTTGCTTTGTCCTTTGAGAAATTGTTTGCTCATTTATCCCCGTATCAGAAGAAAGAAAGTTTCACCTTTTTCATCTCAAAACAACAATTGTTAGCAAGTCCATTCACAAAAACCACTTGTTTCATTAGTCCAATTTGTTCATTTGTTTCAAAATGATCTACTTATTACATCAAAAATCACTAAGCAGAATCTAAGTTACAAATCCTTTGTTGGCCCAAAGTCTTGTTCTTTTTCAAAAATACTTCGCCATTTACCCTACTTGACCAAAAATATCACAAGTTCTATCTTTGAGAGACCTCACCTTAAATATATAAGAAAGGGTTGTTAGCAAGCCCACTCACAACACCATACTTGACTGAAAATGCCACATTGTTTTCCCTGACTAGAAGATAGTTACCCAAATTAATCCTGAAAGAATCCAAAACTTGCTATTTCTTAATTGATTTATGTTCCAACCCAAGGTCCAGAAGGTATACTTAGTGTAGTCACTACCTCCAAAACCCCATAGTTGTGATCAAAATCCCTTGGAAATATCTCATGTTAGGCCAACCTAAGGCTAAGTTCAAAAAGGTTAAACTTCCACAAATACCGGTTTACATGGAGATAGAAGTCAAACATCAAAAACATACCCCCAACCTAAGGATTGCCAAGCTAGACCAAAGTAAGAAAGACGGAGCAGATGTTGCATTACAAACCAAATGGGATTACAAGATTCAAAAACTAACTCTCTGACGAGGTGTCAACCATAGCCTTATCAATAACTCTCATGTTAACTACTTTGATTAGGTCCATCTTTTTCCACACACACTTATGCACTTGTCTCCTTGTAGCTTTGGTCTCTCTGTTAATTCTTCATCCCATCTAAACATTTGGTATAATCATCTCTTCCATCTTTTTTCATCAAACCTTAGGTTTTTAGAAATCCTCCAAATCAAGCATCATTAAACTCTAAAATCCTCCACTAGTTTCTCCACTCTTAGAAACATTTTTGCATCCCCTCATTAAGATTTGTCTCCCTAAATAAATCTTCGTCCATCTCACCATCATAGTTGTCCTTAAACTAAGTATTGTTTAGGATAAATTGTCACTTGTGTCCCACATCACCTTAAGCAAAAGGTTGGGCTACACACTTGATCCCATTTGTCTTCCCAATGGTCACAAGGCTACCTTAGGGTTTTATATCGCTACCACATATTCAAGTTCACACTTAAGGGAAAAAAAATCTCCTCCACATAGCACCATATCATCTAGATTCCTAAAAGTATCATATACACTTAGCATCATCCCTCTTTGCATTTTCATCATTAGGAAAGTCATCCTTTCATGCCACCCACCACTCGTTTTGGTAGGAACACAAGGAAAAAGGACATGTCCTAGTCATAGTAATTACACATCTCGAGCTCAGCCATACCCCATCATTTCCATGGTGGCACCAAATCCACCACCACAAATCCCTGAAGAGACAAGTTCCTCCATAGACATTGATTCTTTTATGAATCAACTTGGTCATGCCACCATTGTTAATGCCATCATAGACCAAAGCAAGGAGACCATCATGGAAAATTTCTTAAGGGATAGTGTTGGTTCCTTTGAATTTGGGCATCCACCACCTATTGACATTTCAGATCCTACACACCCTCTGTTTGAATGGCAACCACCAATTGCAGAATCATCTACCCTCACCTATCCTTTCTCTGGATATCAACCACGTTAGAGAGAACCTACAAACCCAAATATACCCTTAACCTAGGTGCCTACTCCTATTCTAAAAAACACCCATCCCATCCTCACTCAACCCTTAGTACATACAACATCCCAACCAACCTCATGTGTATCATACACCTCTGCTTCAACCACTCATTTCCCTACTCCACCAAATCCTCCATTTACATCCATCAACACTACCTTTTCACTTCCACCTCACAATACACCTAGTTTTATTTACTACTCAAATGCCACCACTAGGGTCAAATTCCTCATCTTCTATCCGACCCAACATCACTATCAACCCCTTTGTAGCTAGCCAAAGCTCTTCAGCCTCATTTCCTTTGGGACCTTAGAATGTTGCTATAGCACAAGGACCTACCACTAGTCTTCCCCCTAGCACTGTAGCCATGTCCACCCCTCAGACACTTTCATCTACCACTTTACATTTTTATTCACTAGCACCCCTTACCAACTATTTCTCCATGCCACCTTTAGGAAATAGCCAAACCACCCCGCCATTATTGTTCCCTATGATGAATACTCTACTGCAGATTAATTACCTTGTGCCTATTCATAATCAGCCATAATCTCAAGTAGGGGTGCAATCCACATATATTGGGCATGGTATGTATTCCCAAAGCATGGCACAGGCATCACCCACCTTACCACCCTTTCAACCACAGTATGCTCAAGCACCCACACAAAGATATCTTATAGGGCAGCAGCCTCATTCTTATCTTCCCCACCAAAAAACTTCTTAGCAGATGCAACAGTATACCCAAAACACATTCCAACAACCCATAACATCAATTCCACCAGTTGTACAACCTATTTTTCCAAAAACGCCATATGGCATGTATCCTACGCTAGGGGCACTCGCTCCCCCACCTATAAACTCTGAATGGGAAGAGATGAAAAATTCTCTCAAAACCCTCAAGGATGGAACAGACACCAAAACGTTCAAATTTGAGAATGATTGCCCATACCCTTTTGATAGGACTATCACGATGACTCCATTTCCTAAACATCTTGAGATCCCCAATTTTGACAAATTTAGGGGGAAAAGTGATCCAGTCACACATGTTACAAAATTCTATATGCATTGTCAAGGTAGCTTATAATGATGTGTTCCTCATGCAGCTCTTTCCCAAGAGCCTAGTAGGACTAGCTTTGGAATGGTTATGTCGTATCCCTCAAGGTACTATTAAAACTTTTGTAGAACTTTCTAAGGCCTTTGTTGCTCGGTATACCCATCTCGTTGAAACTGAACTGTCTATAGTAGACCTAGTCCACACTAAACAAAAAGGAGGAGAAAGCCTCGCAGAATACTTGCAACACTGGAAAATCCTCACAACAAGGATTTCTTGTACCATCCCTGAGCATCATCTTGTCAAGATGTTCATAAACAATGCACACCCAAGCCTCGCTCATCATATGGTTATGAATTGTTTGCAAACATACAAGGACATCAAAGAAAAAGGAATGGGCCTTGAGCAAGGCCTCATTAAGGATGGTGTCATTAGATTGTACAAAGAAAACACCCAGGACCTAGGTCTGAGCAATGACAAAACCCGATATTGGAACAAAAACAAGAATACAGTAACAGATGGTGCCACTGACACTCAATAGGTCCATATTGTTGGGGTGGCTACCAATGTTCCCACCACATTTTGCCAATAACAAACTTATCAACAACAACCCCCTGTGTATCACCCGTCACCCATACAAAACAATTAACAAATACCTGCTCATCATAATCAAACCAATGCTATCACACTTTCGGTAGGTACTAAACCTTGTGTTCAAAGATAACCTCGTGTATACACCCCGTTGGGGGAACCTCTTGATGTAATCTTTGAAAAACTAGCTAAGGATAATCTTATTCAACATCCACCAACTCAACCCTTGGAACCAAACCAATCTAGGGCATCTTGGTATAAAGATAATGAGTTTTGAAAATTCCATTGTGTCAAAGGACATACCACCTTCAAATGCATGCAACTCAAGGACTATGTCCAAGACCTAATTGATCATAAGGAAATCATAGTGGGGGCACAAACTTCACCTAATGCAAGATTAATGATGTATCAAAAATATTTCCCTCCTCATAACACAAACCTAGGAAAAGCACCTGCAAACCCTCCTGTCAACAAACCAAACAATACTCAAGGCAAACAAGGAGATAACCGAGACAAGTCTCAAAACTATACCTCAGCGTATTTAGACTATGGAAGCCTTATTGCTTGCATATCACAAGTTGAGCCATCCATCAATGTCATTAACATTAAAGGCCCAGATGCCCAATGTGCAGTTGCTACTCACCCGACTCGACTCAATATAGTTGGGCCACCTATTTCTGCACCATCAAGACCACCTCCATCTAGAGCATCTCCATCAGAATCATCCTCATTAGGGCCACAATATAACATCTTGGAACATCTTGGAAACACACCGACCCAGATCTCCATTCTAGATATCTTACAAACAAGTCCACTTTATCAAGAGATCCTCAACAATACTCTACACGACTCACATGTCCCCTCTGACATAAATGCCACTGAGTTTCGCAACTTGGTTAGCCATCTTTCAGCCTCATGTGCCTTATCCTTCAAAACCACTGATATCCCAGTAGTTGAACCAAATCATATCCTTCCACTCCATATAGCCATCATGGTTTCTGACTTTGTTGTTAAAAGATTCATGATAGATAATGGATTGGCTTTAAATCTATGTACTTTAAATTTCATCAAATAGGCAGGATACATTGAGGCAGATATCATTAATGAAGTAATCACCATCAAGGCCTATGAAAATTTGGAGCACACCACTGAAGGAACCATCTTGCTCCCTATAAGAGTTGGCCCAGCCACTCAAGAAACACTTTGCCATGTAGTTGATCTTAACCTTCTATACAACATCCCCCTTGTTTGCCCATGGATTCCTACCATGAAGGCCGTTCCATCCACATATCATCAATGTATCAAATTTTTGCATAATGGCACTGAGATCACCATCCATGCAAACCCTGAAACCTTTGCTTATTGCAATGTGGTTGAAGCTTCATACACTAATCACTGTCCTGGGATTGAAATTGGCACCACCATGGCCAGTTCCTCTGGCACTTGCCATGATCCAGACACCATTTTAGCCTCCACCCTTTCCACAATTAAGATCAACTACCAAGGTTGTGGTGAGTATAGTCTTACAGATGCTTTTGTTGTTGGCGCTCTACCACTTGATCCCCATACTCAAGGATGCCTGACACATCAAGGGCCTATACTGAAAACCACCTCTCGACTCCAACAAATGGGTCCTACCATATTTATTACCAAGGGTACTCTTGATGGAGAGGAGAATGCACTAGACATTAACACATGGCTATATAAGGAGCCCCCTCTTAAAAGTGAAGCACTTCTTGATCACTTTAAACAAAAATATCCTTGGTCACATCGCTTGGCCATAAAGCAATGGGATTATCAAGGAGGTGGATTAGGCCACCAAGAATTAGGTATGAGATAGCCTATAGAGGCACACCAAGGGCAGAAAACTGAAGGCTTGGGCTATGGACTCCCCGCAATTCGGGGCACTACAATGGAAGGCCACACCTTTACAAACATCCAAAACACTCTCGTTGAGGTTGAAGATATCCCTAAGGAAGTTGAAAAGAAAGCTTATGATGATATTTTCCTTGACAAAATAATCCTTGGAGCCTCTGTGCTCTACCAATTATCCTTGAATTTCATAGACCTCCCCCTCGCTCACCCTGAACTCATAGATTGGGACCAACCAAGTGTCGTTCATGTTGACAAGTTCTCTACTGAGCATGCGCTCCTTAAATTCATGTGGGTAGAAATGCCGCATAAACAGCCACCACCACCATCAACATATATCTACAAGCTGGATCTGGCAGGTTACTTCGGGGAGGAGGAAATCTCCAATCACAAAACAGAGATAAAAAAGAAACAAAAAAGAAAAAAATCAAAGGAAAAATGTCCTCTGGTGAAAACTCCTCTAGAGCATCATTGGATAACTCAAAAAATAAATTAAAAATAAAGGATGTATCGGATGGTGAAAACCTCTCTGAGGTGCCTAAAGATGGAGATTTCATCCTTCCCCCGCAAGAGCATAGGCATCCTATCTCTTCAGTTTTGACAGAGGAAACTCGGCCAGTAAATATTAGTTTGATAGAGATCCCACATATCACATACATCATAGCCTCTCTACCACCTGAACAAGCAGATCTTCTTATTGAGGTTCTTCATGAAAATGTAGGCTGCTTTGCATGGTCATATCAGGACATGCTGGGGTTGGACCCCAAACTAGTCATACGCCATTTGCCAGTAGATCTAGGGGCCAAGCCCGTTAAGCAGAAGCTCTGTAAGATGCACCCCAAAGTTGCTTTATTGGTTAAAGCAGAGTTAGAAAAATTTTTGGAGGCAAAAATCATTCACCCAATAGATTATTCTGAATGGATTTCTAACATGGTACCTGTTACCAAGCCTTTTGGTGATATCAGAATCTACACTGATTTTAGGGATCTTAATAAAGCTTGTCTAAAGGATGAATTTCCATTACCAAATATTGACATGATTGTAGATCTCATCGTAGGTCATGAACTCTTGTCACTAATGGATGGTTTCTCTGGATATAATCAGATTCATATAGCAGAGGAAGATCAGCATAAGACATCATTTACTACACCTTGGGGCACATTCTGCTATAATATGATGCCATTTGGGCTAAAGAATACCGAGGCAACCTATCAATGCACCATGATAGTCATCTTCCATGACCTAATCCATAAGATTCTTGAGGATTACATGGATGATATTTTAGTAAACTCTCTCAATGCTCTTGATCACTTATTTCACCTCGAAGAAGTGTTTAATCGATTGGAAAAATATCGTCTCATGCTGAATCCAAAGAAATGTGTCTTCAGTGTCACCTTAGGTAAGCTCCTAGGCTTCATTATGTCATAGTGTGGTATTGAGATTGACCCTAAGAAGGTCAAAGCCATCATGGATATGGATCCTCCTAAGACACTTAGGCACCTTCGTTCTTTGCAAGGAAAACTCCAATCAGTCCGGCGGTTCATTTCTCAACTTGTTGATAAGTGTCAACCTTTCACTCACTTGCTTAAGAAATATCAAAATTTCAAATGGGACTCAACTTCCCAATGCAATTTTGAGCTCATCAAGAAATACTTATCTAATCCACCTATTTTGGTTCCTCCAGTTGTAGGGTGCCCACTCATATTGTACATCATAGCTACTCCCACAACATTAGGTGCTCTTCTAGCACAACTTGACGATGCAGGAAAGGAATGAGCTATTTATTACATCAGTTGAACATTAGTGGGCTATGAACTCAACTACACGCCAATGGAGAAGGCATGCTTAGCAGTGGTGTTTCAACCCAGAAGCTACATCATTACATGTTGATTCATACTATGCAACTAATATCAAAGATTTATCCATTGAAATATATGCTCTCTTGCACAGTATTCACTAGATGCCCGGCAAAATGGGTTATGCTTCTCAGTGAGTTTGATATTCAATATGTTGACAGAGAGGCCATCAAAGGCCAGGCTATTGTAGATCACTTGGCTGACACACCCTTAGTTTCAGATCACCCACTCATCATGGAATTTCTAGATGAATACCTCTGTTTAATAGAAGAACAATCACTTTGGAAGCTATATTTTGATGGCTCCCATACATCTCATGGCTCTGGTGTAGGCATACTCTTGGTTACACCTCAAGGTGATTATATTCCTAAATCTTTCAAGCTAAAATTTTGGTGTACCAATAACATTGCAGAGCATGAGGCCCTTGTTGCGAGACTCAAAATTTTCATTGAATGGAATATCACAGAGCTTCAGATTTATGGTAATTCTCAACTTATCATTAAACAAGCATTGAATGAATATCAAACCAAGGATGACAAGCTACTACCTTACAAAGATCTAGTTGATCAATTAAAGGAGCATTTTACTCATATCCATTTCATATAGGTACCTAGACTCCAAAATAAAACAGCTAATGCTATGGCTACTATTGGTTCTCTCTTGGAAATGTTGCGCAAAGCTACACAATATGAATTCTTGGTTGAGCAGCTACACGAACCCACATATGAGAATGATGAATCAACATGAGTCTGCATCTTGGTTGGTCCCCAATCCCCATGGTACCATGAAATTCACGCTTACCTACTAAATGGTATCATATCTCCTCACCTCACACAAACCCAACACCAAAACCTTATTCACAGAGCTTCTCGTTACACTATCATTGCCCAAACCCTATATCGTTGTGGTTATCATGATACTCTCTCTCGATGTTTAGATCAAAATGAGGCTGCAATGGCTCTCAAAGAGGTACATGCTGGACTTTGTGGTGCTCACACGTGCGGGATGGTGCTAGCAAAGTAGATCCTTCAGGCTGGATACTATTGGCCTACTCTAGAACATGATGCATGTGAATTTGTGACACGATGTTTACCTTGTCAACAATATGCTAATTTAATTTGGGCTCCAACACAAGACTTGCAACCCATTGCACCACCATGGCCTTTTGCCTACTGGGGGTTTGATCTCATTGGTCTTATTGCACCACTTTCTTCAAAAGGGCACAAGTGGATAATCACTGCCACTGACTATTTTACTAAGTGGGTCAAAGCAGTTCCCCTTGCCACTGCTATAGGAGTTCAAGTGTCCAAGTTTATCCTATATCATATCATATGTCACTTTGGCATCCTAGCTACCATTTTCACTGACCAGGGAGGTAATTTTGAAAACCTAAATATGAAGGAATTGTGCACTTCCCTTCATATCCATCATCATTTTTCTAGCCCATACTTCCCACAAGGTAATGGTTAGGAAGAGGCAACTAATAAAACCCTGCTCAAAATCCTCAAGAAAGTTGTCAATGACTCCGGCCGTGATTGGTATTTGTAAATTAATCCCGCCTTATGGGCATACCACACTTCATTCCGCACAGCCACTAGCACAACTCTATACTCCTTGGTCTATGGTGCTGAAGCAGTATTCCTATTGAGGTTGAACTCCCATCCTTGCACATTTCTTTGCAAGGCCAGATATCAGATGAGGATTACAAAGTGGCTCGACTCACCCAACTAGATTTACTTGATGAAAAAAGGCAACAAGCCTATGACCACCTCATGGTCTACCAGAATCACCTCAAGCACAATTTCAGTAAGAAAGTCCATCTGTGAATTTTTTAGGAAGGTGACATGGTCCTTAAATAGAATATGAAGGTTCAAGCTGACAGAGAAAAGAAAGGCAAGTTTGAGCCCACATAGCTTGGTACTTATGTGGTCACAGCTTCTTTTGGATCAGGAGCCTATCAGTTATCTACCCTTGAAGGTGAAGTCCTCAATGATCCTACCAACATTATTCACCTCAATAAATTCTATACCTAAGGACAGAATTTGCAAATAAAAAATAGGAAAAGAAAAATAAAGTGTCCAATATTGAAAACTTCGCAATTCAAGCACTTTGGATAGGTCCCTGGTAAAAACCTAGCAAATAGGTGCCAGGTGTACTACAACCTTTCCATTATCTATCAATGACCTGCATATCCAGTATCACCTCTTTACATCTCATTGCCCATCTCCCCATTTTCCAAGATATTCCAAGAGTTCCCTCCTCGCACTCCAACAACTCATGACACCCACTTGGAAAACCTACCTAGATCACATATTCTACCATGGTTAGCATATTTATTCCATCCTTGTACCTTACCACATGTATCATATCAAGTGTATTTTATCCTTAAAACGATGCCTTTATATCATATACCTATACGAAGCCACAATATTCTATGTACCACATACTTGTCACGCAACCAATAATTCTATGTCTCATACCCATGTAATAGTAACCATATTGCATCAATGTTGTTTCCTCGTCTTGAGCTTTTTCCTATCATATTCACATCCGCTACTATATTCTATCCTACATTCCTGAGTCATCTACCCATTTCCTATTCATGCTTGTATATTTTTGAGCCTTACAAAAAACTCCTGCATCACTATCTCACTCACATCTTAGTTCCAATTCAGAAATTGCCAAGAAAATTATCAAAAACAAAAAAAAACAAAAAAAAAAACAAAACAAAAAAAGAGCTTCCTCCTCTCATAATCCTTTCACACACACCTTACTTTCCACAATAAAGACCTTGACATGAGACAAAAACCTTTCACAAACCCTACACAATAAGAAACTAATAGAATTACCACCCTTTCGCATAGACCTCTCGAAGAGAATCTTTTGGAGTTGTAACCGTTTGCAAGGCCCATGCCAATTGCCTCACACCATAAAAGGAGAACCAACCCCATCACTCCTCTACCGACCATCAACACATTTAGAAAATGAAGCCAAACTCACTCTTCAATGTCCTCCATTGGATTGCCAGAGGATTATGCATAAACCACCCCAAAAATCAGACCCACAAGGATGGAGGGAAAGACAGTGCTGATAGCTAACACAGCTACCCAAACTATCCAAAAATACCAAAAAAATTCATAAACTACTCGAAAATACCAAAAAAATTCAAAAATTGCCCAAACAATATCAGAAAAAATACAATAAAATTCCAAAACATTCACAAAGGGGTCATAAATACCAAATATGGCCATAAAAGCTTGAAACATTAAAACACCACCCCAAAATTCCTCTCAAATTATGATATTAAGAAATTGATATTAAGAAGAAGCATGGTAATGTCCTGAAACATAATTCCAAGCTTAGGAAAATCTAGCACAACTCGGATAGCAAAAGAGATGCCGCAAAGCCAATTGTTGCCTTCCTTCCATGCAACCATTATTAATGTAAATCAAGAAGGATTTTTAGTTTTATTTAAGTTGCAGTGGCCACAATTTGTCTACCCACCTTCAAGAAATCTATCGTGTTGTCTCAAAAGCCCAAGTGTCCTTTTTGAACCACTCTAGTGCCTTTTTTAAGCCTTAAATAATTTTTCACGACCCAAGTGTCCTTTTTGAACCCCTCAAGCGCCTTTTTAGGCCTTGAAAGCCTTTTTCCAAGGCCCAAGTGTCCTTTTTGGACCACTCTAGTGCCTTTTTCGACCTTAAATGCTTTTTCAAGGCACAAGTCTCCTTTTTGGACCACTCTAGTGCCTTTTTAGGCTCAAAGCGCCTTTTTCAAGGCCTTATTTTGACATTTTCCAGCCCCAGAAGTGCCTTTATAAGCCCAAGCACCTTTTTTAGGCCCCCGAACTATATTTTTAGGCTCAAATGCCTTTTTCAAGGCCCTTTTTTGACCTTTTCAAGCCCCATAAATGCCTTTATAGGCCCAAGCACCTTTTTCAGGCCCTTGCAATGCCTTTTTAGGCTCAAAGTGCCTTTTTCAAGGCCCTATTTTGATCCTTTTTGGCCCTTGAGATGCCTTTATAGGCCCAAGTGCCTTTTTCAGGCCCCCAAAATGCCTTTTTATGCTCAAAGCACCTTTTTCAAGGCCCTATTTTGATCCTTTTCGGCCCTCGAAATGCCTTTCTAGGCCCAAGCGCTTGTTTCAGGCCCTTGAACTATCTTTTTAGGCTCAAATGCCTTTTTCAAGCCCCTGTGACATCTTTTTTGGCCCACATGCCTTTTTCAAGGCCCTCTTTTGACCTTTTCAAGACCCTGTTTGAATTCTTTTGGCCATCACAAGCTTTGCATAGGTCCCAATGCCTTTTTCACACCTCATTAACATCTATCTCATCACACACCTAGAGAAATGTCCCCACATTTTGTCTTATTATTGTTTGTCATACTTGCTAAATCTGCACAGACATTCTCGCCTATGAGTCATGGTTACATTTACTCTATAGATTGTATTGTTCACACTTTTCCAAGAGTCAAGTTATTTCATTGTTTATCCCAAAAAAACAAAAACATTTAAATATTTGACAAAAACACAAAAACATCCATATATCTTCCATAAAATCCCAACAACAAAACATTAGATTGCCTTACAAACAACATCCATTGTCTCTTTGATTGCCACAACAACAAGCACAAACTTTCTATTCTCCTATGACAGCAACAACAACATTCCATTTAACTAATAATGTTTGGCAGATTTTTTATTCTAGCCTCCCTGGGGGAGGTGGCAAGACAGGGTGTCCAATCAATGGCATTCCTTCAGACCTAGTCCCAGATGATGATGCCCCTGGAGTCATCCTCACACCTGCCCAAAGTGTATCCATGGGGATCAAGATGTTCCCACACCTTAAGAGGGTGTTTATCTGCTCCATAAAATGTTTCTCACAGTATACAACTCCTCTCCTTTGCTCCAAAGGGACTGCTTGGTGATATAATCCCATGTAGTATGTTGCCTCTCATGCAACTCTCACTAATTGCTCCATGACATCTTTCATTTTTGCCTATAGTCTTTCTGCTCCTGGCACAGTTGTTGTCCTCTATGCAATATCGTGTTCTCTTTCATATCTATTCGCTAGCATTTTCATTGACTCCCTCTTATGTTTCACTGTACTCAACTGATTCTGGTATCACATAATGCGTGCATTACTTGCATTCAACTGCTTTTGTGCCCTTTGTGGTAAACTATTGGTCTACACTACTGACTCCCTAAACGCCTCTACTTGCGACCGCAGGAGCACTAATTCATTTTCACATCTCTCCATCACTGCTCTCTCAATTGCCAAAGTCACCTCCACAATCTCCACTCTTGTTTGCTCCATCATTAACATCATCCCTAGGCACTCAGCTTCTGTCTGTGCACCATCCTCTCGTGCTCTTTCAATCAGGCATTGAAAGAAATTTGTATCTTTCTTCACCTAGTTAGCCCGTTCTTTTTCCACTGCCAATGCTTTCTTCATCACCACTGCTGCATCATGAGCTTCTTGTACTGCAGCATTAGATTGCAATGCTCAAAATGGCCAAAATGAAGACAACATTGGGTCACCCTTTTGTTCCCCAAAGCTGTGCATCATATCCCCTAAACTACTTTTTCCCTTCTTCCATTCAACTGTTGTTGGTCGCATCATGAATCTTTGTTCCTCTTCTAGAAGAGTCTCTTCTACAGATGGCTGATCTTCTGCACTTGCTCCCTCTAACCACACTTCCACACTTGGTAAGTTTGTCTCCTTCTCTTTTTCCCTCACCTCTGTTTGTTGCATCGCACCTTCTACTAATAGCTGCAGCAAGGTCGGATCTTCTTCTTCTAGCTAATTTTGAGCTGGATTAATTTTGCTAGCCTCCACCACTCCCCGATCACAATGATGCACACTTCGACATGGAAAGGTTTCTCTTCCTTCTTGTTGGCTCTGCTTTATGCCTTGCTTTTTCCCCTGCAACCATTTCCTTTCTCCTTGGCTTTCATTTTCCTCTTCACTCCATCCCCCCATTCCTCCTTCTATCGCCTCTAGCATTTTTTGCCTCTACTCTTGCGAATCGGCCATGGGTATTTCACTCACAGCTTAATTCTTTCCTCACACTTTTGTTCTACTTCAGCTAACACTTCTTGTTGTTGGGCTTTCATCAAAATCACTCACCTTTTATAGAACCAAAAACATTCTCCATCGCTTCCATTACATGCTATCCACATCTTCAGCAACAAGCTTCAATACCTGCCATCATAATAGTCAAGTCAGCAACTACTTTTGTCCTTTCCACACCTCACCATCCCCTATCATAATAGTATGCTATATCCTATCTCTTTCCACTAGCTTCTCATCCCACGCTTTTCATTGCACTATCTCCTCATCCCTAGATTTTTCTTCTACTAATCTTCTCATCTTCATCTTTCCCGCCACTATCCTATCATGTTGAACTTTTGTACAGTCATCCCTTGTAAATACTTTGGTTTTTCCCCTATACCATCCTTGCATGTCATTCCTTCGCTTGGTATCATTGTATATCTCTCATCTCTTCATGTCCATTCATGCTTGATCAACAAAATCAACTACAAATAAACATTTTTAGTTCTCTTGGTTAGATGCTTTTGCGAATCCTTGTACAAGATCCCTTGTCATCAAAATGTTGTCCTACATAGTTCTGATTGCCCAGCTCATCCTAGTCCTCGATATTACTGATAGATCCTTGCAGGTTGCATCCTTCCTCTCGTCTAATCTTGGTCTGTCAGTATCCAGTCCTATCGATCTCTTTGGCAAAAGGTACTTTTTCATGGATTTACATTTTCTTTCGATTTATTTTCTTTTCCAGATTTCACATTTGGTTCTTAAAGTATCTCTTCCAAGTGATTTGGGTTGTTCCCTCCTCATGGTCCCCATGATCTTTTATATCATGGTGTGCTATGAATGGGGCAATTCAAGAGCAAGGTTTTGATTAGGTCTTCTTTTTCTTTTCTGCTTGTGAGTCAGTCAAATATGACCCTTGCATAGTCTAAACATGTGATCACTTGTGGTTACATGGTGCACTTGGGAAATGTTGTTTGCTTGTGGGTTACCCAGTATCATTTCCACTCTAATTCTTTCAGGATTCATGTGTGATGCTGAGGCAATCCTTGCGTGTTTGTTTCGCATTAGTCATATATAATATTGGTAAAAAGGCCTTGATGTTCTTAGTAACCTTGGCATATTCTCAATATTCCTATATCAAAATAAGTGCTCAACTACATGGTGGTGCTCCCCTTTGGAACACCCACACACTCAAGCTTTAATGGATTACTTAATACTCCCATTCTATCAAAACATCCCCTCCTATCCAAGCATCCCATCCAATTCATCTTACAATTCTAATCTAACAGTTTTATCCATAGCCCAATCATATCTCCTATCAATCCCATGGTATCTAATCCTATATCAATCATAATCTTAGCTCCTTCATCAATCATGATCTTAGCTCCTTCATCAATCATAATCTTAGCTTCTTTATCAATCATAATCTTAGCTCCTTCATCAATCATAATCATAGCTCCTACATCAATCATCATCATAGCTCCTTCATCAATCAAAAAAATTCATTACTACCCATCATAAATCCTTGAATCATAATCTCCCCAACCTTACCATTTTCTGACTCACTTCCCTAGGCTTCATTTCGAACAAACAATCACCCTCCCTCCTCTCCCTTAAACCATGATCTTAACCATTGCTTATCCTTGTGCACAAGGTTTTCCTTTGGATCATTCTCCCATAGTGAGAGTATGAGCTTCCTTCAACCCCTCTCTTGGCCACTCTCCGTCCTCTCGCTCATCCTTGATTCTTGTACTTTTCAAGCAGTTTCCAGGTCTCACCTTCTCTCTCTGTGACCTTCTTGAGGGGGCATCATGCAGTCCATTCTCTCCTCTTCTACGCAAAACTGAGGCAACTATGTTGCTTTAAAAAGTCTTCTTCGTGTCGTTTATGTTTGAACTTCTTTGAAATAGCACTTTTAACACTATGTCAAAGAGGGGCAAAATGTAGACACCTAAATCTAATTACATCAATAGGTAATCATATTTAGTCATCTCCTAGGACATTATTGATTAAATATTTACTATTTAATTAATTAATCATCATCCCCTAGTTAATTAATTTATTTAATTAACTATAGTCCAATTGATAAAATCAAATGATCACCCAAAATCAATTTATCAATTAAATCCCTCTTCCCCTATTAAATTGAATAAATCCTCAAATCTATTCAATTTAATTCTATATCCCTATTTTATTAAATAAATCATTTAATAAAATATCTAAAATCCTAAGAGCCTCCCTAAACCCCATCCTAACCCCTAATCCAACCCATTCACACATACTAACCTCACTTAGCCACTTAACTAACCCATCCCATCAAATCTAAGCCACTTACCCCCTAATCCCCCCTCTAATCCAAGCCTAATCCTCTTCTAGTCTTGTGCACAATCATAAACATGGGTTACGACTTGCTAACCCAAGCCTAAGTCAACAATCTCATTCTCCCCCCAACCATCTCTATTTATGACCCAACCATCCCCATTTATGGCTCAACCTCCCTCATTACTCCTTTGACCAACCCATAGCCTACCCTCTCACATCCAATCACCCTGTGACATGTGTCACCTCCTAATTGGCTTCAAACAAGCACAATCCATGTGCTCCCCTTTGAGTGCATCCTAGCCCTCCCTCACCATCTTGCCATCCTTGCATCTTGACCGTCCATCCCTCTACCCCTTGGCCTATAAATAGAAGCCTCTCCCTTCACAAACATCATCCACTTTTCAAGCAAACTTATAATGTTATTTTGAGAGCCTAAAAACTACCAAAATACTATTATAATGCTGAAATACCTCCATGAATCCATTGTTGAAACCTTGCATCATCCACTCCATCCAGCCATCTAGAACTTGAGCATACATATCTTAATTAGGGACAAATCTTTTGTATCATGTGTTATGCCATTAGGAGCCTACCATTCTTGGTTTGCTTCCTTTTGTGGTGATAACCCTCGGTCCTATCTTAAGTGTTTACTTTCTTTTAGTATTGAGAATGCTTTTTATAGATTAGTGTTCATTTTACTCTACTAAAATAGGTGATACAGTTATTAATTTAAATAATCTTAAATCATAAATGATTTAATTAATAACAAAAATTATATTATTAGATTAAATACTAATATCAATTTCATTTCTAAAGTATTAATTTGACTTCTATTTAAGTCCAATATTAACATTTACTTTTACTTTAATTCATAATGCAACTAGAGATAAAATTATAAATTAAATCAAATTATATATAATTTCTCTCATAAAGTCAAATAGTTATTAACTAAATGATTACAAAGTGAACTTTACCACAACTTCTCCTAAAATATAATAAAATTTTAAACATTTATTTATTAACCTCCCTCTTGCATTAACAAATATAAAATCATTTATATGCAACTAAGAGTTTAATTAGACTTAAATAATCACTAATACTAACATTTACTTTATAAATAATTTTAGAAATTAATAAATTATTATTATTATTATTATAAATAAATAAATCTAAAAATTAAATTATATAAAATAAAAATACACATGCAATTAGTATTTTCACATGTCTTTGATCACTCAAATCATGCAACCATACTATACTCAGTTTTCTATTTTCAGTATATTTATTTTCACATGCAACCATACTATACTTAGCTTTCTATTTTTAGCATATTTGTTTTCACATGCATGTAACCATACTATACTTAGCTTTCTATTTTTTGAATATTTGTTTTCACATGCATGTACACATTTAGTTACAACATGCTTTCCTCTCAATTAATCTTTTATTTTCCAAATAAATATTAAAATTAAATTATTATAGATGTAAAAGGAATATTCATCTATATTTAGAAAATTCATGATAATCACATAGTCGAAATGATTAACAGTTCAATTTGTTATTTTCTTCTAGTTTTCTATAATTAAATTTTCCCTATATTAAAAAGGGGTTTAAAATAATATAGTCATAATAATGTTCTACAGTTTTTCCACAGTCAAGTTTTCTTGATTAATAATTTTTCCTTTTCAAAATCTACAACATAATTCTTCATCCAGAATTGATATAGTAAATTAATAAGCATTATGCAAGCACATAAGAAGACACGAAGTAGATAAATCTTTCAATAAAATTTTACAATGAGTTTTCAAACTCTGCCTCAAAACCATAGCTAAAATTGAGATAATTTATGAATGCGTGCAAATCCAAACCCTCTAAAACTTTTAACAATTCTTTTGATCCAATTCTGAATTTTTTCTCCCAAAACTTGTGTGTGTTGAAATGAGCTCTAATCTCTTAATAAAGAGTTTCTCTACCTAGGGTTTCCAATTTTTTTAATATGCAAAGGCCTCTCCTAAAAAAAAAAACTTTTACTAGTTAATCCTTTCATGCACACTCAAAGAACTTTTTAAATTAAAATATTCTTTTATATTTTATTTTTCTCCAATTTATTAATTAGTGCAAACACTAATTAAAAAGCATAGATAATTATTTATATTTATAATAATAATCAAAGCTCATTGTTTAAATATAACTCTAATTTAATTATTATTAAATAAATAATTATAATAAAGCAACATTAAATATTTAATATATTTTAATATTTTAATTCTCTTTTTGTCCAACTTCTTAAATTAGACTTTTAAATTAAATCTTTCAAAATGAAGTACATATTTAATTAATAATTAGTTAAATATCATCATATTCTAATTTCTCTTTAACCAATTCTCTAAATTTAGACTTCTAAATTAAGACTTTTAAATTAAAGCATAGATTTAATTAGTTTTTAAATTAATTAAATATTTTCATGCTTTAATATTTTCTTTTTAATCAAATAATATTTAACTATATGATTAACCCAAATATTATAATTAAATCATTTACCAAATAAATCACATAGTGAAATCCACATAAAAGCAACATTACCAAAACAAACCAAAGCTTAAAAGCAAACAACACAAGCAAAGATAAATTTATGGATTCAAAAATGGTGAAAAGTCAAATACATGTCCTCCTTCTTAGGATAAGTAATTAGGCTGTGGTTGGAATTAGACCTAAACATTATCTCCCTATTCTTACCATTGAGTTATTGTAATACGGCATGCTCATCCTCGGTACCTACATTCTGCATAAAAGACGAGCATGTAAATGTATATAAATATATCTAAACTAAATAAGAAATGGCAGCAAGTGGTACATCATGTAGATCTTGACTAGCAGATGACTACGACTCCCTCCCTTGACCATATCAAACACAAAAAATAGAAAGATAAAACAGACACACACAACATACACATGCAAATATAGGGTAAGTATCATAATAATTTTAAGTCAAACATCAAATGCTCGGATAATATAATGCATTACTGCGAATATGAATTAATAATCATTAAAGCATCATTTGACATTGCTATGAAAATAATCACAATTATTAACTATGAATCATAAAAGCATCATTAATGCACCAGTAAGCATAATCATTGAACAAAAAATTAAATATAGTCAACTAAGTAATCATCGTTGATATATCTCTAGTCCAAGTTACGAAATAATATCCTTAAAAATAACACATCTATGAAATAGGCATAAAAGAGTTTGGTAAATATAATGAAAAAAACAAACTATGGGTGGTCATTACATTATGTCTCATGAAAAATACAGAAGGAGAGGAACAATAGGATTTTCAAGGAGCAAGCCACAACTAGCTTTGGGTTGGCTCAACAAGTGATCAGGCTCCTAAAAGAATGCAATAGGATCTGGCATTGGAAACACCCCCCCATCCTTTGAGTGAAACTGATAGGAATGGGGCTTTGGCTTGGGGTGTGGGGCCAATGGTGGCACCATTTGACAATTCCAAAATCTAGGCAAGAAAGGAGATAGTTTGGAACCTCAAATCCCCCCCTGAGTTCTAGGTCACTACTACACAACACGACATTTTAAGACATTAATTGGAGACAAAATTATAATTTTGTCTTAATAACGTGTTTTCTATTTAAAATTATATTTTTAATTCTAAGCGTCTCAATTTAAGATAATTGCATAAAGTACATGTTAACAATTATTACCAGTAGTTGTTAAAATATTATTATGGGCATTAATAACAAGGAAAAAACAACTCATCATTTCCTCTGTTTCTACTATAGTCTTCTAATTCAGGGCAAAGCAACTCTCAGTGTTAGTGTAGCTCTCAACAGCATGGATGCTCATGCACATGGCGCGAAGTACTAGTAGTTTGGTATCTATATGCGAAGAAACAACTCCTCTATGGGTTCCTACATATTACAGTGAATGGGCTCTTGAATATGCCAGTGAAAATTATCAATGGCTCTCTCATAGATTTTTGATTAGTGCCCTAGAGAAATGATCACTTTGGGAAAGGATAGTGCTTGAGGGAGAAAGCTTGGATCAAGACAGTAGGGTTTATAAGGATAGAGCTTAGGGGAGAAAGCTCGAATCAAGAAACTAAGGTTTATACCCTCTCCTTGGTGAGTCAGAGTGCTCTGTTAGGTATAAATAGGTAAGGAATTTATCTTTCTAAATAGGACATCTAATAAATAGATTGTATTTGTATGATGATTGTAAAATCTATGTCCATCTATATAAATTTGTTTGAGTTTCCCTATCTTTCAGCCTTCTCTGTTAAACACTCCTTCCTCACCCTGTGCTTACTAGTAATATAGGTATGGTAATTAGTTGAGATGCATAGCCCCTGCCCAGATCTTATTTCACTTGGGATGGGCATGCTAGAGCTATAAATCTATTCATGTCAAGAAGAGGATTGACTGGAAGAAAGATCCTGCTGACGTCAGTAGAGAATGAATAGATAGAACTTAGAAGAATGAGGAATAGATGAGATTCACATTTCTTATCCAGCTCTTCCTACCAATGATTAGCCATTACAGATCAAAAATGCCCACCACTTAATAAGTAAATTGCAGTATTATCCCGTGAAAATTGGACAGAGTTTGCAGATATCATGTCTGATCAAACCCCTAAAAAATTTATTCCCTGAAAAATCATATCACCAGAAAATTCAATTGGGAAATAAGTTGGGGTAAAATGCACTAAACTAAGTTCACATTTATAGTAAGGAAACTTTTATTTGCTTCTTATATTGACTGGCATGCTCCTTACTAGCATTTGTATTTACCATTGGCTTTGCATGTATGTTGATGACTAGGGCTTTGGCCTACTAATCATGGCATGGTAGGAATTATTCTCCATCACACATTTCTATTTCCTGGCTCAAGGTTTGCAAAATATATGATTCCCTATCTATCAATTATTTTCCCATAAAAAAATGGCTTCTGAGCAAATTTCATTGCCTCTGATCTAGCCTCGGAGTAATACAACTAATGCCCCCCTGTTCACCCAACCTCAACCCTGGTGCATCTAGCATCTGTGTTATCACATGGATCATTTTTGCACCCATTTCTATTTCAAAATGGGGTAGATATGGAACACTATGAAAAATAGCTAAAATAACAAGGGCCACAGGGCAACCAAGTCCCTACCAGAGTTGGTATAGATTTGATTTGGAGGTGATTGATTAATTACCAATTGTCTGGATTGTTGATGGCTTCAAGGATTGGTATTTGGATATTAAAGACCCTTGAATGTCCAAATTTCCAACTTTTGTAGGCTTACTTTTGGGCAATGAACATATATAATTCTTTTTATGCTCTAGTGCAGGGTTGGACTATCAATAATTTGTGCCAAATGTTGGACTCTACCTGCTATGATAGTCATAAAACTTGCTATTTTTCTTAATCAATTTTATGGAGATCACATTGAGATCATGCTAGTGGGGCTTTCACAAAGTCTAAAACATAATGAAGAAGAATTAACACATTATTCTACTTGTAGTTGGGCCCTCCTAATAAAGTGCACACACTAAAATCATCCATTAAACAACGTTAAAAGATTAAAAAATAAAACTCAAAGCACACGTCCTTTCTATTTTACCTTGAATTACAATCAAAGATATTGATATGATTTGAATATTCAATTTAAAAACTTTCAAAAGCTATATGCAGTTTAGCATAGATTCATGAATAACAGAAATTTTGCACAGCTAATGTATAATATTAAGAGCAGAGATCTGATGCAGGGAAAAAATGCATCATCTTCTAGTCTAAATTGATCTCCTAAACCTTGCTAGCGAATAAACAATTTGTAAAGTGGTCCAACATATTCTTTATATAGTTTGAAGAAATAAAAGGAGATGCATGACAATGTGAATCATACCAATAAATAGTGGATGGAAAAGGAGAGACAAAAATAGTAGGAAAAATCAGATTAGTTCAAACCATTGCAGTGCATTCATCCATGTTTGAAGCTTATGAGATTTTGGATACAAGATGAAATATAGTTCCATTAATAATTATAGAAGAACTTGATCTACACATAAGTTTTTTTAGCAACATTTAAGATCATAGTAATTGTTACAGTGCTAACATTTTAGATATAAACAAAAAAACATAGGGGGATCTTCAGAATACGGAGCTCTATAGTTGGTGTTGTTAGAAGCACAGAAGTTGTGGTATGATGCATACAGAAGTAAAGGTTAAATGTTTCATGTATTGAAATGCTATACAAAATAGAAATGATAGACATGTCCATTTGGAGTATCATAGTGTTTTACTAGCAATGCAATAGTGCTTCACATTGCCTTTGGGCTAGTGCTTTACAATCTTGATAATGGTGTTCTTGATAGCCAATGCGAAGGTGCCATAGAGTTGTAAATTGTATAGTTCATAGACATTTTTGAGATGTTATTTTTGTATTGCTCATATGTAATAGATGTTATCTCTATGAAGTGTTGGTTGAGCAGATCAGCTTGCAAGCTACAGTCAACATTACCTTCATGTCTTTGTAGTGTGCATAACAATCTATGGCACCATGTGGGTTTTGCAGGTCCTATGCAATAAATACAGTCAATGCTTAGTGACATGCACAATTTAGAGTTGTGGTAGAACATATTTTCAACTTTCATTTTATTTTATTTTAGAGCACATTAATCATTTGATACTTTTGCTTCAATCTTGTTATTAAAGGGACTCAAGTTCATCTCTATAGAGGCATGCCGAAATGGTAACAATAAATTCAAAGAAATGTTAAATATGTTTTGAAAGCAATCTTTGTGATCAACAATGTACAAGTTCATACGCTCAAGCTTAAAGCCAATAAGTGTAGCATTTGAAGATTAAGAATGAAGCATGTCCAAGAAAGAATAGTGTACCTTTACCACCTAATATGATACCAAAATATGTCATAGCACAAGAGAAATTAATTGCAAAAGTTTTCAATAAAATAGTACACCCTTTGAGTGGAGAAGGGGACTCATGAAGAGCAAAAGCTTCTACGCCCCATAGTGTCATCCTTAATGTTGTAATGAAGAGGCACTCACTTTGGTAAGAATGAAAGAAAATCCACTTATGCAGTAACTAGAGCATAGGGACCATTCAAGAGAGCATTTAAATATGATGCTATAGAGATTGTTCATTTAACCATTGGGACATGCCTCTATGTTATTTTGGTTAATCATTGTGTTGGTAATAGTAAGATATGAGGAGAAAGATAATGAAGCTCTAAAATTATACACAAGAACAAGTGATAATTATAAGAGATATGGTACCCTATTGTCAAAAAGAGGCCAAGCATATAGAAACATTATTTTCTCCCATTAGCATTGCTTGTAAACAAATAGGGCATAAAAGAAATAAGGGGTTAATCAATGTGACTTCAATGTTTTTCTCATTTATTCAATTCATGGCTTTGGGTCAATGAATGGAATTTTAAATACATTCCATGAAAGCATAAATCTTGACAAAATCTAGAAATAAAATACATTGATTAAATGAATGAATGATTGATATTCACAACTAAGTATTACTCACTCATTAGTAGGAGATTTTATGTCTGAAGAATTGTTGGAGCCTATTACATGCACCATATTTGAAGTTTGTGCAGAAATACCAGTGTGATATGAAATTATTAGCAATGGCGTCTACATGTTGTCAAAGCACCAAAGCCACAAAGAGTAGGGCACAGGAAGAAAGGTGCATCCGTGGGCTTGCCAGTATAATTTTCTCCAAATTTGCAGAAGAGAAATCTCCAAGATGCTTGAGATCAGACATCATTATCATACATCAAGCACAAATGCCACAAGACAACCCAAAGTAGAATTGAAAGAAAAAATAAATAGTGCAAAATGGAAAGTGTTTACAAGCAACATAATAAGAAAAAATGTTACAATATTCCTGATAAGCGGCAACAAACACATGGTTCTATTCCTCAACCCCCTAGCTATATTCCTCTAACTCATGTGCCCTACATATTTTTTAAGTATTCATACTTGGTAAGGTATGCATAGGAATGGTTCTCCATTTTTATACTTGTCATATGGATTTGTAGTAGCCAGAAGAAAGAGACACCCGTCACAGGTGCATGAGGGAGGAGAAGCCCTGGTAGGTAACTGGACCTTGGATAATGAGATAGGAATGGCTGGCCCTAGAGGTTGGTGAAGGGAAAAAGCCAAGAAAAACCCTTGTCTCAAGGTCTACATCTTGATTCTCCCCTCTTCTCTTGCTTAGAATATTGTAAAAGTGTAAATCTACTCACTTAGAATATTGTGAAAGTGTAAATCTACATGGGAGGAAGTAAATGTTGATCATCTTCACCACTTTTGGAAGATTAATTAATGAAAATTATCATACACAAGGATGGAATGACGTAAAGAGAGGTTGTAGAATGTAGGTTTAATAACCACTTAAGCAATAGTTCGTGCCTGTAGTTTCCTGCGCAACAGGAACTAAAAATGAAAAATGATGGAGAAAAAAGATGAACTCTCAAATATAATTCATTTTCCATAACAAGTTTAATATAGTCCTTCGGTAGTGTTTCTTTTGAAGTTAAATCATCTGAACTCTCAATTTCACCACATTCATTAATGGCCCCTTCTATTATAGCTTTTTTGCGCTTGGTAGATGAAAACAATATAGATTATAAATAAGTAAATATTATTCCTAAATGAAATTTGGAAAATGGGAAGTGCTTTTGTCGGGAATAGGTCATTATTATTATTGCATGAAACATGCAGCTAGAGGTATTAAATAAAACTACTTTGTATTCTATGTTTCTACATTTTACTGATTAAGTGATTGAGAAGATCAACACCATTAGTGGATACAAGAGTTCAGAGCCAAATTTAGCAGTGAGCCCTCCTACATAGGCTATAGGTTTCAATCTTATGGTTTTAATGGCCTCTAGTTTTTGTATTTTGATTTTAGTGCATTTTCCTCGATTTTTTATTTGCATTGTTTGTTCAATTATTCCATGAGGGTTTCATGCCACTCAAGTTTTACAGACTGCCTAATGAGGTATATTTGCAGTGATTATTTTGTTTTAAGAAAATAATTTTGGGAAATTCTTGTTGTTTTCTTCTTACTAAGATCTGTGGGATCTTTTACCCAAAACCTAGTATAACGATCATGGATGTTCCGTTTGAAATTACTCTTCTTTATTCGAGCCTTCGAGGGTTTTTTCTATAGAGTAAAAAAAATTCCTTCTTACATTTCATTATTTAAATGGTGATCACAAAGATTAATGCTATTGATCCTCATCTACATGAATGGATACAAAATCTATGTTAATTGGTTGCCCAAGGTTTGGGTGCCTAATTCTTCAAAAATGGCCAACACTGCACTTGTGGCTAAAAATCGTGTTTCATCAAAACTAGTGAACAAAAATCTTTTTTTATACTCTTGTATAAGAAGTAAGGAAGATGTAAGTATGTTCTATTTTCTAGTGATCTTAAAGCACTTGCAGATCTTAGGAACAACAAATTGTGATGTACAGGAGTGCAGGGGTGTCTTTTAGGGAATAGAGTTTTGTCGGTAGGGGATAAGAAGGAAACCTGTTTGTGTATTTTTTGGTAACTCTCAGAATGTAAAAAAGTGTCAAAAGAGGGAGTGGACAACATTTGAACCCATGTTATATTTCCCTAAAGCACGGGTATGCACATACAGAAAAGATGAGAAAATCCTATAGAATCTGTGAGGGTTTTGGAAACCCCACAAGTAGAATTTTTTTTAGAGCATAAGTGGGTTCACATTTACATGAAATCTCATAAGCTGGAAAATTAGGGTTTGAATGTTTGAGAAATATGTAAAAGATAAAATGAAAATAGGTCCAAACTGATTAGACACGAGAAATTAAAAAAAGGAATCTGACTGTTACAATGATCCGTTGTGGAAATCATAAATATTAAACTAGAAAGATCTTTTATTAGAGAAATTAAAATAATGTGTGCAGTCATCCTCCAAATGACTAATATCATGGTAAGAGTTTCTCAGTGCTTGAGATTTAATGTAACAAAATATCCTACTAAATTATGCGATTCATTGGCCATTTAATTTGATTTTTACTTTTCTACTTACGAGGAACTCTGCTTGAATGTATTGGTTCTTTTTTGATGCATTTTGAGCTTTATTTACCACTGAGTGTTTATCTACATTCAAGTGTGTTGCCCCACTTTTACACCTTGTCCCAATTTTACAAAGTGGAGTAGATCATAGTCTTGTGTGGTCTGGTCAAGTCAATAGGTCTTTGCCCTCTTAGGTGAGGAGCTTCTTCATCGGGTTTTCACCTGTAGCCTTCCTCCGTATCACATATGAGCCGGGTGGGTTGTTCCTTGACTATTATAAGTCGGAGGGGTAGTTTAGATCCTTACTCGATGAAGATTCTCGAATTGTACTGCATCATGTGACTTGCCTTCAATATAGCCCACTTTGAGTTAAGAAAATCAAGTCGGCGGGAAATTGAGTTCTAGCTTCTCCTCGGCGGATTTCGCACCCCGAAGGCCTTTTTCCGCAGATCTCAGTATATACAGTAAAGGAATTCAACTGGAGCGAAATAGTTCATGTTTCTAAGAAATCTTTCGTATGTTGTCGCAATCCTACCACCGGAATCAATTATAACTTAATGGAATGATCAAAAGGTAGATGTGCGAAAAATGAAGAAAGGGCTTCTCCTCGGCGGGTTTCGAAATCCTAAGTGAGATTTCCGCAAAAGCACTATTAGAAGGGAAAGTTGACATATGGGTCCCACCTTCTGGCGAAGCTACTTGGAGATTTTCCGAAAAGGAGCTTTCCGAAGAGATAATATAAGACGGTGGGCCCTACCTTTTGGCGAAGCCGCTTGGAGATTTTCCGAAAAGGGTTGAAACGAAGTGACTTAAATAAAGAGAAGGCAGTGGCGGAAAAACAGAAATCGACTTCTCCATTGCGAGTTTTCTACCCTCAGAGGCGATTTTCCGCATCAGATGAGAAGACGCAACTGTAAGCATGGTAAGTATTCAGATTGATTGCAGATGGTTTTCAGAGGGGAATTGAGAGCAGATCATCCAAATTCACCAGTTATTTCAGAGAGAATTGACATATGCGGATTTTGCCCGAAGGAGTACTCCGTTTTCATTTTTTCGCGGGTTGCTAAACGAGAGGTAAGGCTGTAATTAATGAAAGTTACCGTTGAAATCAACGGGAATAGTGAAAAGACAAGGTTAAATCCGTTAGAAATTCTTACCTTCACTAACCCAACGGATTCAATCATAAATTCGCTCGTGTGGCGCAATTTATGAAATTAAACGGGCAAATCTGAAGTTTTCTATAAAGGGGAATGTAACAGATTTTCAAACTCCCGCTTTACTGTCGAATTGTTAAAATTTCTTAGTATATGCAATAATTCCCGAGTTTGCTGAGTTTGTTTTCTGTTGCATCACTATTATTCATCCGCATATCCATTATTATCCTTCAAGCAATATGGCAGCGAGATTTGCAGGTTTCGATAGCATGGGTGGCATCAAGTCCGCATGGTCGACCAGAACGGACACTTCACTCCGTTTCTACGACATGCAGGACTTTCAGAGGAGATTGAAAACGGAACCTATCCACCCTATCACGGAGAGACTCAGAGGAAGCGGATTGGTGGAAGCAGCTGGCTTCCCAGTAGCAGTTCAAGCCCCAGAGTTGATTCTCGAATGCATCAACAACTACAACCCGGACACCAAGCAAATCCTCTTGCCTGATCAATCAGTTTTGATTTCAATCGACAGGCAAGCAGTGGTGAACTGTCTGAGAATTCCGGAGAGAGAAGAATTCTCTGACCTAACCATGGGTGGAGCTATGTCGGAGTTCTCCTTGAAGAAGATGATCTGGAGGAAAGAAATAATGAGCTCTTGGTTTCAGAAGCCAAGAGGAGCCAAGAGTAAGGTCCCTAAAACCCTCTTCGGTACTGACCTCAAACCAGAGATTGCGGACATCCTGGTCCTGTTGCATCGGCTCAAAGGTGAGGTAGAAGCTTTTAATTTTATGGAGCAATGTTTCTTTCTAGTGCAAGTTATCTGTTCAGATACTCAGTATATAGATTGGGCGCATGAGGTGAGTGAGCATCTTGCTAGAGCTCTCGCCGCAGCTAAGTTTTATAATTCTTTCTATATGTCGTCCTTTTTGATATACATGTTGGCTTCTCTTCAGTTATGGCCAGGACTTCCCAGAATTGAGGAATTTCCTGAAGATGTTAAAAGTTATGAGTTTTATCCATGCTTACAGTTGCAAAACAGTTATGCAGATTATGTCAGAGTGAATGACGCCTTTACTATGAGAATTTGTAGGGAACTTCAAGGATGTCCGGAGCGGAGATTCAGTCCTGAAGCGATGGCGGCAATCAGTCAATTTGGCTGTTATTTCATCCAGTTCTCATCCTTTTCTTATTTGCGTCTTGCAGCATTTGATGGTTTCCCAATGAAGCTGCCCAGATACCCAGACGACATGATCGTGCTCGTAGAGATCGTGAGACAAGCCGTCCAGGTGAACGTGCTGAGCGCCAGTATGCGGAAGAAAGGGTATGACTTCCCCATAAGAGTTAGAGCTTATAGCTGCGAGGCCAGACCGGATGCAAAGAACATCCTCAAGGCGTTTGAAAGCAAATACAAGCTGGAAGAGTATGAGGTAGTCAGGCCCATGTTCGATCCCAATGGTTATGCCCGAGATGTGCTCCAAATTGGGAGCGTGATCAAACATGTGACTACCATGGAAGACTACTGGGCGGACTGTAAAGACGGGCTGGAGAGCCGTGATCGGGCATTTGCAAGATTCACTGTGGAGCAGGTAAAAATGTATGGCGTCAATCTAGACGTGGAAGGAATCAAAGATGACGGCCAAAATATGTATAGTCATACATATTTGACCAAGTTGCGGAACACGCCTGTCAGTTCCGAACCATACTTCAATGTCGAGGAAGATTTCGATGTTATGATGGCGAAAATCATCAAGCGGACTGGAAAATGGGTAGAATGGACAGCTAAGAAAGGTCGGAGCAAAAGTAAAGCCACTCAAGCTTCACCAGCCACAGCTACCCCTGCTTCATCACAGAGCGCTACTCCCAGTACCACAACTTCAGCTGCACAAGGACTAGCTCAGTCCACCGGAGGAGGAGATCAACCCCCAGAGAAGAACATTCTGATAGTACCAACATGCCAAGGCGGATCGTTGCCAGTCATCGGAACTCAGGCTGCAGCAGAGGAAAAGGAGGCCGAAGAGCCAAAGGATGGATCCACTTCTCCAATCCCTTTTTCTCTTTCCACTCCACCCCCATCTCCTCAGCTCGCCCCAAGTTCACCATCTCATCATAGCCCTACTCCAGCCATAAGTGCCCCGTCCTTGAAGCCTACTGGCTCCTCTATTCAAATTGTAGAGATCAAGGATGATCAAAGTAGTAGCACTGAACCTAAAGAAGAAAAGGAGATCCCTAGTTCCTCTCGACTTCTCTCTCGAGACCAGAGGAACCCATTCTCTGCGACTACTGCTGCAGTGACTCAAGTAAAGAGGAAGATGTTCACCATTGAGTCTCTGGGAATGGCCTCTAAGATAATTAGCACAGAGTCTTGGCTTGAAGACACCCTGGAGAAGAAGAGGAAGAGGAAAGATGACAGCACTCCTGCGAAAGATATAGTGTCTCAAGCAGTTCATTCGAGATCGATGATGGTGAAGGCCAAGAAGCAGAGAACCCTATCCATACTAGGGCATGATACAGAAACAGGGCACCTAACCATGGAGGTGGCGAAATCAAACAGAGTGGGAAAAATTGAAGATTTGACTCCAGCAGACTTCACTCTGCATTCCATTGATCTCGGAGAAGCCAGGCATGACACTAAAGTGGGCCTATGGAAATCAAGTAACGAAGTAATAGAGGAGTAGCTGGAGAACCTCAAGGTATCAAAGATTAAGATGAAAGCTGAGATCGAAGAACTAAGAAAATTCATCCGACAGTTAGTTGTCCCATTGGCAACTATTACCGGTTTACCCGCTACAGAGGATCCTTCGGCAGAAGAAGTGCAGGCCTTCATATCACAGCTGCAGAAAGATAGGCACTTCGGTCAGATCGGGAAAGAGTGGATCGAAAAGCTTAATACTGATGGAATCGCCCTCATTGGTCAAATCGGCAATGTGCTCGTCCGATTAGAAGCAGAAAAGGGCAATATTACTGCCAATAGTAATATTCTGGCGAGAGAAGAGGCGAAATGCACAGAATCCATTTCTCTTCTGAATATGATCATCCAGATGAAAGCCAAGGATGCAATTGAAGCAAAGATTCTGAAGAAAGGAGATGAACCATTGAATGAATGGATCAGAAGCATGCAATTCAAGCGGGAAATGATCCAGGAAGCCGAGAAAGGGCTTAGAGAAACAGGGGATAAAGTAAAGAAGGCCCAAGAGAAAGCTTTTGAGCTCATGCGAGGATTGCACACTGAATCACAAACCAGTGGGCAAGGGAAGTCCTTCATCGACATTGATATGATGAAAAACAACTTCTCCACGCATTTGAGCAATCTGTCTGGGATAGCTTCAAGCAGCCAAAACAGAGTGTCAGAACTACAAACACTTAGCGGATGCGTGCACGTGGTAGCTGAGGAAGCAGTGAATCAGCAGAATCAAGCCAAAGAATTTACTCAAGAACATGCAAGGTGGCTATTGAGATTCACAAATGTACACGTACCAAGCTATGATGAATTAACCCCAATCATAGCGGCTGCTAAAGCATATAAGGCGAAAACTGAAAAGGGGAAGAAGCCTAAATGATTCAAAATTCCCCCTTTTGTTTTCTATTCCATTAATCTTAGGATTTTGTAAATGTGTAGATATGATAAGTTGGCATCTCGCCATTTGTCATCTTGAGAAGATGAGCCGATTTAAATTCCATTGTAACGGTCATCTCTCTCACCCTATATGTAAGATTTTGAATGATTAATAAAAGGTCAGCAAATTTTTGGTGTGAATCCGGTTGCAGAGACAATTGAATTTGTGCCATTTCTTTACTGTCCTTTTCTTTTCATTTGTGTATGAGATACTTCTTCGATATTGGATGGAAATGGTTTAGTGAACAGAGTTTCATTTCGTTGTTTCTATTTAATTGAACTAGTGAACCGATCAGAGTATTGGAGCTAGTAGTGGGAAATATCTCGGTTAGTGTTTTGTTCTCCATATGCATTCCCTTATATTTCAGTCATCTGCATTAGATCTTATATTACATTGTTGCATGTCGGAAATCATGAGATCGTGAAGATCCGAACGCAGTAGCACTAACTAATCATCTCATATTGCATTCGCGGTCCATATCTTGCATTTCATTCTGTTGTGTTGCGGGAGCCATAAGATTGTGGGTGCCATATACATAACATCCTAACATTTAGATTCCTGCCTGAGTTTCACTTGTCTGGGTGAGACTTGGTTTCCTCTCCTGCTCTCGGGTTAAGAGCATACCCCGCATTAGTTTTAGGAATCAAACATAATTCATCGAATATCATTCATAATAGGGAGTTGTACCTACAAATTTAGAGATAAGCCAGTTAACAAGAAAACGGCTTTTCAACTGTTGCAAACAGATTTTGTTTATTGTTCGGGCATCAAGAGTCATATTGACAGAAGAAATTAAAAAGAACGAATCTGTTTACCAACAGATTTTTGGCGACTCTGCTGGGGAGACGAACAGTCGCTTGATCAAGAAAGCATTTTTCATGAGGAAAGATGGTACTGCCTCATGAAAACATTATACCTGTTCTCCAACCAAATCTTGGTTTTCAAGACGACCAAGAAGATATAATTTCTTCACTCAACACCTTTGTTTGGAGAAATAGAAGGAACTCGGAGCACTATAGGAACGCAAACCAGGTTTTAGAGGAAGAAGAAAGAAGAGCTGAACCCTTAGAAAGAGCCATCCAAAGAAGAAATATCAGACGAGTGGAAAGGTAATCGTAGTAAGAAGCTGTGACCCAGCACCCTGGAAAGTTTTAAGTTCCTCCGAAGTACCAAGGAACGAGGTGGGAAAGATCCTATTTTTGACAAACTTGAAGAACTCGGATTTCCTATCTTAGAAGTTCCAAAGCGAAGAAGTGAAAATCAGGGTCGAAGTAGACCATCTTCACCCGTTAAAGATCAAGGCGCTAACACTTCGCACTCTGCCTGTCAGGTGTTAGCATTACACGGGGTAACACCTCCATCAACTGTAGGCTTTCCTCCCTACAATTCAAGGATAATCATGGCCGCTCCATGGGCCGCGGCGACAGGACCCTTAGCTCTAAATGCTTATCATCCACTTCCGTCTGGGTCCAGGAAGAATTTCCCTAAATTCTCAGGTGATGGGAAGGTTACTACGGACGAACATATTAAAGCCTTTTTCGCGGCTACCCATATCCTAGGAGTTGGACATGAGGATGTAGCTGTGAGAATGTTCGTAGAAACCCTTACTGATAGTGCAGCTGATTGGTTTTATCATTTGGATGACGGTTCAATCACAGATTGGGCCTCATTAAGGATTGCATTCGAAGATAGGTTTAAGACCGCAGAGGATGAACATGCCCTGTTGACCCAGCTCACGTCTATAAAGAAGCAACCAATTACGAGCATGAGAGATTTCATTGCAAGCTTTAACAAGACTGTCAGCAGGATCCCGGCTGCCACCAGACCTACCGCAGGTAATTTGAAAACTTTCTTCATAAGTGCGATGCCTCCTGACATCAACTATGATTTAAGAAGAGCAAAGCCCACTGACTTAGCTGATGCACAAAAGAAGGCCGTTGAGTGCAAAGATGATTTAATCTCTGCCAAAAAATGGAAGCGAGAACTTCATGCTAAGGGTAGTTCAAGCAGTTCTTCATCATCCGAAGAGATGATTCAGAAACTATCCAATGAGATAGTGTCTTTAAAGAAACACTTGCCAGCGTTCAACAATCCTTATCAGCGCAATTACCAGAACATGCCCGGGAGGAACAACGAAGGTAAAGTCCCACAACTCATGGGACCACCGCCTAAATTGCAAATCGAGGCGGCACCAAGGAAGGGAAATATGTGTGTCTTCCATCTAACCACAGATCACGACAGCGAAAATTGTCCAAAAACAGCTCGCATGATGCAATTGTTGTCTACCAATGAGTTGAACAATGCAACTAATGTTTTGGAAACCGATTCTTATCAAAATGGCGACTCTGAAAATTTATTCTTAGAATATGAACCGGATTCCGAGACCAAAGGAGAATGTTATGCGACTATTGACGGAACTTCTTACACCGTTCTTACTCGAGGACAAAAGCAAATGGCTCCCTCCTCTAGCTCTGCTCAGAGAAATGATCCTGGCCCGTCAACAAGTAATACACCGGCGGATATTGAAGTTTTTGCTTCGCATATGGGTAAGGGTAAATCATCCTTTGATTTTATTCAGTTTTGTGAAGATTCAAAAATTCAAATTTTTGCCATTGATTATTTAAAGACACACCCTGTTGAGCTGAGAAAGCTGGTAGACCGGTGTAAAGATAATGCGACTGGTGCTAATTGTAACATAGTAGTGGAAGAAGAGAAAGAAACCTTGACACCTGACATTCCTGATCGGAGAGATTCAATAGTCCTAGCAACCTCCCCGGGACAAAAACCTGAGCCTTTTTATATTTCATTGTACATTAACGGGTGTAAGCTTAGTAACTGCATTATAGACTCAGGTGCCTCAGATAATGTCATGCCTTATTCTATGGCTAAAGCCTTAGGCCTCAACCTTACTAAGGTATACGGGAAATGCTATTCAATGGACTCCAAACAGGTCCCTTTGCTTGGGCAAATTAAGGATGCACAAGTGGCTCTAGCCTCATACCCAGAAAAGAAACTCCTGTTAACGATTCTGGTAGCTGATATCCCTGCGAGTTATGGACTCCTTTTGAGCAGAAGTTTCTGTCGTGACTTGGGAGGGGAAATTAAGCTGGACTGGTCTCAAGCTATAATACCCATCGGTAGTAAGAAAGTCAAATTGGAGCCAGAAGAAAAGGCCAAGTTCACGGTCTTAAAGTCAGACGATCCCAAAGCCCAAATCTTATATCAGGAATTGGAATTTGGGAATTATATGTTGTTTACGGAAGAGGATGCAGGTAAACAAACAGATGAGAATTTGGACAAAGAGGTTCCCGAAGAACACCAAGAGGTTTCTGGCGTCTGGACCCTTGAATTCGACGGAAGTTGCGCTTCCTCTGGTTCTGGAGCCGGCGTAGTATTGATATCTCCAGAGGGAGTGGCCGAACCCTTAGCTTTCAAACTAGAATTTGGCAATACAAATAATACAGCAGAATATGAGGCCTTGATATTAGGGATAGTCGCGGCGAAAGAGAGGGGAATAGAAATCCTAAGAGCTCAAGGTGATGCAGAGTTGATAGTAAAGCAAGTTAAAGGGCAATATTCAGTGAAAAACCATAAACTAAAAAATTACAGAAATAAGGTGTGGGATGAAATAGAAGGTTTGAAAGCTTTCTCTATCATAGCTGTACCAAGGGAAATGAATACTAAAGCTGATTCACTTGCTGTTTCTGCATCCTTACTGTTACCTCATCCAGATTTTAAAGATAAAAAATACCAGATCGAAATTGTATACCGGTCTGCTGTTCCAGATAACACAGAATCCTGGCAAGTGTTTAATGATGATAAAAGCTTGCAGTTATTTCTTGAAAATGACGAATCCAGTTTCGAATCTGAATCCGATGGAAACAGTGAACAAGGCGAAGTTCAATTGAAAGATAACATCATTCCTCCATACTTTATAGCTTTGGAAAAGTTGTTCAACAGACATGATGCTTACGTTAAACAAAAAAGGATGGAGAAGGAACCTACGACGGGCGAGTTTGAAGGGATAAACATCGAAAGTGCTCATAATCCAAAGATGGTGAATATTGGCAAATGTTGTACCCCGAAAGAAAAGGAAGCCGCGAAGAGTTTGTTTGAAGAATATAGAGACGTTTTTGCTTGGAGCTATGAAGACCTAAAAAGTTATAGAGGAGGAGAAGTGAAACACCATATTCCTCTCAAACCAGATGCAGTGCCTTTCCGGCAAAAACAAAGAAATTATAATCTGAAGGTAGCGGACGCCATTTTCAGGGAAGTGGATAAAATGTTAAAGGCAAGAATCATTTACCCTATTCATCACTCCACCTGGATTGCTAATATAGTGCCCGTCAGAAAGAAGAATGGAGAGATAAGGAATTGTGTGGATTTTCGGAACTTAAATCAGGCATCTCTCAAGGATAACTTCGCTCTCCCGAACATGGATCATTTGTTACAGACAGTTGCTGGATCAGAGATGATGTCTATGCTCGATGGCTTTTCAGGGTATAACCAGGTTGAAGTAGAGAAGAAAGATCAACATAAAACGGCTTTCACCACTCCTTGGGGTACTTTCGCCTATCACAGGATGCCTTTTGGGTTGATCAATGCCGGAGCTACTTTCCAAAGATGTATGAGCAAACCTTTTGCAGATATGAAGGACAGGATTATAGTCATATACCTGGACGATCTTACTGTATTCTCAAAGAAAAGAAAGGATCATATGGAAGATCTGAAAAAGGTGCTGCAAAGATGTAGAGAACATGGTATCTCCTTAAATCCAAAAAAGTCAATTTTCTGTGTGACCGAAGGAAAGCTGCTTGGACATATAGTGTCCCAGGAAGGCATAAAAATTGATCCTGACAGAGTAGAAGCCATCCAGAGATTGAGTCTGCCAGCGAACAAAACAGGGGTCAAGTCTTTCTTCGGTCAGGTGAATTTCCTCAGAAGGTTTGTCCCGGACTTCGCAGAAACCACCAAACACATAGTAGATATGATGAAGGGAAGTTCGAGCTTCAAATGGAATGAAGCAGGCAAGCGAGCCTTTCAGGATATAAAGACTGCAATTGCTAATGCTCCCGTGCTGTGCCATCCCAATTATAAAAGGGACTTTATTATTTATTGCTACGCATCAGAACATACCTTGTCAGCCATCCTTGTGCAGGAAAATGATGAAGGAATACAAGCCCCCATCGCTTTCATGAGCGTACCTTTGAAGAATCATGAATTGAAGTATTCACAGATTGAAAAACACGCCTTTGCAGTGGTAAGAGCTCTTAAGAATTTTCGTTTTTATATATTGCACTCGCATTCTGTAGTTCATGTACCAGATGCAGCTGTGAAGAGCGTGTTGACGCAGCAAGATATAGATTGTAATACTAGAGGAGCCTGGGTAGCGAAAATACAAGAATATGATATAGAGATTAAACCCACCAAGTTAATAAGAGGGAATGCTTTATGTAGAGCAATTGCAGAAAATAAGATCGCTGAAGAAAGCAAGGAACTAAGCGAGAAAAATTTAGTGCTCGCTGTAGGTCTGTATGATTCGTGGTTTGAAAACATCTCGCATCTCCTAACATACGGAGAATGTCCAGAAGGACTAAACTCAAGGCAAAGGAGAGACCTTAGGTTGAAAGCTGCTAAATATGTATTGTGGGATGACAAACTGTTCAAAAAGGCCATTGATGGTACATTTTTGAGATGCGTAGATAAACCACAGCAAGAGAAGCTATTAAAGACTTTCCATGACGAGGCCTGTGGAGGACATTTCTCTTCTTCAGTTACGGCTTTTAAAATACTGAGGCAATGTTATTACTGGCCCGGGATGTTTAAGGATGCATACGCGTGGGTGGCGAGATGCGAAAAATGTAAGTTGTTTACTGGGCGTCCTCAATTAGCTGCATTACCACTGAGACCAGTTATAATTGAAGGTCCATTTCAACAGTGGGGTCTTGATTTCATTGGTCCAATTGCCCCTGTATCTAGCGCTGGCCACCAATACATAATCACCGCTACGGACTACTTCACCAAATGGGTAGAAGCTAAAGCCACGAAGAAAACTACTACGGAGGTGGTCTGTGAATTCATAAAAGAAAACATTCTAGTCATGTTTGGCGTTCCTATCAAACTGGTGATGGATAATGCATCCTATTTTTCATCATTAGATATCACTAGTTTTTGTTTTGAGTATGGAATCACAGTCAGCCATTCCTCTGACTATTTCCCTCAAGGAAATGGTCAAGCTGAATCTAGCAATAAGAACTTAATTAGCATTGTTAAGAAGCTAGTCTCAGATAATCAGAAAAATTGGCACAAGAAGATTCATGAAGCACTCTGGGCAGATAGGGTAACACCTAAAAGGGCGATTGGCATATCCCCATTCGAGCTAGTTTATGGAACTAAAGCTAATCTGCCTTTACCTCTGGAATTGGCTACAAGTAAAATCAGAATAGTAATCGAAGATGATATCTATAGAGATGGCCTGGAAAAGAGAATCTTGTATTTGAGCAAATTGGAGGAAGAAAGAACAGAGATTGTTGATCACATCACACAGCATCAGATGCGAGTAAAAGAAATTTTTGATAAAAGGGCAAGGCCTCGAAAATTTATGATAGGAGACATGGTATTGCTTTGGGACAAAAGAAGAGCTCCAAAAGGAATGCATAAAAAGTTTGACACACTGTGGAAAGGCCCCTTCAAGATCCAACAGGCGTTTGAGAATAATTCTTTCAAACTGGCATATGAAGATGGCGAAGTACTACCCCTGACCTATAATGGTCAGGACCTCAAGCTCTATCAAGTTATTAATTGAAAATAGGTAATCCCTGTGCTGTACTATAGTAGGTTAGTATTTCCCAGTTCTGCTTAGTTAGCTTTTCCTTTGCTGTTTTTCCTTTCCTTGTTGTTTGTCTTGTTTCATTTTTGTTGTGTTGCCACCTTTTATTCCATCCTTGTGCGAAACCAGAGATCCTAGGTCCCTTGCTTGGATATACTCTACCCAAGTCCCCAGTCAGAGCCAGTTGTTGCCCCACTTTTACACCTTGTCCCAATTTTACAAAGTGGAGTAGATCATAGTCTTGTGTGGTCTAGTCAAGTCAATAGGTCTTTGCCCTCTTAGGTGAGGAGCTTCTTCATCGGGTTTTCACCTGTAGCCTTCCTCCGTATCACATATGAGCCGGGTGGGTTGTTCCTTGACTATTATAAGTCGGAGGGGTAGTTTAGATCCTTACTCGATGAAGATTCTCGGATTGTATTGCATCATGTGACTTGCCTTCAATATAGCCCACTTTGAGTTAAGAAAATCAAGTCGGCGGGAAATTGGGTTCTAGCTTCTCCTCGGCGGATTTCGCACCCCGAAGGCCTTTTTCCGCAGATCTCAGTATATACAGTAAAGGAATTCAACTGGAGCGAAATAGTTCATGTTTCTAAGAAATCTTTCGTATGTTGTCGCGATCCTACCACCGGAATCAATTATAACTTAATGGAATGATCAAAAGGTAGATGTGCGGAAAATGAAGAAAGGGCTTCTCCTCGACGGGTTTCGAAATCCTAAGTGAGATTTCCGCAAAAGCACTATTAGAAGGGAAAGTTGACATATGGGTCCCACCTTCTGGCGAAGCTACTTGGAGATTTTCCGAAAAGGAGCTTTCCGAAGAGATAATATAAGACGGTGGGCCCTACCTTTTGGCGAAGCCGCTTGGAGATTTTCCGAAAAGGGTTGAAACGAAGTGACTTAAATAAAGAGAAGGCAGTGGCGGAAAAACAGAAATCGACTTCTCCATTGTGGGTTTTCTACCCTCAGAGGCAATTTTCCGCATCAGATGAGAAGACGCAACTGTAAGCATGGTAAGTATTCAGATTGATTGCAGATGGTTTTCAGAGGGGAATTGAGAGCAGATCATCCAAATTCACCAGTTATTTCAGAGAGAATTGACATATGCGGATTTTGCCCGAAGGAGTACTCCGTTTTTATTTTTCCGCGGGTTGCTAAACGAGAGGTAAGGCTGTAATTAATGAAAGTTACCGTTGAAATCAACGGGAATAGTGAAAAGACAAGGTTAAATCTGTTAGAAATTCTTACCTTCACTAACCCAACGGATTCAATCATAAATTCGCTCGTGTGGCACGATTTATGAAATTAAACGGGCAAATCTGAAGTTTTCTATAAAGGGGAATGTAACAGATTTTCAAACTCCCACTTTACTGTCGAATTGTTAAAATTGCTTAGTATATGCAATAATTCCCGAGTTTGCTGAGTTTGTTTTCTGTTGCATCACTATTATTCATCCGCATATCCATTATTATCCTTCAAGCAATATGGCAGCGAGATTTGCAGGTTTCGATAGCATGGGTGGCATCAAGTCCGCATGGTCGACCATAACGGACACTTCACTCCGTTTCTACGACATGCAGGACTTTCAGAGGAGATTGAAAACGGAACCTATCCACCCTATCACGGAGAGACTCAGAGGAAGCGGATTGGTGGAAGCAGCTGGCTTCCCAGTAGCAGTTCAAGCCCCGGAGTTGATTCTCGAATGCATCAACAACTACAACCCGAACACCAAGCAAATCCTCTTGCCTGATCAATCAATTTTGATTTCAATCAACAGCCAAGCAGTGGTGAACTGTCTGAGAATTCTGGAGAGAGAAGAATTCTCTGACCTAACCATGGGTGGAGCTATGTCGGAGTTCTCCTTGAAGAAGATGATCTGGAGGAAAGAAATAATGAGCTCTTGGTTTCAGAAGCCAAGAGGAGCCAAGAGTAAGGTCCCTAAAACCCTCTTCGGTACTGACCTCAAACCAGAGATTGGGGACATCCTGGTCCTGTTGCATCGGCTCAAAGGTGAGGTAGAAGCTTTTAATTTTATGGAGCAATGTTTCTTTCTAGTGCAAGTTATCTGCTCAGATACTCAGTATATAGATTGGGCGCATGAGGTGAGTGAGCATCTTGCTAAAGCTCTCGTCGCAGCTAAGTTTTATAATTCTTTCTATATGTCGTCCTTTTTGATATACATGTTGGCTTCTCTTCAGTTATGGCCAGGACTTCCCAGAATTGAGGAATTTCCTGAAGATGTTAAAAGTTATGAGTTTTATCCATGCTTACAGTTGCAAAACAGTTATGCAGATTATGTCAGAGTGAATGACGCCTTTACTATGAGAATTTGCAGGGAACTTCAAGGATGTCCGGAGCGGAGATTCAGTCCTGAAGCGATGGCGGAAATCAGTCAATTTGGCTGTTATTTCATCCAGTTCTCATCCTTTTCTTATTTGCATCTTGCAGCATTTGATGGTTTCCCAATGAAGCTGCCCAGATACCCAGACGACATGATCGTGCTCGTAGAGATCGTGAGACAAGCCGTCCAGGTGAACGTGTTGAGCGCCAGTATGCGGAAGAAAGGGTATGACTTCCCCATAAGAGTCGGAGCTTATAGCTGCGAGGCCAGACCGGATGCAAAGAACATCCTCAAGGCGTTTGAAAGCAAATACAAGCTGGAAGAGTATGAGGTAGTCAGGCCCATGTTCGATCCCAATGGTTATGCCCGAGATGTGCTCCAAATTGGGAGCGTGATCAAACATGTGACTACCATGGAAGACTACTGGGCGGACTGTAAAGACGAGCTGGAGAGCCGTGATCGGGCATTTGCAAGATTCACTGTGGAGCAGGTAAAAATGTATGGCGTCAATCTAGACGTGGAAGGAATCAAAGATGACGGCCAAAATATGTATAGTCATACATATTTGACCAAGTTGCAGAACACGCCTGTCAGTTCCGAACCATACTTCAATGTCGAGGAAGATTTCGATGTTATGATGGCGAAAATCATCAAGCGGACTGGAAAATGGGTAGAATGGACAGCTAAGAAAGGTCGGAGCAGAAGTAAAGCCACTCAAGCTTCACCAGCCACAGCTACCCCTGCTTCATCACAGAGCGCTACTCCCAGTACCACAACTTCAGCTGCATAAGGACCAGCTCAGTCCGCCGGAGGAGGAGATCAACCCCCAGAGAAGAACATTCCGATAGTACCAACATGCCAAGGCGGATCGTTGCCAGTCATCGGAACTCAGGCTGCAGCAGAGGAAAAGGAGGCCGAAGAGCCAAAGGATGGATCCACTTCTCCAATCCCTTTTTCTCTTTCCACTCCACCCCCATCTCCTCAGCTCGCCCCAAGTTCACCATCTCATCATAGCCCTACTCCAGCCATAAGTGCCCCGTCCTTGAAGCCTACTGGCTCCTCTATTCAAATTGTAGAGATCAAGGATGATCAAAGTAGTAGCACTGAACCTGAAGAAGAAAAGGAGATCCCTAGTTCCTCTCGACTTCTCTCTCGAGACCAGAGGAACCCATTCTCTGCGACTACTGCTGCAGTGACTCAAGTAAAGAGGAAGATGTTCACCATTGAGTCTCTGGGAACGGCCTCTAAGATAATTAGCACAGAGTCTTGGCTTGAAGACACCCTGGAGAAGAAGAGGAAGAGGAAAGATGACAGCACTCCTGCGAAAGATATAGTGTCTCAAGCAGTTCATTCGGGATCGATGATGGTGAAGGCCAAGAAGCAGAGAACCCTATCCATACTAGGGCATGATACAGAAACAGGGCACCTAACCATGGAGGTGGCGAAATCAAACAGAGTGGGAAAAATTGAAGATTTGACTCCAGCAGACTTCACTCTGCATTCCATCGATCTCGGAGAAGCCAGGCATGACACTAAAGTGGGCCTATGGAAATCAAGTAACGAAGTAATAGAGGAGCAGCTGGAGAACCTCAAGGTATCAAAGATTAAGATGAAAGCTGAGATCGAAGAACTAAGAAAATTCATCCGACAGTTAGTTGTCCCATTGGCAACTATTACCGGTTTACCCGCTACAGAGGATCCTTCGGCAGAAGAAGTGCAGGCCTTCATATCACAGCTGCAGAAAGATAGGCACTTCAGTCAGATCGGGAAAGAGTGGATCGAAAAGCTTAATACTGATGGAATCGCCCTCATTGGTCAAATCAACAATGTGCTCGTCCGATTAGAAGCAGAAAAGGGCAATATTACTGCCAATAGTAATATTCTGGTGGGAGAAGAGGCGAAATGCACAGAATCCATTTCTCTTCTGAATATGATCATCCAGATGAAAGCCAAGGATGCAATTGAAGCAAAGATTCTGAAGAAAGGAGATGAACCATTGAATGAATGGATCAGAAGCATGCAATTCAAGCGGGAAATGATCCAGGAAGCCGAGAAAGGGCTTAGAGAAACAGGGGATAAAGTAAAGAAGGCCCAAGAGAAAGCTTTTGAGCTCATGCGAGGATTGCACACTGAATCACAAACCAGTGGGCAAGGGAAGTCCTTCATCGACATTGATATGATGAAAAACAACTTCTCCACGCATTTGAGCAATCTGTCTGGGATAGCTTCAAGCAGCCAAAACAGAGTGTCAGAACTACAAACACTTAGCGGATGCGTGCACGTGGTAGCTGAGGAAGCAGTGAATCAGCAGAATCAAGCCAAAGAATTTACTCAAGAACATGCAAGGTGGCTATTGAGATTCACAAATGTACACGTACCAAGCTATGATGAATTAACCCCAATCATAGCGGCTGCTAAAGCATATAAGGCGAAAACTGAAAAGGGGAAGAAGCCTAAATGATTCAAAATTCCCCCTTTTGTTTTCTATTCCATTAATCTTAGGATTTTGTAAATGTGTAGATATGATAAGTTGGCATCTCGCCATTTGTCATCTTGAGAAGATGAGCCGATTTAAATTCCATTGTAACGGTCATCTCTCTCACCCTATATGTAAGATTTTGAATGATTAATAAAAGGTCGGCAAATTTTTGGTGTGAATCCGGTTGCAGAGACAATTGAATTTGTGCCATTTCTTTACTGTCCTTTTCTTTTCATTTGTGTATGAGATACTTCTTCGATATTGGATGGAAATGGTTTAGTGAACAGAGTTTCATTTCGTTGTTTCTATTTAATTGAACTAGTGAACCGATCCGAGTATTGGAGCTAGTAGTGGGAAATATCTCGGTTAGTGTTTTTTTCTCCATATGCATTCCCTTATATTTCAGTCATCTGCATTAGATCTTATATTACATTGTTGCGTGTCGGAAATCATGAGATCGTGAAGATCCGAACGCAGTAGCACTAACTAATCATCTCATATTGCATTCGCGGTCCATATCTTGCATTTCATTCTATTGTGTTGCGGGAGCCATAAGATTGTGGGTGCCATATACATAACATCCTAACATTTAGATTCCTGCCTGAGTTTCACTTGTCTGGGTGAGACTTGGTTTCCTCTCCTGCTCTCGGGTTAAGAGCATACCCCGCATTAGTTTTAGGAATCAAACATAATTCATCGAATATCATTCATAATAGGGAGCTGTACCTACAAATTTAGAGATAAGCCAGTTAACAAGAAAACGGCTTTTCAACTGTTGCAAAAAGATTTTGTTTATTGTTCGGGCATCAAGAGTCATATTGACAGAAGAAATTAAAAAGAACGAATCTGTTTACCAACAAAGTGCTCATCATGAGGGCTTGAACCTCTTATGGAATGGATAGCTTGCATAATAAATTTAAAATTTAAAGTAGTGCAGTAGAGAAATCTATAATTGTTTTTTAACATATTGTACAAATTCTTTATTCCTTTCTTTCCTATGTCTTAATCTCTAAACCTTAGCAATGTGTTTTTGATTCAACTGATGATCTCAAGTGGTTGACATATGCTATTAGTTACTATAGCTTAATGCATCTGATTCTTTTCTTTCAAGTTCTTGGGGAATGACATTATGGTTTTATTCAAACTCCTTTTCCAAACACTCCCTCACTTTTTTTGGTTATGTCTTCTATTCTTAAATAGTTAGAGTTTTCAGTCTCGAGTTATTTGATTTGTTAGTTTTATTATTTCAAGATGTCTACTTGCCATGGCATTGCACTTGCAATTTTCCATTGAGGGGCTATAATTCTGATTTTATGCAGAGTTCTAAATCTTTTTCCTTAAATGTTTATATTAGCCTTTAAGTCATTTTAAATGGTGGCTTGAGATTTTTTTTGACCTTATACACTCATTTTTTTAGCATTCAATTCTCAATTTCGAGTTTTAGTTTTTTCTTTTAGTGTATGTCCATTCACATGGTCTCTAAACAAACTCAAATAGAAAACTCAAATAGTTTCATCAAAATATAGGGCTCTAGAATTTCTAATATTCCAGCCCACACTTGGAATATATGTCTACAAGAGAACTGCCAAAATATACATTAGAGTGAAATCCAATCCTAATTATATGCTCATGGACCTCACACTATTGGAGAGATGCCAAATTTCCTACAAATAAATCAGATTGTAAACCAAGCTTAACTATTAGATTATTAATCTCCATTTCCATATAGAGAGCTCTCAAGTTGGTGGAGCTAGAGGAATGCTAGAAAAAGTCTCAACATTTGCCTTCATACTAGATGTGAGCATTTGCTGAAATAACTTGATGGACTAATAAAAAAATTCCCATTCAGTGCATGTCCAAAATGATTACACCCCAAGAAATAACATCTCTTTGTGGCATTTTCTGAAATATTCCCATGTAGCCCTACATTTTCTTTACAAAAAGGTTGCAAGTGTCGCATGTTATTTGTTCTATAATGGACAAAATAAAATACAAAAAAAAAAGTAACAAAATCATTAATGATGCTTTTTATTTAGGTCAATCAAATGCTAGATTTTAATTAAAGGATTTTCTCTGCCTCTTTACGAACTAGGTATCCCAAATACATTTTAGGATTCAGAGGCATTTCTTTATAGTTTTTTATATTATTTAACTTTTGTTTGAAATAGCCTCTGTAGAAGATGTATATCAATTTTTTAATGCAGTCCATTACTCTCAATATGTAATTGTTCAGCAGAGATTGTATATTTTTGAACTTTTTCTAGTACTCTATTTCACCATATACCTATATGTTCTCTATCCCCTCTATTTTTCCAGTGGTATATTTGATTATATACCTATATGTTCTATGTCCCCTCTAGTCTCTTAGTTCCTTTAATGCTAATTTTTTTTCTTTACAAGATCTATTACCTTGGAGTTTATTATTCATTAACAATTTCATTTTATACCAAAAAAATTCATAGATATTTTTTTCTTCTTTTATAGTTTTTCATTTAATCAAAATTTTAAAAACATAAAGATGTTTTTTGCATTTAATCAAAATTTTAAAATAATCTCTCAAGCATTGCTACGATGACAAAGTATCTTATCCATTGAAAAAGCCCTTCTAATGAGTGGTCATCCAGGAGATGATTCTATGCACAGGAGAGAAGATCTTGCATGAGAAATGGTCTCTCTAATTAACAAATAATTAGGAAATAATTTAATAAAGCAGTTTAGAATCTTCTTGTATCTTCTCCTCCCAAGAATTTTTTTTAGAAACATCTGATTCAACCACTTGACAGAAATGTGATATTCAACCATCTAGATTGAATCAGTTGAAGAAAGAAGATTCTCTGAAACATCAACTCGAGACTCAAAATGTTGCTCTTCTTGGCAAGCTAGTGCATTAAAATCAAAATCTTGAGGAGAAGTTGTATTTGTAGGATTTCATTGACAAACCTAGACTTGCAAACTGACATGATTCCTGGAACTAATTAAACAAAAAATATAGAGCAATATTAATAGAACTTCACAATTTTAAGTATAACAATCTAAGGATATTCATTCTTTTAGACTTGATTTTATGTTCAATGTAATCTAAAATGAAATAAAAATAGAATGCAGACCTGAGATTAGCAAATCATTCTCAAAGGTGACCTTTCCATGATTTCTAACAACTACAAAGGAAATAGATGGTAATTGTTGGGCATAGTACTTAGCCAATGAAATTGGTGACTTGAAACAATTCCATTATGGATTAATTCAATTATCAAGATAATATATTCTTCTCTCTATAAACATCTGATTAGTTAATTTTGAAGACTAATGAGATCATACACTAGATCCTTGTGCTTTCTTGTGCCTAGAATCAGCTTCGATGCATTATAGTACTTTGTTTCATCAAGTGACACCTTCTTTACAAGGCCATGAGAGATTTTGGGCATTGAGAGATTCTTGCCTTGAGATCCGCCTATAAAATGAGTCAAACAATTCAAAGATGAATTCTAAGTTGTGAACTATTCAGTTCATTCAAAACAGAATAGACATAATTATCAGACATAAATCTTTTAAGATACTTTATTTTGGAGAAAAATCTAATCTTTCATTCTTCTAAGCCTAAAAATGTATCTATATAAAAGTAACATATAACCTCATTGCATTTCATTGGAGCCATAACTCCACAATCCACATGTGTTCCATATAATGAGAACATGTGATCAATAATATAGACTAGAAAACCAAACAAGATTACTGACTTCTTTCAAGCTGCATACAATCTCATACTTTAAATTTAGATATGATTGAAAATCACACCCGCTAAACTGTATATAAACATCAAAAATGCATATAACAAAGTGAAATTAGAAAGCTGTCAGCTTTTTTAAAACCTTAAAAGAGCATAGTATGTTGTACCATAACAAAGATTTGTATACTTATAGATGATGTAAATAGTATATAGGCTTATGAAAAAATTAACATTATATAATACTCCTTGAGAGCTATCATGAGAATGCAATGCCAATAGCCAAGTACATAAAGCATATTTGATCAAACAAGGCATGATAACACCCCTTGGCTAGCATTGTGATTAAATAAAGAAGAAATAGATCTTATAACCATTTTCATGGTATAAAGATTAACCAAATCTTGTAATGGAACAATATGAAATGAATTGAAATGGGATTTAACACAGCATAGTTATTCTCAGAGCAAAGATATAGAAATTAAGAAAGGAAAGCATTGATTAAATCAAAAGTTTGAAGGATCAAAGTGCAGAAAAGTTTGTTTGTTCCCCCATCCTAAGAAATGAGGCCCAAGGATGAAGCATTATCACCTAAATCATTGGGTGAAGAAGTATTGACATGCACAACAATCACATGATCTGTGGGTTAGTTAACCTCATGAGTGTCCATGTCAGCACCTCCCTGCTAGTTTGAATTCCCACAAAAAAATAGAGCAAGATCTTTCAAGAAAAACTATTTTTAGTTCAAATCCCACATCAAATTATGTTAACGTTCCTATGGAAAAATTTGTGGAGTAACGAAGAAATTCCAATAAAGACATGTAAAATCAAGAACTCTAATTTATTTGCAAAGTATTTCTACTGAAATGACACTAAAGGATGTTTCCATAGATTTAATGATAACTAAAAAGGATTGGAGTTGAATCCACATTAAAAGCATCCTAATAAGTTAAGGAGTGAATGCCCCTGAATAAATAATGCACGATTCCCAAACTAATCAATAAGCCAACCTGTGCTCAGCTTATGATCGAAAAACTAGGATTATGAAGCTTCCTGTGCTTGAGACTTAGGCTGTGAGTCACTACAAAATTATTAGGGATTTTTTGAGGGTTTACAAGAGCTTTAGACAATTGGGTAGATTTATAGCTTTCAAGGCAATATATAAATTCAAAAATTTGTTGCACAAATAGGAAGCCCAAAAGCCAAACTCAGCAAGTGAAGCATCTGATAGTGAGCATGAGGAGGGGATGCATTCACATGATGATTGAAAATGCTTGCTTATTTTTTGACCATAGAATATTCTATTTGTTGTGGCTCACTTCATACATTTCCTTGCTATAATTATTTGACTATTTTTGTCATCTTGCAATCAAGAAGATTGTTGAAGGCGATTTGAATAAGAGCAACTCAAAAAAGGTATTTATCAAATCAAAATCAACTTATGTTATTTCTTTTGACAACCTATCTTTTGAAGAACACATCCTTGATTTCAAATAGTGACTTGTGGTTACAATAGTGTTAATAAGCAAGTTGATAAGATCTATTATAATTTTACTTTATTTTGATACATTTTTATTTCTATTATGGATCATTTGGTTCAGCTCCTTAATGAATTTGTGTTGGTCGGTATATTTTCCAGAACTTCATATTTTCATAGTGCTGATTGTAAACTCATATGCAACATGAAATTCTACCTATAGGAGGCACCGAATTCCATACTTTATCTAGCTCTCCAGGGGCAAGCACTACCATATTTATTTTCATCCTTTTCTCTTGTGTTGAAGGAAAAGCTAATTGGTTGAAGGTAAATTGTGTCTTTGCAATTTTGTATTCCAATGTTGCATTATGATGCATTTCAATTTTGTATTCTTATGTTTGCCATCATTGAATATAATTTCTTAATTTTTGAACATAGGTTTTTCTATCTGCTATAGTTCACTGCATACATTGCCTTGCTATAGCTATTTGAATTTTTTGTTCATCTTACAAGCAAGAAGAGTGTTAAAGGGGGTTTGAATAAAAGAAGCTAACACAAGGTATTTATCAAATCAAAATCAACTTCTATTTTTTCTTTTGACAATCTTATCGGTTGAAGAACATGTCCTTGACTTTAAATAGTGACTTATGGTGTAATAGTGTTAATGAGAAATTTCACGAGTATGCATATGAGAATATTGTCCTAGCAAATGTTGATACCATTTTGAGCTTCCATCTGGTTCAATTCTTGATTAGGAACTATTTTTTCAAGGGCCTTGGTGACAAGAACTCTTACAATGATGCAAAATGGTTGAACAACATTCATTATAAATGGTGCTAAAGATAAACTGTATTTGGCCTTACATGTCATAGATTGATGTACTCAAGGAGAAACAAACATTCATTTAAGAAGTAAAGAGGAGGCAAAAGAGAGGTGGTTCAAATATTTTGATAGGTGGGATGTTTCTACCCATGTTATTTAGGTGAGTATATCCATGCATCAAGATTGTATTAGTTCTTCGGCTGTGTTTCTCGTTAGTATCAGGAGCTTATAAAATGACTTGCATATTTTATCTCATCAACTTAGGAATCTAGCTAATATATTTGCAGGCCATAGATCTGTAATTTATCCTAGAATGTTGGGTGTCACATGTTCCTATGCTTTCAAACTACTCATTATCATCATGTTTTTCTTCTAGGAGGTTAGATCTTCTTTTGGAGGCATATTTGTTACATATTTTACTAAATTTCTTTAATATATTCTATGTTACAATTGCATTTCTACAAATCAAAATTGCATATCCCCAAATCATAATACTCTACTATTTTTTATTTTGCTAGCCAAGGTATGTCGATATTTCATCATCTATTATATGTTGCCCATGATGTAACTCATTGTATGGTCAAGGAGCTAGTCTTGCTTTTGATGACAGATTAGAACTTGCTAAGTAGCTTGCAATTTCTTTTGATTTAAGGTCAATGCATCTTATTTTTATCTTTCTATTGAAACTAAATCAAAGGGGAATCAAATTCACATTAAAACATCAAAAGCAGACATTCTTTGTTAACCATATTCGTCATAGACATTTTTTCTAGCAAATAATCATATGTGTGCTTAGAATTATGATACTTGTATTTGTTTAATTATGCTAATCACATAATAAAGTAAACTGATGCATTCTACAATTGTTTGTATATTGTTGTTCTAGAAGGCTAAATATTGTAAGTGATTATAGTTAGATGAGTTTCTTTTATCTAGTTGTTTTTTTCCTATAGATAATCTCTTCATTTCAATGAATATATTTTATAGACTTTCTAGCCATTAGATATATTTTGTTTATGCTTTTCTATGTGTCAATCAAATTAGAAAAATTGAGCTTTTTATTCAACCAAAATAATATATTTTCAAGAATTTCTTATTTTGAAACCATAAATCTATTTTCTAGTGTTTCAAGTCTAATGGAATGCATAAGCAACCATCAAAGTTAGGGAACTATTGCTTGCAAGGTAAGTAAAACACAATGTATATTCATCCAACTCATTGACATACTACTGGCTCTAAATATTAGTGCATTTTTTTTATCATCATGCAATTGCAGGTAGTGTGCATCTACATACTTGAATTTAGATGGGTATTTTATAATAAAAGTTGGAGCATTTGTTGTGAAGATGAAAAATTTAAAGCTACAAGATTTGCCCCTTGTTTTACCTACACAAGGATAGTATGGAATAATAACCATGGGGCACATTAACACAACTACCAGAAGAGCAAGATATTCTTCATTGCTGGGTCAATCTATTGCATTTCATTCATTTTTCTTATGTCTATGTGATTCATACATAAATATGGTGTACCAATTGGTATTTGAAACAATAAGTTTCAAGATCCAAATTAAGTTGAGTATTGAAGCATATGGCATTAAACTTTTTTCTCAAATGGATGGGAATATTTTCCCCTCTAATCAATTTCATTAAGTTAGGAAACATTTGAGATTGCACCATGGCTTTAATCACAATTTTTTACTCTGTTGTATATCTACTTTGTTGTTATCAATTAAACTATACACATTGTACGTTAATGTCTATCTTCAACATCTAAATGTGATGAATGTTTTAATGATATCATTAGGTCTCTAGCTACATCTCATATTAGGGAAAAGATGATTTACACTACCTCCAAGGATAGAATTAGAAGGGAGCTTGATGGTGTTCACTATTAGTTACACTGAGATGGACATTCATGTCATTAGGGATTGTGCCAATTAGATTGCAGTAAAAGTGCAAGAATTTTCAAATCTCATGAGCTTATAAAAAGAGTGACATATCACTCCAAAAATCTAAAGAAGAAATCTCCTTATCATTTTCTTCATAAAAATGTGTATTTATAGCAAGGATCTTTTGTACTATACCATTAAACTTGTCGGTCATTTAATATGAAGGTGTTTGGGTTAGTTTAGGCACTTCACTATGAGGTTATAGAGTTAAGGGAAGTCACTACGGTGGATATTTAATATCCACAATGTACTTTATTGGTTGTGGTGGAGCAACTACCACATCATTTTGTAAGAAAAGCATTGGAAATAAATTAATTAATATGATTTTTTCTTGTGAATTAAGTTTGTTATACTATATTGTTGATTATTTTGTAAGAACTATTGAAATTAATTATAGTTAATATTTGTATTATTAAACAATAGATTTAGAGGTTGTAAGAAAAAAATATTAATTTAAAAAGTATTTTTAATAGATTCATTTAATTATGTCTCTTAGAGAATAGTTGGATGTAAACATGTATTGTCCCTCAGGAGACAATAGTTAGGATTAAAGTAAATTGTCTCTACAGGGACAAAATTATTTAAATGTTTCATATTGTCTTATAGAGACAATACTGTACAATAATTTTTAAGACACTTAGTTAAAGACAAGATGTGAGACAATACACAACTTTTGTACTATCTCAGATAAAGACAATTGATTAAGAAATTGTCTTAATAGATGTCTTTATACCCCCTTCATGTTGTAGTGGGTAAAGTTAAATTTTGATGGGTTGGCCATGATGGGAAACACCACTGCAGAGGGTATCCTCTAGAACAACATGGGAATTTTGGTGGCTACTTATTTGCGTGATGGACAGTGCTTCTTTAGGGTTTGAGAATTGTGAGAACTTGGGGAGTCACTAAGTTGGTCATAGAGGGGGACTCTACGCTAATCATCAAAGCTGCTAAGGAAGAAGGAAAATGTAATTGGTCATTTAAAATCATTATCAATGAGATACAAAGGATGATGGAAGATTATCACGAGATCTGTGTGCCACATATATATCAAGAAGGAAATAGTATGGTGGATGACTTTGCCAAAGTTGGCCATAGTGTCATGCAGTTAACGGAATGGAATGGTATCAATTTATTATCATCATCAACTCAAATTGTGATGGAAAGGGAGCGTACCTTCAATAATTACATATGAACTATCAAATTAGATGGTAGGTCTCATTTTCCACACGTGGTCACGGGAATGTGGCACTTGGTAAAGGGTTTTTTTTGCAATGTTTGGATTTTGATAAAACATTTATGTTTTGACTACCGTGAACATTGATGGCTACACTAAAAGGACATGAGGGGGGATTCAGCAAGATTTAAAGAATGATTTTGTAATGACCATAAAGATGGGTTGGTCAATTCCCACAATTGGTACAATTGGTGATGGACGTTTGTGGATGAAAAGAAATTGTCCACACATACTGTGTTGGGAGATTTCTAGTTTTTTTGGAAACATTGCAGATTCATGATGACTATGCAATGCTTTTTCATTTTCTCTATTGTGGCTTGGCATTTTATATTTTGAAACTCCAAAACCTAAAGCAAGACTATGTCATCATAGGAGTTAGTTGTGGACCTGGGCAATGATATGGGCACTAGTGATCATATTGAACCAATGGGTGTAGAGGAGTGTATCAACAGTAGTGAAGTTGCAATGGTCTACTTGCAAGAGGAGGGGGCTTTTACCTTACATGGAGGGCATGGTTAAACACAACAAGGTCATCTCAATGTAGTTCTATCAAACTTGGAAGGATAGAAAAGTTACAGTTAATGACATGAGTTTTGAAATTTCTAAAGAAAACATTGTGAGGGCTAGGGATTTTCTGTTGGATGGCAAGAAATGGTGTAGGCAAGCTAAGGTCAATGAGGAGGCAAGTTTGCAAAAATTCTTCAAATCCAAGGAGGAACCAACAAGATTGTGTGGTAGGTTTGCATGGGCTGCCCTTCCTAAGCCATGGGATACCATTTGCTATGCAATTATCACATACATTACCTTGGAGAACTATTTTCAGGTACTATATTACTATCATTTTGCTATCCTGAATCATTTCAGAAATCTAGACCTTATCTCCTTTCTATTTCTATTACTGCATTTAATGGATGATAGGATCTTTAAGGCTAGAAGGAAACATGAGGAGGGGAAACCCTTCTACCTTATCCACCAAGGCCTAATGAATAAACTTTTTATCTAGCACCTGGCTCAAAATCCCCCTTTCTTGATTAACCCCCTGGCCTCTTATCACTCCTCAGACCTTTCTAGACCCCAGCCCTAGCTCTACTCTTAAGAGGCCCAAGAAAGGTCATGTCACTGAGGTCAAAATCAACCCTAAGGTTAAAGTTAGCATTATTGAGTTGGACTCAGATACCAAGAAGAGCAAGCAATGTGCTAGGAGAACTAGCAAGCATCTTTAGATGGAGAAATTTAAGATCCCTAGAAGTACAAATCCAACTCTAACTCCTCTGATAGTGAGGAGAAACCTGCTAGAAAGAAAATACTCCGCTAGGACATCAAACCTAGCCTCGACTCTATCAACCCATCCCATGTCTCTGAGACCCTAGAAGCTACCCCGGCTCATAGTGGGGTGGAAGACATCACTTCTCCCACAAAGGTTAACCCCAAGGTTACTGGGAAGAAAGAAAAACATAGCCACACTAAGATGTGGATGGAGAGGCTTGAGAAGACTATGAGGGACCTAGCGGATAATCATACCACTATCTGCCACAGGTTCATAATCCTAGTTGAGTTCTCCACCATAGTTATGCACTCCACAACCACAACCCTCTACTTCCTAGAGGCTAACAAAGAGGAACAAGACCTAGGAAAGACCACTGAGACAACCCAATCCATATATGGGTTCTTGGCGGAGGATTAGCTAAAAACCATCCTAGACAAACCAATGAAAGTAGAGGAGGAGAATGCGGTGAAGGAAGCCCCTGAGGAGAAGAAGAATGGTAACCAGGAGAAGGAAGAGGACATCTAGGCCAAGTTTTGTTGCATTTTATTTATGTTTTTATGATTATGTCTTTGAACTTTACACACCATGAAGTTTTTTGGAGTATGTCAATTAAGTGGACCAATAGCAACAATGTCTTTAAATGTTGCTGGTTTATTATTCAATTTCTTATGCATAGTAGTTTAAGGACTATGGTTAATGAAATTTTGGCTTTTAAAATTTTATGATTTTTTATTTTTAAAGTTGGTATAGGTTAGACAACTGGAAGGTAACCTCCGGCTGAATTCTCAACCTTTTTGTACTCCGAAGTCAACCCCAATCTTTTTTGCTGCTGTCAACTACTTCAAAAACACAAATTAGTGAATCAAAAATCTTAAGTCTTTATCATAAGAACCCTTACAACTAATCCATTCAAAGAGAACCTACTATGTAAGCTGCTTATTAGACGATATAAATTTGTATTACACTACATATAATAATTTAATATGAAGTAGGTGATTGTGATTTCATTATTTTTGATGGGGTCATAGTAATTTAATATAAAGTAGGCAAATGGTACTTTCTTTGACTTATTTTCATCAACTTCAATTTTGATGAGGTTCCGAACAACTCTCACCCTCCACATGGTATTTCACCCCCAAAAAGAAAAACAGTTAAACTGCAACAGACGATGAGCATTTCAAAACATGCGGCCATTGCCAGAAAGATCATCTATAAAGCGATCTCACTTTTATTATGTACATCCCCAAAACAACACAATACTTAAAAATAGAACATATATGTGTATAAATATATGTATGGTCCCACACTAAAAAACAAACACACATCCATTGTCTGTAATAGATTTATTGTAGATCTGGAATTCAGAATAGGTGGTGATGCTTCTTGCCACTGGCTTCCTCCTCTTCTTTCTTGTCTTCCTTCTTCTCGTGGTGTTCATGGAAGGCAAAACCGCCACCGCCCACAGCAGCTGCTGCAGCAACCTCCTCCTCTATCTTGTGCCTGCGAGCATGCTCTGGATCTTTCTTTGCTTCATGTTTCTCATACTATCACATCACACACAAGCAATATAAATTCAGTAGACTGGACACACTTCAATTTTTAGTTTCAAACCCTAAAAGCGTAGTTTTAGCGTATATTCAGCGTGTATGAGTAGCTCGCGCAAGGTATACAAACTCAATTAAATGGGCATCCTTCAATTTTAATGTCAGGTAAGATGTAGAAATTCAGTGAAGTAGATATCCTAAGATTTTAATTTCAACACTAAAAAACAATAGTTTTAACATATATTCAATGTATATATATCAAAATAAAATATAATACAGATTTAACGGCAGGAAAGATGTACGAATTCGGTAAGATAAATGTCCTTCAATTTTAATTTCAATCCTAAAACAGTAGTTTTAGCAAATATTCAGTCTATGTATATCAAAATAAGTATAGCAGATGTTTGTCAAGATTTACAGATTCCATACTATTCAATCCTTATTTCAAAGCCTAAAAACAATAGATCTAGCCTATATTCCTTGTATAAAATCAAAATAAAATAAAAGTTATACCATATGTTAGTCGATAGATAAGTTCAGTAAAATGAGTGGATTATAAAGTATATCATACGTTCGTCAGGAAAGATATATAGATTCAGTAAAATGAACACGCCTCAATTCAGAATTTCAAACCCTAAAGACAACGCTTTTAACGTATATTCAATGTGTATAAATAAAAAAGAAGTATACCAGATGTTAATCAAAAGATTTATAAATAGATCCAGTAAAATGAATACATTTTAATTTATAATTTCAAACCATAAAGAAGATAATGTTAACGTACATTCAGAATATATAAAGTATACCGTATGTTAAGTTACGAAAGATCTACTGATTCAGTAAAATGGACACCCTGCGATTTTCAATTTCAAACCCTAAGAACAACAATTTCAACATATATTCAGTGTATATGTATCAAAGAAAGTATACCAGTGCAAATGCTCCGGCGGCGGCGGCGCCAAGTTCACCTTCATGTTCCTCACGCTTGTGGTGTTTTTCCTCCTTTTTGGCCTTCTCGTACTCATCTTCACGGCCATAATCAACCGTCGTTTGCTCTCCGTATGAACTGTTATCTACATCATCCTCTTTCTTGTGGTGAAACAGATGATGATGATGCTCCTCAGCCATCCTGAACTGAAAATTATGGATATACACACACAATACTTCAACTCACAGAGCTGGTGACACAAAACTTTGGGATATTGTTAGAAACGGGTGATATAGAAATAAGGGAGATACACAGTGTATATATAACTCCAGGGTTAGTGCAAGGGACCGAGTTGCGAAAAGACGCGCACTGATAATTTGTGTGTATATTCGCGGACAGAACGCGTGGAAAGTAGGTTTGAATTGCAGTTGAGTCTCTTTTTTATTGTATTTTTTTCTTAATGCACTATTAACTGGCATTCTTTTTTATTTATTATCTAGACATCTTTTTAATCACTATTAACTGGCATTGCTTTTTAATATTAATATACAGGCATTCTCTTTTGGCATTAAATTTATAGACATACATTATCTTTCATAGATTTGTTTGATTGAATAACAAGGTAAATCAATTTCCTCAATTATATATCTTAATTCACAGATTTGTTTGTTTGAGTAATTAATGATAAAGGTCCCTCAATTTTCTCAACTATATCTCTTATATATATTTATTTTAAAATAGACCGACATATATGTCCATTAATTTTAGAGACGGTTGAGAAAAGCTTTTCATGACTATTGTGGACTATGGGATAGGACATAAATTTATTTGGTGAAATAGATTTGTCACTCTATCATTTGGTGGGGCAATTTTGAAAGCTTTATCTTTCTGCATATGCAATTATTTGGGGTTGGACAATTGTTGGCTTAAAAGATGAGGAGTCACTTTCTGTCTATTATCACTACTCACAGATGGAAAGTTTTCTTGGTGGAGTTGCATGTGGCTGAATTGACAACGTAATTATCCAGTGGAATATCAAAGAGCACATTCTTTTTTGTTTATAGCATATTCTTTGTTTTTTTTATCATATTCTTTCAACTTTATCCATTGAGATGTTATTTATGTTTCAATGCACGGTAGACTTTAATAAAGTGTTTACCCTTGTTCTTCCATTTGTATTGTTATCCGCTAACAGATTTTCCTTCTGGAATATCAAGTCTAACGACTTATCTACAGTGTCAAATTGTTTGATATAAGTAGAAAACAAAAATATGGTGTGTGTAGCTTTGAGTAAATAGTTTGTATTTTTAATTGGTTTTATCATTATGACCAATAGAATTCCTTCGAGACATCAAGTCTAATTATTTACCTAAAGTTTTCAAAAGTGTAAAATTTTGTAATGTAGGTGGAAAATATAAATAAGTGTCTCCCATTGAATAAATAGTATATATTTTTATGATTTTAATTATAATATTATAAGTCAATAGATTTTCCTCCTAAGATATTAAGTCTAACAATCCACCAAAAGGTTCCAAAATAAGGTGGTTGCAATGAATAATTAGTTTGTGGTGTTAAACGCACTCTTTGAGTTCTTCTATTTTGTTGCTATTATTATTAGTTCCATACTTTCCTTGTAGTGTATCAAGTCTAAGGATTCATCCAAAGTTTTCAAAAGTGTATTAATTTGAATTACTATAGGAGTCCATCTAGCCATGAGATGCTAGCACAATGGAGTGGTAGGGAAATTAAGAATTTTATTAAGTTTTGATTTCTTTTTTTTTAATGAAGTGCATTGAAATTGATGGTTTATCTAATTCCTTATTGATTGGTGTTTTATTTTATTAGTAAAAGATAAACTCTTCCATTTTTCAAAATCTTCGTAAAGGGTTACCCTCTTAAAAGTCCTATAAAATTTTAGAATATCCATGTATATTAGGATAAAAGCTTTGTTAGATCTTCATAAGTCCTAAAGACTTGTGTTTCAAAATTGACCCATTTTTTTTGTTGTTGGTTATGTCCTACAAACGATTACCTAAGTTTATTTTTCCATCCAAGTAACTGTTCCCATTTCCTGTTGTCTTATGTTTGAGTTGCTTACTTTATTTCAAATACGTCTAAGTTGTAAATTTTATAGGGGAAGGGAGAAGTAGTGGCTTGAGGTCCAATAACCATTTACTCATGTTCATGCAATAAAATCACCAGTAGTGGACCATTTATATACAATAGTTGATCATTTTTTAGCTTTTTTTATTCATGATTGGCCCATTTGTGCACTCTGAAGATTGTAACACACTATTAGGACATTTGTCCTCAAGTATCGATGATTTTTTGTAACAAGTTATTTTTTCATTCCTATTAAAGTGATTAAATATAAACAAAATAAATATTACAATTCAAAATCACATGAAGAACACTTATAATGACCACCTAATAAAAATTTCAAACTCACATGAAACAATTATAACATCTATTCATATATTGAAATAAAAAATAACAATGGATATAACAAATTAATTGAATCCAAGTCAATTGAAAGAGAGTAACTAATTTAACTATATTAACCATCTAAACATACATCAACTAAAAGTGCGAGATCATAAAAGTAAAGTACCCAATAAAGAAGATATCTTGCATGGATATCATAACTTTGTATTATGTAAATCTTGGCATATGGTGGAGAGGATAAGCATTTTCAGGGGCTTAACCTCCCAACAGTGAACCCTTAAGTATCCTCAAACAATTTCAACTAAGAAAGGCCCTCCCTACCCTAGGATTAGGCTTCACACAATGTTGTCCTACCACTAAGCATCCCAGTGTTAGAGTGTCAGTTAGGCAGCCATCCAGATTACAGATACCTTCCAACTACTAGAAACAGTGGTCTTTAGTGATCATGGCAACAAGCATGCCACTAAACTACCTTGGCCACTTGGATTTGCATGGCCACTATGCTAGCATGAATGCTAGTGATATTCCTATGGGGGATTATTTTGGCATTTGGGAAATTTTTTGTGTTCATAAATTGCATTCATGGCAGTGTTTTTCATTGATGTCAACTTACTGAAGACTGGCAACCTAGCAGACAGAGATTATGACCGTACGATTTGAGGATTGAAGATTAGGTCAAAAGAAATCTATGTCAAAGTTCTTTAATCTCTTATGAGTAGGATAAACTATTTTTTTTCTTAAGACTAGAGGCTCAAAATCTTCAACAGGCTGAGTTTTTTGCATGCAACTATTGTGACATGATTATTGGGCAATCATTATCTGATAATCAGTGGAAGTCTTTAGCATTGGTTATAGTATACTTTCATGCAGACAAATGCCTCCCCAATTGACACACCAATATTACAATCTGTTTCAGAAGTGCCAGATTCTCTACAACTCCATCGTTGTTGTTGTGATCTTAGAGACTAAAGTTTTAGTGGAACAAATTTATCAAAAATGAAACCAGCGACAAGGTTTCTAATGGGAGGAGTTGAGCACTTTTTGTCGAGTATTGTCTTAAGCTACAATTTCCTTGGCATGAAGTATAATCTACCCATCTGAGATGTGTAGTATTATCCCATGACCCCATGCAGAGGCGACATCTTGTGCCATAACTAGACAGGTTCCATCCTATTTGATTGTTGATGCCCTAACGTTTGAGGCCCTTGACTGTTGATGCCCCACGGTGACGTTATCCATGAAGAAATCATCCCCCTACAGTGAATGTGCAAGTAAAGTATGGAGAAGTCGTAATCAGTCCATACCTACACCATAAGACAGATTATGACCCACAAGATAGTCTGTACATGATTTGTTTGATAAAATGTCCAATACCATTTCTGCTTTGTTTTATTCAAATACGACTTAGTATTGTTTATTCATATATTGTTTAGTATTGTTTTGAGTCATGGACCCCCTACCCAATCCAACAACATTATAGCAGATAGTTGACTGCTTGGCATTATTAGAGAAGGATAATGCAACTCTGAAAGTCACAACTCTTTCTCTCTCAGTAGTTTCCCAAGGTCTCTTAGTGCAGCTCCAGAAGTTCGAATCAGTGAATCAAACTCTCCAAGATACTATTCACTCCCTATCTCAATCATTAAATGACTTGAAACAATAGGTTGTAGCTAATTCTTCACACATCCAGGACCTTTCTGAAACTTTTACCACACAAATGGAAGGCATTACAAAAGATATCAGCTCCATTATTGAAGACTTTGGAGACATTGTAAACATCAAGGATAAGCAGATCGAGCTTGTTAAAAAAAAATCATCTCTTTTAACTGAAACAGAGCAGTAAATTAAAACTTGGGCCTCTACTTGCAAAAACTCCAACACAACACCTCTGCCAGTGGTTGAAAAAATTGTCCAAGAGAAGTTGGCAAAAGACCAAGTTAGGCACTTCAAGGAACTCAAACTTCGTGTTAGAGGTCTTCCTTCGTCCTCCATTGATCCTCTCCCCATAGGCTACTCATTTCTCAACGAGCAACTGGGTATTTCAGATATTACATTAGACAGAGCATGGTTTGGACACGATGGCACCCTTTTTCTTAGGTTTCTCTCACTGGCTAATCAACTACAAGCTCTCGGGGAAAAGAAGAAGCTCTTCCTTCTTCCCACAAAGATATTTCTTGATGAGGACCTCACAAAATCATAGGTAGTTGAACTAAAGCACTCTAGGAGTCTTGTGGTAGAAGCAAGGAGTCATGGGAAATGGGCAGTAATAAGGAATCTAAAGGCAGTTATTTGTGACTCACCTCTCAAGGGTTGGGATGAGAAACATACCCAAGCCAAATGACACTCTGAGCACCAACAGTTTAACAAGTCTAAGCCCTCCATTGGCTCTTTGCTTGTCAACTGTTGGAATGGCAATGGTTCCTTGTGGTCTTTGCCAGGCTTACTTCATGATGCAATTGGGGATGCTGATTTGTTAGTTGTTATCGAGACTCATGAGAGTCCTGCTCGGCCCCTTCCAAGTTACACAAGGTATCAGTGGCTTTCAGTTTGCAGAGAGGAGGTTCGAGCTTCGGGTGGTGTGCATGGTTTTGGTGGAGTTGCTTGTTTGATTAGAGATGATTTGTTCAGTACTACCACATTGGTTCTTTCTGACACTTATGCAAGATTTATGTGGATCTGAGTTGGAGGTACCAATCACCGTCAGAAAGATATCTTCATTGTTGTTTGTTACTTCCTGCCGACTACCTCACCTTATGCCATTCATAGTGTTGAGGATGGGAACCCTTTTTCAGACCTATTTGAGAGCATCTCCAAGTTTTGGGCTATGGGCGACATCATCATTTTAGGATATTTTAATGCATGGACTAAAGATCTCTAGACCCCCCAATATGATCATGGGTCTAATTTGATTTGTACCACTGAGAGGGATCTTACTAGTATGGGGCTTCAATGTTTATCTAAGGATCACAGTGGACCTCTAACTTGTTATGGTCGCCACCTTCTCCAGCTCTATGAGTCCTCCAACTTGGTGATTCTGAATGGCCTCTCTTGTTTCCCGAGTTCTAAGCTTTTTACGTGTTGGCCTCATAGTGGGGGTGCGAGCATGGTGGATTACATCCTCGTTGTTGCTTCCTTCCTCCCCTCCATCAAAAATTTTACTATCTCCTATCTTCCCTTGGCTGATCATGCCCTTCTTAGCCTTTCGGTCTATGTTTCTTCCCACCCTTTACCACCCATCTCTACTCACCCTGCCCGATTCTGCCCCCACACTTGTTTCTATTTCGAGGATAGTGATCAAGACCTCTTCATTTTCCATTTGAGAAGATTCCTCTGCCTAGCTAGCTTCATGGATCATAGTCAGGTGTCCACCATGTTTCACTCACTAGCTATCACAATTTGGGAGTTGGCTCTCCTCTCTATCCCTCACTGCTCCATTTCCAGCACTCACAAATTAGCTTAACAAAATACTTGTCCCATGAATCAGTGGTTTGGTGATGACTATAAAAATTTCCACCGCTCCTTGCACTTGGCTTTTGATACTCATTCCCCTGCTTTCACCAATTTATGGCTTTCTTACAAACACTTTCTTTGCCATAAGAAGTGATTATTTATTGCTTCACAGGCAGATCCCTCTGAGACATGCTTATTCAGTATCCCAAGTTGTTTTGGCACATCATGTTCCCCAGGCGTAGCCAACCCCAATCCACCCCCGACCTTCATCTCCTTGCTTCCCATATATCCACATTGTATGACATCCTGGGTCAGCTCACCCACCTTCCTAGCCTGCTCCCCCGTTGTTACTTATTCTCCACCTCCAACATTTACGAGCCCATTAGACTTATGAGATGCAGTAGGGTGGCTGATGAGGAGGGTTTTCAGGCAGAACTCTTCAAACTTGGTACCACGATATTGGGCCCTTATCTCTCTACGCTCTTTAATAGAGTGGTTTTTTTTAGTTTTTTGGACTCTTGGTCGAGACACATTATTCACCCGATCCATAAGTCTAGGCTGACCTCTAATCTTGAAAACTATAGGACCATCATGATTGGGCATACATTTGCCAAACTTTATGCTACAACTTTGAATACTATTTTACCCAGTGAGCTTGATAGGAGGAATTGTAGGGCTAAGGGTCAAGCAAGATTCAAGACAGACTACTAGACCATAGATCATATCTTTACACTATGAGCTATTATCAAGGAGGCTTGCCATCACTCGAAGAAAGTCTACTATTGTTCTGTGGATTTTCATAAGGCTTTTGATTCCATCCCCAGAGCAACCCTTTTTTAGAGACTGAGAGATATTGGTATTTCTAAGATCTTATTGATAGCTATTATGAGGTTATATGAGACTGTGATTGGTAGACTGAGGACCATAGAGGGCCTCTCTGATCCTATCCAGAGCACCATTGGGGTGAAGCAGGGCTGCCCTCTCTCGCCCACCTTGTTCGGAATCTACATTGATGAACTCAAGGCTTTTCTTAGTGACTCCTCACTTCCAAGTGATGGTTGTCATCTACACTAGGTATTGATCTCCATCCTTCTTTTTTCTGATGATGTGGTTCTTCTTTCTTCCTCTCCTAAGGGTCTTTAGAGGCTTTTAGATAGACTTTCATCTTTTTGTGATATGAGATAACTAGTTGTGAACCTTGAGAAGACTTGGGTTATGCTCTTCAACGGTCTGAAGACTTCACATCTCCATTTTCACTTCCAAGGTCAGGAAGTTGAGATTACATCATCTTACACATACCTTGGGGTTAAGTTTTCTAGATCTTATTTCAGCTTGAGATCAGCTATTTAGCCTCGGATTAGTAAAGGGTTGGGTTCCCTTACCATGCTCGAGAGACAGTGCTTCAGACACCACTTTTAGGATACATTGTCTAAGCTATCCCTCCTGGATTCCTTAGTAAGACCCACAGTGCTCTATGGTTTGATGGTTTGGGGTCCTTCTCTTTTTAACTCAGATTGGGCCAAGATCGAGAGTATCCAAATTATGCTCCTCCATCAGATTATTAGATGTCACAGTTCTACCCCCCACAATATTATTTTGGTCGAGTTCGGTGCTCACCCATTCAGACTTGCAGCCATTTTTGACTTGATCTAGTTTCTTCACCATCTTTGTGGCTTTGCTGACTTGGAGGAAGGCCAACACAGATACCCTCATTTAGCCTATTACTCTTCAGTTGCTATTGCTGACTTCGATCCTGCTACTAGAGCCCGTAGTTGGTATGCTCAGGCTACTATCCTACTGAGTTCAGTGGGGATCGACATTGATCATCTTCCTCCCTACCAGTTCTCATTGGATGCTCCTACTCATCTACTCCCTTCTTGGCAGGAGTTGAACAAGCATGTCAGACTTGACATTTACAAGAAGTATATCACACGGACTTGGGTGGATCCTCCAGGGGGAATACGTCCAAGGATGGCTTTCTACGTTGAGCACTTCTTAGTTATCTGAGATGGGATTATTATATGCCCTGAGTACTTACTTAGATACTAGACTCTCGCCCTGCGTATCTCCCTTGGCTCCTTTAGGGTGGGCTCACATAAACTCTGGGTTCAGGTCGATCACCATATTGCTAGAGAGGATCAGGTGTGTACACTTTGTACCTTAGTAGAGGCAGAATCTGAGATTCATTTTCTTTTCAGATGCCCCATATACTATGAGATTAGAGGGAGATTTTACTGTCTATTTAGAGATTGCAAATCCCTCTCAAATTTTTTCAGGTACACCGATCATCGTTGCATTGCACTCTATCTCCACGAGTCCTTACAGCTTCGTGACCATACTTTACAACTTTCATTTCCTAGGAGTCAGGCCCAGACACAGCTTATTATGACCTTCTTCTCACCCTTAACTCTAACTCAGGGTGTGAAGCAACTGTACAATTTCCTTAGTACAAGCTATTCTAGATCGGTGAGACCCTGCAGGGGACCTTTTTGTTAGTGACACTCCTCTCGTAGCACTCAGCTTCATCACAAGGCTTTTGGTAGCCGCATAGATCAGTCACTATTGGAATTTTTCCCTATGAAGATGGATACCTAATCTTTTTCGTGATGTTTCTTGCTTTCTTCTTCTTTTGTTGTGCTTGTTCTTTTTTGGACACTGTTTGGTGCTTCGTTTGTCTGCTTTTTCCTTATTGTAAGCTTCCAGTCCCATAGACCCACGTTGTGGTCTTTTGTTGGACATTAATAAATTTATCTTATCAAGCAAGCTTAAGGACATGTTCTATAGAGTGTCCTAATGATATGGTTAAGAGTGCATGCAAAAAGTTGAAGACTAGTAACAATTATTTGAGATTTATAGAAGATAGTATATAGAAAGAGTTCCTAAAAAGTGTTTTCTAGTAATCGGGTTATATCTCCTAAATGGGATAGAATTTAGTTTTGCGTAGTTGTGTAGAGATAGAAGACATGATGATGATGATGATGTCAACGAGTGGATGAAGTTCAAGGTCACACATGTGAATATTTGTGAAGACTATCAACTGACAGTGTTATGTAATTATGAAAAGATGTAATGAAACATGTATTATTTTATCTTAATGAGGTTTTATTGTGATTGTAAATTGGGAAAGCCTCAAGACCCACTTAATAAATTAATTTGAGAACTCAGTATAAAGGAAAATTATTTTCCTTGTGATTGAGGAAGATGTAAGTGTTCTCCCAAATTAAGAAAGAAAATTGTGAGTGTGAAATATATGCGAGTAAGCGATTTAAGGGATTATTGTATATACAAGTTTGCATATATGGTATTGATATTTGAGGAGTATTTAGTGCAATAGAGGTATAGTGAATGAGTGTGCAATGATTATATTTGGAAAAAAGTGCTAGTGGACATATATAGCTATATTGATAGGGGGGTGAGTACCGTTAGGTACAAAAGTGGGCAAGGATTCGACATCAAAAAGACTCTCTGCATGCAGAGTGGCTCTGCATGTAGGGGGGTCAAAAAATTGAGGTCAAGGGCCCATGCATATCCACCCCCCTTCCCTAGTAGTGTCAGGGGGGCTCAGCCTATCCATCGATCGAGCACCTAATGGATTGCCCTTTGTCTGCTGGGTGATGGGACTTCAGGTCAAGTGTCAGTGGTTGAGCCCGTCAATGTCCAATTGATAAAATACTCCTACATTTCCAAGTCAAGATTGATCCATATCAATTCTTTGTTCCTCACAAATTGTTTTACAAGCTTCTCCTTTACACTTTGCCAAGCTTGCCTGCTTGCCTAGGGCTTGCTTGTTAAAATAGAAAAAGGCCTTCCAAAAAATTCACAAGAAATATTTACAATATGTACAGAGGCTATTGCTTGGTCTCCAAGAGCCATGGTTAGTAGACCAAGGACACTCAAGCCATAGCCTTTTTCATGTTTTCTACTCAAAACTAGACACTTGGATCAACAAAAACAAATAATTGTGTTTAAACCTTATCGAATGTTTACTTGAAACCAAAAAAATTGCACACAAAATTAAAATATGGAAACAAGATACTAATTCATTAAAAATAGTTCTCTATTCAATCCAAAAATATAAACAAAAACTCCAAACTACACTTAAAATGCTCAAAATTGTCTTGTTACTTATGTTGTTCGTACACCCAACTATCCAACCCATAGAACTGAGTTGGAAAAATCTTAAATATAATTCCTCTACCCTCCTATCCTATAGTTTGATCCATAACTTCCCCAAGTCATTGATTTCCAAAACTACTTGAAAAGGTGTCATGCAGTTTTCCAAAATTGCAAAGTTGTTAATGCAACTTTTTGACAACTTTTGCAATTTTTCTCCTAGACTCTCCAAACTTGCAAAGGATGTTTCCAAATGTCTTATTATGACCTTATAAAACCTAAGGTAAATCTTGACACAATCCTTGCCCCTTTTTTTGACATTTCACTTCATTTTACCCTCTAGAGCAACTTTTGCAGTTTTCAACTACCAAGACCTAATTGACCAAAAATAGACTCAAAAAACAAAATATACTAACTCAACACCTCCTAAACATACCTTGAAACTTTATTTTAATTCCTTAATAACCCCATGGTTTTTTAGATCATCCACAAACTACAACTAAACTTAAGGTTTGACCTTACCCTAGGTACTGCATGATTCTGCCCCTACATGAAGAGGTTAAGGTACTCCTGGAGATAAGAACTCAATGTTGATACTAAGATTCTTGAAGTCACCCTCAACAATCCAAGTTTCCTTGGCCACAAGAAAATCCATACATTTTACCAAATGCTCCTTGTAGACCTTATTTCTTGTACTCTTCTTCACTGTAGAGTCCAATATCTTTTCAACCTGTGGTTGTTTCTCTTCAGGTATCCTCATTTTGTTGCATCCTTATTCAAATCTTCTTAATATTCTATATCATCCATCTTAGGACCTCTATAGGGTACTAGGTCTTTCACATTGAAGATTAGAGAAAGAGACATATCCTTGAATAGATTTGTCTTGTAGGCATTGGATCCATACTTCTCAAGGATCTTGCATGGCCCAATCCTTCTCATCTACAATTTGCTAGGAATTTCCTTTTGTAACCTAGCCTTGTTGAGATGCACCATCACGAAGTCTCCCACTTGAAATTATAACTCTCTCCTCCCTTCATCCTTCTTCTCCTTCAAATTTTTATTGGCTTTTACCAAAGTTTGTTTTACTTGGTCATGTACCTCCTTCATTGATTACACAAAGTCATCTATAGTTCCACTAATCTTTTCATGTAAAGATAGGTCCCTCAACTCCATTATACCTCTTGGGTGAGTACCATATACCACTTGGAAAGGACTTAGCCCTATTATCTAATTCTTGCTATCATTGTATGCAAACTTAGCTTGGGGAATAACTTGCTCCCAACTTTGTCCATACTCCTTAGTAAGACACCTTAGTATGTTGCCCAATAACCTATTTATTACCTCTATCTAACCATCAATTTGAGGATGGTAGGCAAAGATATGTGCTAAATTTGTTCCAAGCCTTTTCCATAGGGTCTTACAAAATTGCCCCATTAATTTGACATCCTTGTCAGCTATTATGCTCCTTACCAAGCCATGGATCCTAACCACCTCCTTGAAGAATAGGTTGGCCACATTACTTGCATCGTGTGTAGTCTTGCATGGTATGAAGTGGCTCATCTTACTAAACCTATCTACAACCATAATGGCACTATACATCCCTATCCTAGTCCTTGGTAATCCCACTATGAAGTCCATGTTGATGCATTCCCAAGGCCTATTAGGAATAGGGAGACGGTCATAGATCCCTACATTAGATAAAGTCCCCTTTGCCTTCTAACATATACTGCATTGCTCCACATATCTCCTAACACCTCTTTGCATTTTATGCCAATAATGGAACCTTTCCACAAGGTCCAAGGTCTTGTTTAGACCAAAGGGCCCACTCATGCTATCATTGTATTTTTCTTGTATTAGATTCTCTATCATGGACCTCCTTGGAATGCACAATTGTTGATCCTTGAAAAATAGTTCATTTTGTAGGGTATATTCAACAAAATCACTATGGAAATGGTTAGCAAAGTCAGTGCATACCTTATAATCCTCTAAGAAATTAGTGTCCTCCTCATATATATCTTTAAACCATCCAATCCAATGCTCTACAATTTGACCTCTTGCACTGTCAGCAACCTCGTACTCAAAAGAATCGACCACTTTATTATTTGTCCCCTTCTTATGCTTGATAGTTAAGGTATAGGACTATAAGAACTCGATCAATTTTATGCGTCTCAAACTTAGCTTCTCTTGTGAGTTAATAAAACTCAAGGCTTGGTTATCTATGAAGACAACAAATTCCTTAGGAAATAAGTAGTGCCCCCACTTCTTGATGGCTTGGACAAGTGCATAAAGTTCTAGGTCATATGTTGAATATCATGTCTTGGTTGAAAACTACACCAACTTCTATGTTACTAGCATCACATTCCACTACAAATGGCTTCTCAAAACTAGGTAGAACCAAGATAGGTTGGGTTGCTACCTCCTTCTTCAACCTCTCAAAACTCTGATCTACAGGTTTGGTCCATACAAATTTATTTTCCATTCCCCTTTTGATTATATGCATCATAGGTGCACATATTTCACTAAACCTTGTTACAAACTTCCTATAGAACTATGCCAAACCATGAAAACTCCTAACCTCAATAGCAGATCTAGGTGTAGGCCAACTCAAAATAGCCTATACCTTGTCCTTATCCATCTTAAGGCTTCCTTGGGATACTAAAAATCCCAAATACACCAATTCCTCTTTCATGAACTCACTTTTCTCGAAGTTCTTTGTCAACTTTTCCTCTTAGAGCTTCCTCGATACCAACTCTAGGTGTTTCATATGTTCCTCCTTGGTCCTATTAAAGATTAGAATGTCATCTAGGTATACCACAACAAATACCCCAATGTAATCCTTCAAAACCTCACTCATGACTCTCATGAAGGTACTTGGTGCATTGGTAAGGCCAAATGGCATTACCAACCACTCATAGCGACCCTTAGTAGTCTTAAATGTAGACTTCCATTGATCCCCTTCTTTCATCCTAATATGATAGTATCCACTTTTAAGATCAATTTTGGAGAAACATCTAGCTCCACCTAGATAATCCATCATGTCTTCTATTCTAGGAATGAGAAATTTACCCAATTGTAATTCTATTAATTGCCCTAGAATCAGTACACATTCTCCACTTGGGTATGTGCAGAATCATGGTGTGCCAAAAAGTGGCAATGTGAAAAAAATAGAGTTTGAAGATGTCTAAAAGCGCTTCAAAATCTGCTCTGACTTTTTTTCACCTATTTAGGTACCAAACTTGGAAAGGCCCAAGCCTTATCGGATATTCGATTTGATATCCAATATCCGATAAATAACATGGAGAAATATATCTAATATATTATACTATAATATAATATTATTATTATTATATTATAATAGTATAATATATTATATAATAATATAATATAAAAATATTATATTATAATAGTATAATATATTATGTAATATTATATAATATAATATTATTATAATAATATAATAATTAATATACTATAATATAATAATATTATTATTATATTATAATAGTATAATATATTATGTAATATTACATAATATTATATTATTATTATAATATAATAATAATTATTATTATACTATAATATAATATTATTATTACATTATAATAGTATAATAACTTATAAATTATACTAATATAATATAATACATTACCTAATATATAGTATTATAATATAAAATATAATATAATAATAATAATGTAATATAATAAAAAAAAAAGTAATATATTATAATATAATATATAATAATAAAAGTATACTATAATATAATATATAATATATCTAGCATTATATGAACCAGTGTAGGTATCGGATATCCAATATCTATATCACAATATTTAAAAAAATAACAAACCTACGGGCTCATTTTAACACCAATTTTCAAGCTCGCGATTGGATATCGGATACCAAATCGGATATATGATATAAAGGTTTTTTTTTTTTTTTTTTAAATCATTTTAAAGATAAATTCAATAGATTTTATCATGATTTTGTTAGTTTTAGTTGAATCTAGGGTTTTTTCGAAATTTTTTTTTTTAAAATTAAGGTTTTTTTAATATATATTACTTTTTGCAATTTAAAAGGAATGGCTGATCAAAATGATGACACTAAGGTAGGGAATAATATTCCTCGTAACCTCCCACCAAATGATCTAGTGCCCCCACAAAACCATCCACCAAATGATCCTCTACCCACTCAAAACCCTCCTCGAATTGAGGATTTGATAAATGAAAATCTCACCGAATTGAGGAGTTTGCGAAGAACATATAATAATGTACCCGCATTGGCTCCTATGTTATCCATGTTAAACACCGTAGTGGACAACATTGAAACCCTTACCAACCAACAAAATGCCACTCTTCATTGGCATGATGAAATGCATGAGATGTTTGATGATGGTTTGGACTATGATGAGGTTGCGACCCTCAATATAACCAAAGAGGATTTGGCTAGCTTTTTTCTGAACCCGAATATGGGTATACTAGTCAACCCAAAAAAATTCAAACTATCAATTAAATGGTGCACAAATGACACCATACATGCAAACTTTTGGGATCATTGGTGGATGATTTTTGATATCCCTCCACATACCAATTTAGATATGCCATTTTATTTCCTTAGAAAATTATAGGCAGAATTTGTGTTGAAACTTAAAGTGAACTATTGGAGCATGAAGCCCAACATGGGTGTAGGACTAGGAGCTCCTGAGGATAGACCCTCTTCCCAGTGGAAGAAAGCTTGCACTTTTGTCTCCCCCATTGATATCTACCCTCCTCCTCGAGTGAAGCATCCTGATATTATGGTAGAGGCTAGCTCTCAAACCATCAGAGCCATTCATATGCTGAGTAGCCTAATGATATCTCAAGCTAGGTCATTCCTGCCTCCTCATGTTGATGATGTTGGAACCAGTTCATCATTTGCTAACTCATCACATGTTTGTGTGTCTCACACTTGTATTACGTGCAAGAATATTTTCCTAGGTCCCATAGGTGATCTTCTTGAGTATCATTTTGTATTAGACGAGGATACACCAGACACACGCACAAAGGCTACAGACCCTGATGTGAGAGAGGAGGGGAATGCAGAGGCATGGACTCCTTTAGTGTCAGTATGTGTATACATTTTTTTGTTATGAGATATGTGATTTAAAGTTAATTTTTATAATAGAGTAATTTTAATTTTTAAGCCATAGTGACTTATACATGTATGTGATCTCCATTCGTGTTTAGTTGATGACTGAGGAGGAGCTCTGACAGATTGATGATGCCATGCTCTCGGCCATTTCATTTGGCCTTGAAAAATCTATGGAACATTATGTTGTGTTCGCATTGTTTTTTCTATTTGATATTGTAGCATATATAGTTTCTAATATTTCTTTTATCTTGCAGGTACCATCTGTCCTGGGGGGTCAAAGTGCAGGGAATGAGCCAGCACACATTGGCAAAGGAAAGGTAATTAGGTGCTTTCTATTTGATTAAATATCAATGCATTCTTGTAAAAATTTTGTGGTAATGAAATTTAATTACATTCTTTATTGTATATAAGGTGTGGCTACTAACGATGAGCTTGTACAGATTCAACGTCATAGATGATCAGGCATTTCCATTCACACCAAGAGCCCCATTGTATGTATAAGTATCATTTATTTTTTATTTTTTGTATCTTTACTAATAAATTCAAAACTTATTTTCATGATATTAACAACTACTATGCTGTATCTCATAGGAGACTCCTAGTGCACATGATGTTCGACAGGAGAGTTATGTAGATTTGATGATGCAGCTACTCTATCCTGAGGAGGAGCCTACAATAGTAAGTTGTAGTTTGAGTTCATGATTAAATATCTTATAAATTTATCATGCTATGAATTATAATGTTATATTTTAAGTTGTAGATTCATCTAACAAACATATTTGAACACAAACAACCCACAATCAATGAGGTAGAAGCATTGTCGAGGGCATACAAGAGGACTCCTGACCGATGCAGGAGGTTGACAAGAGAGGTATTTATTATGAAATTTTAATAGTATAAATATTCATTACAAAAAAAGATCATTATACATTTGAGTAATTCAATGTTAGATACAAAGAATCATATAAATTTAGTAATTTAACTTTGGGTTTTCCTTTTTTGTTTATGTAGGAGGCATCTGATCCACCTAATGCAGCAAAGAGATTGCATTTTGATCATCCACCAGCACCCAAGGATAGTATAGTTGTCATAAGATGCATTATGAGACATTTTGAGATGTCATATGCCACCTTGTTTATAGAAACATTAATATTATACACATTCTGATGGCATGATTAACCACATTTTGTATATGGATCCATGTATTTTGATATATATTTGAGTAATTTGTCTATGGATACATCATCTTTGATATATATTTGTGTAAAATTTTGTGTATGGATACATGTATTTTGATATATATTTTTGTCATTTATGTGCACAATGATATACATATTAATTTAGTATCTAGTATTGTTCAATTTATCGTGGATCATGTGTATTGTTCATGTTAATGGAATATCATTAATTTTGATTATGTTTTCTATATTTGATTGAAATGCAATAATTTTTGAATAACAATTTAACAACCTTTATTATCAAATTCGGATGCAATGTTTAATTTGAAGTGCTATCATAACATAAACACACTTGTTAACCTCCTACACAAGGTTCAGATAACCTCAAATCTGATTTTAAACTCCACCTTCAACCTTGAAATTAACTCTTGGCTTCAAATCTAATCTCAACACAGTTAAGGACTCTACTCCTCAACCATGGATTCTATTCCCAACCACAAACTCATTCCTAGACTCATAATCTTTGATAACTAGCACTTCACTTTGTTACCATCCTCATTCTACAACTTTTCAATTTCAACATAACCTAAAAATATCACAACTTAAGAGACTTGATTGGATCAAACCTTTTTCACTTTGTTACTATCTCTCAAAAATGAGATAGGTTATTTTATGCCTCAGCATCACCGTCTTGTAGCATCTGACAGTTCATCAATAGCCCTTACAAGCTCTGAGTTATGACCCTTGAAAGATCGACCTCAAAATACACTTAGAGCACCTTGGAGACTCCTCAGTATGGGGTGACCACAGATGATGGATGGTCTCTGTGGCTAGAAAAAGGGTGTCACTAGGGTTCACCCACCCACTCAAAGCTAATGGCATTGACAATTCAATGCCAAGATCACCAGTTTCAAGGTTATGCTCTGGTACACCTATGAACCGAGGCACACTGTGAGTTTTGGCATTGAACGAGATCACAATGCTAAATTCAAATGGAATGTGATCTCTCAAAAATGAGATAGGTTATTTTAGGTCTCAGCATCACCTTCCTATAGCATTCAATAGTTTATCAATAACCCTCATGAGCTCCAAGTTATGACCCTTGGAAGATAGACCTCAAAATGCACTTAGAGCACCTTGGAGACTCCTCGGTACAGGGTGGCCGCAGATGATGGATGATCTTGGTGGCTAGAACAAGGGTGTCATAGGATGACCTATGACCCTTTTTGACACATTCAATGATGACATATGTCCCTAGGGGTCCTAGGACCCCTAGGGACATATTAGATTCATTTATATGGGTCGAAGGGGGTCATGGGATGAGCTATGACCCCATTTGACACATTTCATGATGACATATATCCCTAGGGGTCCTACGACCCCTAAGGACATATTAGAGTAGTTTATATGGGTTGAAGAGGGTCATCAGATGACCTATGACCCCTTTTGATGTATTCCATGACAACATATGTCCCTAGGGGTCCTAGAACCCTTAAGGACATATTAAAATCGTTTATATGGGTCGAAAGGGGTCATAGGATGACCTATGACCCCTTTCAATGCATTTCATGATGACATATGTCCCTAGGGGTCCTAGACCCTAGAAACATATTGAAATCATTTATATGGGTCAAAAGGGGTCATAGGATGACCTATGACCCCTTTCGACACATCCACGACGACATATGTCCTTAGGGGTCCTAGCACCCCTAGGGACATATTAGAACCATTTATATGGGTCGAAGGGGGTCACAGGATGACCTATGACCCCTTTCAATGCATTCCATGATGACATATGTCCCTAGGGGTCCTAGGACCACTAGGGACATATTAGAATCATTTATATGGGTCAAAGGGGGTCACAAGATGACCTATGACCCCTTTCAATGTATTTTGAACATATTAGAATTGTTTATATGGGTTGAAGGGGGTCACAGGATGACCTCTGACCCCTTTTGATGCATTTCATGATGACATATGTCCTTAGGGTTCCTAGGACCCTTAGGGACATATTAGAATCATTTATATGGGTCGAAGGGGGTCACAGGATGACCTATGATCCCTTTTGGCAAATTTCATGATGACATATGTCCCTAGAGGTCCTAGGACCCCTACGTACATATTACAATTGTTTATATGGGTCAAAAGGGATCACAAGATGACCTATTACCCCTTTCGACACATTCCATGACTACATATGTCCCTAGGGGTCCTAAGACCCCTAGGGACATATTAGAATAATTTATATGGGTCGAACAGGGTCATAGGATGACCTATGACCCCTTTCAACACATTCCATGATGACATAGGACCCCTAGGGACATATTAGAGTAGTTTAATTGGATCAAAGAGGGTCATAGGCCTTTCGATGCACTCCATGATGACATATGTCCCTAAGGGTCCAAGGACCCCTAAAGACATATCAGAATCATTTATATTGGTCAAAAGGGGTCATAGGATGACCTATGACCCCTTTCAATGCATTCCATGATGACATATGTCCCTAGGGGTCCTAGGACCCCTAGCGACATATTAAAATTATTTATATGGGTCGAAAGGGGTCATAGGTCATCCTATGACCCCCCTTTCAACACATTCCATGACGACATATGTCTGTAGGGGTCCTAGCATCCCTAGGGACATATTAGAATCATTTATATGGGTTGAAGGGGGTCACAAGATGACCTATGACCCCTTTCGACACATTTCATATGACATATGTCCCTAGGGGTCCTAGGACCACTAAGGACATATTAGAATCATTTATATGGGTTGAGGGGGGTCACAAGATGACCTATGACCCCTTTCGATGCATTCCATGATGACATATGTCCCTAGGGGTCCTAGGACTCCTAGGTGTAGACACCTAAAAAACCTTTAGAAAATAAAGTATTTTTATTTTCTAAAAAATTCCTGATGACATCATCATTTATTAATTAATTAATTATTTTATTTATTTATTTATTTTTATGCCATTAAATCCCTTTATCTTAATTAAAAATATTTAATTAATAAATCCCTCCCAAAAATGTTTAAATCTTATTTAAACATTATTTCCTTATTTATTAATTATTTAATTAATAAATTGACCAAAAATCCTAAAATAAATAAAAAAAATATTTTTTGCCCAAAACTTGGCCAATCTTCTTGAGACCAATAACCTCTTCCAAAATCATCTAATCCTTCTTTAATTTCGATTAAAGGCTAATCCCATCATTTCCTACCCCTAATCCCAACTCAAAATATTTAATTAAGATTAAATATTAATCCTCATGTTTATTAAAAAAGTTTTAATAAATATCTCGTCAACCCAAACCCTTGAAATAAATAAAATTTTATTTATTTCCTAAAAATCTAATTTATCCTCATCCTAAGAAGTTCTAGACTCTTCTAGAAAGTCTTCATCCTCATCCTAGGAAATTCTAGACTATTCTAGAAAGTCTTTATCCTCATCCAAAGTCTAGACTCTTCTAGAAGATGTCTTTAAACCTAATCCTAATCCCCTCCTAACCTTGTCACATTCCCTAAACATGGGTTAAGAATTACTAACCCAAGCCAAAGTTAACAAATATCTCCTCCTTCACCCACCCTCATTAAATGCCATCCACTTGCCTATCCCTAAGCTAATCCTAAACCATCCTAATCCATCCTCTAATCATTTGCACAAGCCTAAACAAGCTTAAAACCTTCCTAATCAAGTCCAAGTCGAAATTGCTCTCATCACCCTCAAAATATCTCAACCATAAAACTTTATGAAGTCCACTAGGTCATAAATGACTCTTACAAGCCGTTTTATTGCTCTTACAAGTCATTATGAGGGTCTTTATGAAGATTTTATCCCTTGAGCCTCCTTTGTTGACTCATCCTTCCCCTTTCCTCCATCCTCTCACCATGTGACATGTGTCATTCCTTGATTGGTTTTAAGGAAGCACAATCCATGTGCTCTCCTCTCATGCAATCTAAGCCCTCCATGAGCTTTTTCCCATCCTTGCATCTTAGCCCTCAATCCCTCAAGCCTCTTGCCTATAAATTGGATCCTTCCCCTTTGCAAAATAACACAATCCATGAAGTAAATTCATAATGCCATTTTGAGAAGCCATTTTACATCAAAACCATACACTCACACCCAAATTCCAACTCCATTTGAAGCCCTTTTTGAAGCATAAGCTTGAGCATACATCCTATCTATTTAGACAAAGCTACTCAACAAGAGAGTTTCTCATTGAGAGAGCCCATTAATGGCTCATATTCTCAATTGAGAGCTCATCTTAGTCTATCTTGAAGTTTATGAATTTTGTTTAGTTTGTAGAAGCTTTATTTAAATTTGGTTTCTATTAGCATACTAACATTGCTCATATAAATTTTGGCACACCCGGTGGGACCCTGCATGGGTCATCTTCATTAGCTTTTTTAGTCAAGTTTTTTATGTCATTTGCTGATTTTGGCTAATTTTACTTGTTTTTGTGATTGGTAGGATTGTATAAATTGGTTTTGTAGGTCCACATGAGCATGAAGAAGACAAAGGAACTCATAATCTATCTCATAGTGTTTGCAGATTTTTCAAGCTTATAGGTGGACAAAGAACTTGAAATTCTTCTTCCTCTTCTTGTCTATATTCTTCTTATTCCATCTACTTCTTCTTATTCCATCTACTTCTTCTTCTTCTTCTTGTGATAGATCTTGGCCATTTTTTTTTAAGGAGGCAAAATCATACACACTTCTTTTTAGTGCTTAAAATGAACCCCCAAATCATACTTAAATCCATTGAAAAATTAAAAATTTGCAAAAAAGAAAAAAAATTTTAACAAGTGAAACTAAACCAATCTAATCATTTTCATCCTTGCAACATCAAGGTTTTAGATTCATTCATGCAAAATTAGGAACACTTCATTTTTAGAAATTTAAAAAGAACTTCAAGTTTCCATTTCAAAAGGTTCAAAATCAACACTAAGTGCACACTAAAGTTCTTTTAAAAAATCTCATGAAAACTAAGAGTCCTAAATGGTTGCCAAAAATTGTCCTAAAAGCTTTGTTATTTGTTCCAAACAAATGTCTTATTGCAAAATCTTGAATGTTTCTTAGGTTTTTCATGCATCAAAACAATCTAGGAATATCATTTTTGGGCTTAAAATATGCAAACTAGAACACAAAATCTTGAATGAAAACCAAAGTCCAAAGAGTCATTTTCACTTTTGAGTCCAGAACAATCTAAGGTTGAAACAAAGCACTTCAAAGTTCTTAAAACAACACACAAAATCTCAATCTTGAATGCTCAAAAGAAAACACTTGAATGTTTAACCACTTGTCTTTGAATGCATGTTGCTAAAATCACTCTTGAATGCCATGGATTAAAATCAAATTTTCCTTGAATGCATGATTAAAACAAAAAATCCAATCTTGAATTCTAAGGATCAATTAACCATTGCAATATCAAACACTTCATTTGGAGCTTCTAAAAATTGAACAAAACAAATCTCTTTTCCACATGCAATCTAGGTAAAGTTTGATTTTTGGACATTTAAGAAACCTTGTTAAGTTAAAATACAAATTTGCAAAAATCAATTTGAGTAGTTCCTTGGACTCACCTCTTTTCTAATCACCCATCAAATATTAACCATTGGTTGCAATCTCAGCGCCATTTATGGGGATGGGTCTACTTGAAAAAGGTGTTAAATGTTCCACAATCTAACTCACTCACTTGGTCTTTGAATGTTTGCTTTAACTTTATCAAAATTCTTAAATGATCAAAACTCTAGATTAAATCGATCACACTTCAAGTTTAGGCACTAAAATTGAACAACAACTGACGTGGAGAGCCTTCGGGCGCACTCTTGAAATCGAATCTCACACACTTTTGTTTTGGGCTTAAAACAAACTCACACTCAATCTTGAATGCCTTAAAGAAAATTAATCGATACTTGACGTGGAGGGCCTTTGGGCACGCGAGTTTGCTTTTGTTGACCCTAACTCTTCTTATTGTTTGCATTCTTCGATTGATTTACTTTTGTTGGCACTTCAAGTTGGAATTGAACATTGTCTCTTAAACATGAGTGCTTGCAAAGTCTAGATTAGCACACATAAGAGTCAGTTGGTAAAAGAACAAGCATGTTTTTTAGCCCAAGGTCATCCAAGTCTTCTCTCCCCTTGTCGTCTTTCGAGGCCATCTTGGGTGCATAAGATTAGGATCCAAAACCTTGTTTCTTTTTAGGAGGCCTGCTTGGGGATTTCATCACCCCTTGGATGACCTCAACTCCAGCGTTCTGGCGGAGTATAAGAATCGGGAGGTGAATCGAAAGACACCTCTCTTGGGATCAAGATTTTGTCACTCGGGCTAAGTCTCAAGGAACTTTATACCCTTGAGAAGTGAAAGAGGAGAAGTGGGTTACTGTTCCTCTCGGCTGTGTGACATCTTTTTGATCTCATCTACGGATTTGGGCCTCATGTACCTTGGGTATATCGAGGACTCCTTAGCTAAACCAACTGTCAGCCTTGTAGACAACCATCTAGGATGTTAATGTGTTTGAGGTGACTGATCGAAACATTTGTAGAACATACACACTCCTTGGCACAAGTATCACTTTCTGAGAATCAAAAACTTCTATCTGGTTGTTTCTATCTATTGCTTGATCTTTTATTTGTTGAATGAATGTTTGCCAAACTTGGTCAATCCTAGCTTAGGGCATACTTAGCATAGTCACTGCCTATTCCAGAAGTTGAATGAGTTGAAGCAAAACAACCAAGATCTCTCAAAGCCAAGCAGATTCAGAAATTGATGTCAGAGCAACCCAAACCCAAACAGAAGTTCCACAAAGCTAAACTCAAACCATCTCTAGCATACGAAGAACTTTCAGCCAAGAGAAAAGAAATAACACCAAGCCCACGAATTTCCAAACTCTACCCCTATTATATCCTCCTCTCTGACTGGTCTCACTAGACTTTTCACTCCACTTAGAGTCTCCATAGTTTATTTTCTCAATATTTCTACCACTAGAGCCTCCCTTTGAACCACCTCTGAATTCCTTGCCTCTACCTCTATTCTTAAAACTAGAGTCCCCTTTCTTCCTTAGTTTTTCCTCCACCTTCCTAGCCATTTGAAAACAACTCTGAATTTTAGTAAGGCTAAAAAACCTCAACTCATCCTATATGGATCATTTAAGGCCATTCAAGTACCTTGAAACCTTGATACTCTTTGTTTCTTGCACTCTTGATCTTAATGCCAACTTCTGAAACTCCTCAGTATAGGTTGCCACATCAAGTTATTTCTATATGAGATTATGCCTTTGCTTATGGATCTGAATCTCATAATCCTTTGGTAGATATATTTCTTTGATCTTTTCCACCACTGCCTTCTAATTAGCTATAGGCTTCTTCTCCTCACTTTCTCTTTCTTCCTGCACAAACTTCCACCATGTCAAGGCTTGGCCTTTCAACCTAGACTTTTTGAATCTCACCTTTTGGACCTCTATTGTCCCTTCACACTCAAAGTAGTTCTCAATGCTTTCAAGCCACTCTAAGACTACCTCTGCATCCATCTTGCCATGAAACATAGACACATTCTCTAGACTCTTCCCTCCAAATTCTTTGAGGGCTTTTAGGATGGTTCTTTCTCACTAAGTGGATGATCTGGTTCTAGAATCTCATCCTCAAAGCTCAACCTTCTCTTTACCCTTGCTAAAGTCTTCATCTTCCTTAGCTTGGGATGTATCCTCTATCTCTTCCAACTTGTCTTTTACCTCCTCTAGGGCCTCATCTAGAACCCTGGTCTTTTATTCTAAGAGCTTCTTCTTCTCATCCATTTCCTTGGCCAACTCTACATTGGTCACCATCTTGGAAGATCCACTTTATTTGAAATGGAGTATAGCATGTCACCACAAGCAAAACCTTATGGCTCTAATACCACTTTCATGGGGAGATTCTCCTACTAAGAGATTCTAGCTCTTCCAAAGCTGCTCCTAGGCCACTATAGGGTCTTCTCTTCTAACCCTAACTCAAAGAATCCCTCTACAATCCCCTTTTCCCAAGAAACTCTCCACCAAATCAAAACCCCATGTTGTTCCCCAAGTTCTCCCAATATGCACACTTTGGCCTAGTTATCCAAAACCTCAAAAAGATGCACCAAGTTCCCCAAGAAAAATTCTAATCCCTTACTCTATGGTTGTTGGCTCATTTCCCATCATTCTACACCAACTTACCAAAGTATACCCACATAACCCTTCAAATTGACTAGTTAGGCCTTGTAGCCCTAAGATCCCCTTTTAGCCCTCCTAGAAACAAGGAACGTGTTGTAGCTCACAAAATCAATTAAAAAGGCACCATTTTACATACTATAATTTTCTTTCACATGACCAACCCTTGAATATTTTGTAGGTTTTTGCCTCCATCAATGTTTGTACAGTATGGATCTAGAAAACCCTACTTTTATGGGTTTTTTAAGGGCCCAATGTTAGTGTTTCTTCCTTCCTAGGTGTCAAACTCTTGTCCAACCTCCTCCTTTGAGTTATACTACCTTCACACACTACTCCTAAATTTACAAGTCAATATTGATCCATATCAATCTGTTGTTCTTCACAAATTGCTTTACAAGCTTCTCCTTTGCACATTGCCAAGCTTGCATGCTTTCCTAGGGCTTTCTTGTAAAAATAGAAAAGGAATTCCAAAAAATCCAAAATAAATATTTACAATATGTACAAAGTCTATTTCTTGGTTTCCAAGAGCCATGGTGATAATACCAAGGACACTCAAGCCATAGCCTTTTTCATGTTTGCTACTCAAAAGTGGATAGCAGGATCAACAAAAATAAAATTGTAAACCTTATGGAACATTTACTTGAAACCAAAAAAATTTCTGATAGAATTAAAACATGGAAAAAAGATCTTAATTTATTAGAAATAGTTCTCTATTCAATCCAAAAATCCAAACAAAAACTCCAAACTACGCTCAGAATGCTCAAAATTATCATGTTACTGGTGTTGTTTGTACACCCAATTGTCCAACCCCTAGAATTGAGTTGGAAAAGTATTAAATAGAATTAATATATTCTAGTGTCATTTATTTTGATCCATAACTACCCCAAGTAATTAATTTCAACAACTACCTGAAAAGTTGTCATGCAATTTTCCAAAATTGCAAAGTTATCAATGCAACTTTTTTACAACTTTTGTAATTTTTCTCCTAGACTCTCCAAACTTGCAAATAATGTTCCAAAACATCCTATTATGACCTTAGAACACATAATTTCCATCTTGAAACACTCCTTGCACCCTTTTTTGACATTTCACTTCATTTTTTCCCTCTAGAGTAACTTTTACAATTTTCAACTACCAAGACCTGAATTGACCAAATATAGACTCAAAAACTAAAATATACTAACTAAACACCTCCTAATCACACCTTGGGACTTTATTTGAAGTCCCTATCAACCCCATGGTTGGTTATACCATCCACAAGCCAAAACTAAACTTAAGGTTTGACCTTACCCTAGCTGCTCCAGAACCAACCTGATTTCTAATGCAACTTTATTACTGATTTCAAATCTCAATTCTAGCTCAAATACTTGATCCTTCTTAATCCAATCTTTGTAGCTCCTCAAAAATATTATGCTTATCCTTCTAATTATTTTCCTCTAAGCATCTCTTTTCCTTCCATCCACTTCCATAATTTCAATCCTCAACTTGAACTTATACTTATATCATAAACATTGTCAAGTCATACTAAATACATCTTAGAATAATTAATATTCATCTCCTCAGTTGGCTAGAACCAACAAAAAAATGTATTAAACGCAATATGAAAAATAATAAAATCCTTTGTTAGGTGATTGTTACCTATTTTTCCCTACCAAAATTTGAATTCAGACATTTGAGCCCATCCAAAAGTCATCTTCCATATTTAAGTATTATTTTAATGCCCAAGAAATATTGAAGAAAATAAACGATAAAACCTTATGGTATTTCTTCATTTCCTAATTTATTCTACTTCCCCACAACTTTTCGCGCTGTCAAATCTTGCACAAATCTATGATGGGTGCTTCCTCACATTTTGGAAATGCACTACCTTTACATAATGCAGGAAAGACCCTTTGCAACACGTGAATCAGTGAGTCCTTTTTTTTGTGTGGGTCATAGAAAGGAGGGTCAGTCTATTTGGCAATTTGATTGGCACCTGCTTTCCTACATTGTTTTTTTTGTCAGACTTCCTGACAATGTGGGCAAGTGCCCTAGTGACACCTATCACACGATGTTACATATTCCCAGTTATACCTTCCACCATCAAATCTTCAAGGATCAATGGCTAGCACATGCCTGCAATAAGGAGTTGTGAGGAAATTAAGCAATGCGTATATGCACCCTTGTGATGCATGGCATGGTGTGATGTCATGGGCTTGCCTTTCTTAGAAGGTAATGACAACTCATCTTACATGGTAGTTGTTAGGAGAATTAGAGTATGAAGAAGGAATCTCCTTGGTCTATTTGACTGACTAGGCATTCGGTCATGTAAGATTTTGATCACCATAGATTCAAATGAAATCAAGGGCTGGCACTTCCCTACATTATGAAGATGCAAGGATTTTAAGAAATGCGGGCAAGTGCCTTGTTGTTGCATGTCCTTGTGGGGCTAGGCTTGTCTCATATGCCGCAGGATGGTGCCAGTTGGATGCCGAGGTGTTTGTTGAGTGTTTCGTGGGCCCAAAATTTTCAAAGGGGCAAGCGCAGTATTATAAAAATCTTTCAGAATCATTGATCTTGCGGAGATCAATGATCGACGCTTTCTCACAAGATGAAGATGCGAGGAAATTAAACATTGTAGGGAAGCACCTAAAGAACATGTGTCCTAGTAGGTTTAGCTAAGGCATTAATAGTTAGGGCTGATGATTGGCAATTACATCATGGTGAGGGTTTTGAGGAGGTGGCGCAATTAGTTGAAAAGATATGGTCAACCACGTAGAGACTCTACGGAGTGGCAAAACAAAATAAAATCATTGGTCCACATGGTCTATTCTAGTTGCAGGGTTTAGTTGACTTGTTGGCCCTGCTGATTCATGAGCCAAAAAATGAAGGAAGTCAAATTTTCCCACGTGATCATATCCCTATGATCAATGCCAACCACTCTTGGTTGAATGTTGAACTTAGTGAGTGAAGGAGAATGCTCCACCACCTCTGATCCTATCCATCTACCTAGTCATAATAGTTTAATGGTGTCGTTTCTATCTTCTCAGGGCCTTGTTTCAACAGAATATCAGATTTCATTATACTTAGGTCTACGCCAAGGTTGGATTTGCCCTAAATCTACACAATTATTCTCTGTAAGACTTAGTGGCAGTGGTTGTGGAGTAACTTCAGTGAGAATATATCTCAGTTATGCCTGAACTATAAAGGCAATTTTTGTAGATTTTGTACCAGTCGACTCTTCTCTATTTTCTCTGATATTGCTTTGCAACTTCAGTGTAAATTCCCTTTGCCTCTGAACTATATGACATTCTACCTTATCTCCTTCAGCAATTGATGTAAAGTGCAAGAATTATTTTACTCTCATTGGTGTATTATATAGATCTACAATCTTGCATGACTATATCTCTTTTGGCCTATGAATGGTATATAAGTGTATCCTCTCTTTCCTGGTGTCATTCATTTGGGTTTCCTAATCTACATGTGATTGTTAGATTAAAGCAAGTCTGAATGTGTATATCTTTTGGTTTCATGATGGTTCAATAGTGCAAATATGGGCAGAGATTGGTTTGAACACTCTATTTTGGTGCATAACCTCCCTAGGTTAGAATAGGTAGATTTGCTTTCATGCATTCCTTCTCCCTTTTCCTCTCCAAGAGTAGTTAGGTGCACCGTGATAGTAAAGGAAGTTGGCCTTCTCCAGAGACTCAACCTCATAGTTCAAATCCCATAGCTTGGAGGTTGTTTCCATGTTTCACAAGGTTGTCCTTAGGTAAAAAATTTGGACAAGGGTGCAAACCTTTGTGACAACAATGACCCTACTCAGTAGACACTAACTCAGAAAAAATTTTCATATGTTAACTAGGTGAACTCGGTTAACATTGCATCTTCTTAAAATTGCTTTGGTAATAGAGTGAGCTCAATTAGCACTAGTTCCATCCAAATTTCCTTCATTAACCAAGTAAGCTCAATTAACACTTAACTTATTCTAACTTCTCTTCGACACCCAAGTGAACTCGACATACACTATCTTTTGAACTTGGAAACATTAGAATGCTCAGTAGACATAGGAAACTCTCTTCATCTCCCAAGTGAGCTTGGCATACACTGACTAGTAAGGATATGATATTTTTTGTAACATCAAATATAATATACAATTGATCAACAATCTCCCTCTTTGGCATTTATGGCAACACAGCATGTAATAATGCAATAAAATTTTAGAGCAAAATAAAATAAGGAAAATTTCCTTAGTTTCATTATTATTCGCATCCATGAGAACTCCCTTTATCAATGTGAACTCCCTCTAACTTTAGTTTCTCCCTCTATTAGTAAACTCTATCTTTAACATCTTCTTCTAATAGAAAGCTTTCCCTCTTTGATATTAGACCAAGTTCTTCCACTTCAAACAAAAATTTCTATGATATATGATGGAACTCTCCCACTTTGACATCTTATGCCAAAGACAATAATCAGTGAATTCCAATGACCTCATGTACAAATTCATATGCAATCTACCTTTCCAATACTACATCAACTTGACTAATCTTCAACATGCTCTGGTTGATGCATCACTAAAATTCATATAGTGAGCTTCAAATAGGGGAATTAACTCTAACTTACCTCTTAGATACAGAAATGCATCCTTAGGTAATGGATTAGTGAATATGTTAGCAATTTGTTTTTTATTATTCACATATTCCAATCTTACCTCTTTTTCTTGCACCAATTCTCTCAAAAAATGATATTTTATTGCAATGTGCTTGGTCTTGGTATCAATCATAGGATTCTTTGATATATTAATTGCACTGGTGCTATCACAAAAGATATCCACTAGATTCTTGGTTTCTACCTTCATACCTACCAATAGTTGCTTGAACCAAAAGACATTGGAACAATTAACTACTACTACAACATACTCTTCCTCTATTGTAGACTGAGAAATGTGATTTTTCTTCTTACTTGTCCAAGACACTAGTCTTTTACCAAGAAAGAACACTCCACCACTGGTGCTCTTTCTGTCATCAACACTTCCTTCCCAACCAACATCTATGAAGGCTTTCAAATCCAAATTGCCTCCTTTCTTGTACCATAATCCATAGTCTTTAGTACCCTTTAGATACATCAGGATTCTTTTGATTTCCATCATATGATTTTCTTTAGGATTTTTTGAGAATCTTGCTAGTATACCAACTGCTAATGCAATATCAGGCCTTGTACACGCTACATATTGCAATTTTCTAATCATTGATCTTTGTATGTGGTCTAGTCTACCTCATTGGAATCATCATTTTTGGAAAGCTTATGTCTAGTAGACATAGGTGTTCCAACTGGTCTTGAATCCTCCATTCCAAATTTCTTTAGTATTCCCTTGATATACTTAGATTGAGTAATGTAGATACCATCTTTCTTCTATTGAATCTGCAATCCAACAAAGAATTTTATCTCTCCAAACATTGACATCTCAAATTCCTTACTCATTTTCTCTGAAAAGGCTTTGCACAAATCATCATTTCATGTAAAAAATGTGTCATCCATGAAGATTTCTGCCAACACAATCTTCTTCTCTAGTCCTTCTTTGACGTAAAGGTTTTTGTTATCATTTTTCCTTTAAAAATCAATCTCCATAAGATAATTATGAAGTCTTTTATACCAAGCTTTAGGATCTTGCTTGAGACCGTATAATTCTTTGTATAGTTTAAAAACCATATCCTTTTTGTTAGGGTTTACAAAACCTTTAGGTTTCTCTATGTAGACTTTCTCTTGTAGAATTCCATTCAAGAATGTAGATTTCACATCCATCTAGTAAACTATAAATCCTTTGTGTGTAGCATAAGCAAGTAAAGTCCTAACACCTTCTAATCTTGCAACAGGAGAAAAAGTTTCACCATAATCAATACCTTATTCTTGAGAATAGCCTTTACATACTAACATTTCTTTGTTTCTTGAAACTTCTGCATCTTCATTTAGCTTATTTCTAAAAACCCACTATGTGTTAATTACATTCATATCCTTTGGTCTCAGAACAAGAATCTAGGTATTATTCCTTTCTATCTATTCTATTTCTTCATTTATTGCTACAATCCAACTTTCATTATCCAAAGCATCTTTAACTAATCTAGATTCAAATTCAGTACGAAAACATATACCTTTCAATTTGTTCCTTGTCATTGTACCATCTAACTAGGTGCATGGTGCCTTTCGACATATCTTGCTAACATAGGTACTTTGGATTTAGAACTTGTTCCACTTTCATCACCATGATCTGTTGCATCATGCTTGGCTCCCATTGTTTTTGACTTAGGTCCTTCAAATTCAAACTCTGGTTGCACAAGTTGCAACTTGATAGCCTATAACTATGACTTGGTTCCTTTAGACTATGACTCAGGTTGTACTTGTTGCAACTTGGTAGCTTCTAGAGATTTTGGGGACTCAAGAGGTGAAGTCTGTTGACTTCCAATTGGATCAAGAAATGTATTAGGTTCAAAGTAGATAAACTTTATGTAATCTTTAGGTGCTTTGTTTCTCTCTTCTTCACTCTTTCTACAAATTCATCAATCCTCACATGTGTACTTTCTATGATCTTATTAGATTTTATATTCAAACATTGTTATGCTTTACTTTTGTTGGAGTATCCTAGGAATATGACTTCATCACTTTTTACATCAAACTTACCTTTCCTAGTCTCTTTCATAATATAATATTTGCTACCAAATACTTTCAAGTAACTTACATTAGATTTGTAGCCATACCATAGTTCATAAGAAGTTTGATTTGAGTCTTTCTTTAGTTGTACTATGTTCAAGGTATGCACTATTATACTAATTGCAACATTTTTTTCTATCATCAAGTTTCTTGCATAGTCCATGATTGATATGTTCCTTCTTTTAGCTTTACCATTCTGTTGTAATGTATAAGGGGTTGATATAGTGTAGAATTTATTGAACTCATTAGAAATGAATTCACCATCTCTATCTAATCTCAAACATTTCAGCTTCTTTCCTATTTCCTTCTCTACTCTTGCTAGCTAACACTTAAACTTTTGAAAAGCTTGAGACTTGTCTTTTAGGTACATTAAAGTCATCATTCTAGAATAGTCATCAAAAAAAAGATAAAGTATTTATCTCCACTATGGCTCTCAATTCTAATAGGTCTAGAAAGGTCTGTATGAACCATATCCAAGACTTCTTCAGAATGATGGTTCTTTATCTTGAAACTTGTCTTTCCCATCTTACCAGTTTGACAATTTTTGCATAGGTCCATATCAGGTTTCCTCAAACTAGGAATACCTCTCACTCTTGTTTTTTTCTTATCTTGGTCAGGTTATCAAAGTTCATATGACACAACCTCTTATGCCATGACCATCTTTCTTATACTTGTGCAATGAAACATAAACTTTCACTAAGATCTAGGTAGAATAACTTACCTTTTGTTTGGTTACCAGATCCAACTAGATTTTATTTTCCATCTAGCAGCTTGGCCTTCCCATTCATGAATTTCACCTTGAATTCAATTTTATTCAACTATGCCACACTCAGTATATTATGCTTCAGTCCTTCAACCCAATAAGCATCATTACATCTAAATTCATTCGTTAGTGAGATACAACATTTTCCCTTTATGTAACATAGTTCATTCTTTTCAAATCTTACACTTCCACCATCATAGTGTTCCATATGTTCAAACTTTGTTTTTTCACCAATCATATGATGTGAACAACAACTATCAATAATCCATATATCATTTTTCTAACATGAGAAATAAATGACATTTTATCTTCTTCATCATCAGAATCATCTTTTACAACAATATAGAACATTTTATCATCTTCACTACTATGTGAATCTTTAGCCATAAAATAAGACTTCTTACCTTCACCCTTGTAGTCCTTGTAGCTTTTGAAATCCTTCTTTCATTTTATTTTCTACTCTTCTTTTCATGTTTGTCTTCTATGTTTGGACACCTTGTAGCATTGTGACCAACCACTTCACAAGAAAAGCAAATTAAAGGAATTTTACCTTTGTACTTTCCTTTTCCTTTGGGATACCTTCTTGCAAGTAATGCTTCAATGGCTTTGAGATCACTATTAGAACTATCTTCCTCTTCACTTTTAGATTCTTTTTCTTTAGATTTTTTAGCTTTCTTCTTGAGTGACAACTTGGCTTCAAATGTAGACTCAAGATTGCTAGAACTAGGAACATAATTATCATAGTTATCTAGCTCAAATTGTTTTAATCTTCCAACTACTGCATCCAATGTTATATCATTCTTTGGATTTCATCTCATCTCTTTAATTGATGACACTTTGATTGCATACATAGGAAGAAATTTTGTGAGAAACTTACTTACCACTATTTCATCCTCAATCTTTCCTCCTGAGGCTTTGATTTCACGGACACTAGCTTTAATTCTGTCACTGTACTTTACAATGTTCTCATCCTCTCTCATCTTTGTTTGGCCAATTTTCCTCTGAGACCTTCAACGTTGGATCTTCTTACATTATCATCTCCTCCATATATGGATTTCAGCTTGATCCACATCTTATAAGTAGTACCACAGTCTTTGACTTCATCAAGTTTGGCATAATTGAGAGTTGAAGTAGTATCAATCATCATAATGTATTGATTCTTCTTCTCTATAATTTCTTTGATGGTCATAGTTCTAGCAGGTGCCACATACTTAGCATTCAAATATGTTGGTGTAAATACATATTTACTATTTACACTTTACTTTAGTTTACTTGGGTTAATGCATTATTTTATTATTATGCATTATTTTATTATTTATTAGGTGAGACACTTAGGAGTTTGCATATTTTTATAAGTTTTCATGTTGACAACATAGAAGTAAGAAACTCTAATTTAGCACATGGTGTCTACAACACTAGAGTTTTTATAATTAGCTAAGTTGTCATGTAGACAACATAGTTATTCACACTCCTATTTCAGCACATGGTGTCTACAACATTATTTTGCATGCTACACCTTTGTAGGCTTATCCTCTCATCATCACACTTACTCCTGTGCTTAATGGAGGATCAACATCTGGTGGATATGTGGCTAGTCATATGATTTATCATGTTGTTGATTCCTATGCATTCTAGAAGCATTCTAGAGGCCTTTATATATAGGAACTCCTAGTGTACTTTTACATTGAATCGAATACATATCAATATTCTGATCATACTCTTTTTGGTCTACTATTGTGCTTGTGCTTGAGTTCTTTGATCTTGGGTGAATTTTGCCCTAAGGAAAATTCTTACATGATATCATAGCTTGGATAATTTCTCTTCACATAGTCATTCAAGACCATCTTGTTGCTTTAGCACCTCAGCCCAAATCCATAGTATCATAGTCATTGGGAGCATCTAGAGCTAGAACGGACCTCACCATTGTGTCTGAAATGTTGATTAGGTGAAAAAAATTTCCTACCCTAGGCCAAAGTCAATTTTGAGGGAAATTTTATTGCAAATCAGCACCCGAAGGCCCAATTTGCAAGTTTGGGTATAGTCTATTAAATTTACAATTTAATTTAATTCAGATCAATTATTTAATCTTCTCTATATTTTTGTCAATATTTTGCTACAAATTTTCAGAATTTTTTTTGCCCTTTGGGCAGTAGAGAATTTTTTTTTTGTACAAGCACTGAGTAGTGACACCTTGGCCCTACACAGAATATTCCTTCTACATTCCATCGGGAGGCTTTATAAATGTTTTTCAATGGCCACAACCACACAAATTCTGGCCAAGTCAACCCCGACCGAAACCCAACATCTCCCACATGACGACCAACCAACCCTCATAGCGGGCTTGTTTGCTTGATACATAGTAGGCAGGTATTTTAAACATTGCAAACCTTTTTTTCCCCACTGATGTGGGATTAAACAACATAACCCCACACTACTGAAACTATCTGCCAACATTTTTCAAAGGTTTCTTGTGGCTACTGCTAACATTCTAGTGCGGTCTTTAAAACAGCACACCACCATGTGGCACCCACTAACAAGACCACATGATTCCAAGTCATCCACATGGACCACTGGACCCACACTACATGGAGCACACCTGAGTCATTAGTAGCAAACCCACGTTAGCACAAGTGCCACATCTATTAAGGTCCACTTCAGATAAGGTCCATGTGGACAACAACCCAATCAACTATAGGTATGCCACATCATATGACATGTATGCATATAGTCAGCCTGCTATACTAATACAGTTAACCCACTGTACTGAGATACATTAGACCCTGCTATACACAATCGTACAGCCATACATGCTGATGTCATCACATCTATATTCTGACATCATCTACCACGTCACTCAAATGAATTTTTCTACCAATTTCATCATTTCATAGTGTTAAATTTGATGGCCATCTGACAATCATTTCCTGGCACTTTTCAACTACTGCAATGATCATTTGACCATCAAATTTAAGCTTGTATTTTTCTACCCAGACCCCTCTCCAGATGTAGTTTTCATTTGACAATCCAAACTCCAAATCAGGTGCATTTTTTTTTATTTGGGTAGAATTTCCTGAACTTTTTAGTGGTGATGTTCTCTTCTAGTTTTGGTGCAAAGATTTTTCAAAAATTGCATTTTTTGGCAATTGTATCTTTCTAATCCTGCATCTTGCAACTTGAAACACTTCGTACGGGCTCAATTGGACACATTTTTAGGTTTCCTTTTTTTTTAAAGTGCTTTTTTTTTGTCTACTTTCCAAATCTACAATTAGATTATAAGGTTTTGTGTACAAAAATCTCACTTTTAGACTTAGGGCCTTTTCTAGATTATATTGCTTTGATTACTTTTCAAAATTGTTGTACATCTAAACTATAGTGCTTAGTTATATATTTGAGCCTCAAAAGGTAGTTCTAAACAACAAAATTAGAAGTCCACTTTGTGCATTTTGACAAGTAACCTATTGTACATGCACTACATGTAAAGTTTCAAAAGCATCTTTTTTGGGGGAGTCTTTTGATTAAGTGAAAAGGGGGGTTGTATAGTGTTTTCATGTCTCTCTTGTGTGCTCTTTTCATTTTCTGCATTATGGGTTCACCTAAAGGTCCACTTCTAACTTCACACAATTATTCTAAATGGAACGATATTTTATGCAGTAGATTAATGGGAAAAGGTCTAAGTCTTTATGTTGATGGTTCAATTGCAAAACCCATTAATGCCACAACACTCGATGATTGGAAAATTAAATACCAAAAGGCTTTAGGAATTATTAGGACTTGTGTACATAGAGATCTCTTCTTCCAAATTTCCAATTTCAAGGAAGCCAAACCTACTTGGGAAAAACTTGAAGCATTGTATGGTAAGGTGGATGAGGAAAAGGGATTCTAGATTGAGGACAATCTACTTCTATTTGATCCAAAGAACTTTGACACAAGTCAAGATTACATCAACAAAGCCAATGAGTTTAGAGCACTACTTAAAGATTGTGATTATCCCATGAAGGATGATAAGTTGACTCATCACATTCTAAAGAGGCTACCTTCAGAGTATGCTTCCTTTGTTTTGAGTTATAATACTCATAGGTTGACCATGGGAAGTGCTTTCCAAAAGCCTATATTTGATGCATTTGCAAAAATGTTGATTTTTGAACAATCCCACTTGATAGATATGGGACTTCTCATGTCATAAAAGACCAAAGCATTGGTGGTTAGTGATGAGAACCACTCAAGTCAAGGAGGAAGCAGTTCTAACAACAGTAGGAAAAAGTAGTGGAAGCAAAAATCACAATCTGAGACACAACAATCCTCCTCACAACAAGGCAATTCTTCTTCCAACAAGAAGGGAAATAATGAAAAGAAGGATAAACTTTTTTGTGCATATTGAAAGAAGCCAAATCATGATGAGCATCATTGCAAGACTAAGAGAATCGATGAGTTGGAAAATCTACTCAAGAAGAACAAAATTCAAGTGTCAAATGCTTCCAAGGATTCAACTCCAACCACTTCAAAGGCAAAAGGGCAAGCACTTATGGCTAGTTCAATTTCTTCATTGGAATGGATTCTTGACTCAGATGCCTCATATCATATGGGTTCTTCAAAGGAAAATTTTTGTTCATTAAAGCAGTCACAGGTACCGTACATCTTTGTGGGAGATTATACTAAAATGGAAGTTGAAGGGAAAAGACATGTGGAGATGGAAAATGGCGAATTCAAAGATGTTCTCTATGTTCCAAACCTTAGCTCTAATCTCCTCTCAATTTACCAAATCACTCACCTTGGAGATGGCAACAAAGTTGAGTTCCTTCCAAATTCAGTAATGGTGCGAAGTCTCAAAGATGATTCATTGGTTGCAGTGGGGGAAGTCAATCATGACAAGAGACTTTATTCCTTCTCCCACTTTGTGCCTAAGTCTCCTTCACATGCCATGTTGACTAAATATGGCATGAGCAGTATGGTCATCTTTCCTTTCACTATCTTCAACAACTTTGCTCCAAAGACATGGTCAAATGTCTACCTACAATCAACTTTTTAAAGGGTGAATGTTCAACATGTTTAGTGGATACACATCTCAAGGAGAAGTACAGTAAAGGGAAGTATTCAAGAGCACTAATTGTTCTTCAGTTGGTTCATATGGTTTTAGCAATTCCTTTACCAGTGACATCAGTCAGCTAGGGTCACTACATACTCACTTTCATTCATGACTTTTAATGCTACACATGGGTTTACTTTCTTCATCATAAGAATGAGAATTGGTTGATAAGCTTCAAGCCTTCAAGAGTCATGTTGAACAGCACTCAAGAAAATCCATCAAGGTTCTTTGAATGGACATTGAAAGTAGATATGTGAATATAGGACTTAAAGACTTTTGCAAACTTGAGGGTATTAATCTTCAAAATATACCAGCATTCAGTCTGCACAAGATA
>CM053789.1:914561141-914886141 GCA_028749045.1 Cupressus sempervirens | reverse complement strand
GATATTGAGGATCCTAATAGGGTCAAGTTTGCAAAGGAAAAATTGAAGGGACATGTGAAGATCTAGTGGCAATAGATTTAGTTGGAGTGAAATAGAAGAGGAAAGGACAAAATCACTAGATGGGATCGGATGATAGCTAAATTGAAGCGGCAATTCATTCTCATGGATTATGAACTTGATCTACTAAAGAAAATGCAAGGGTTGAAGAAAGTGGGAAGATATGTTCAAGAGTATACTAAAGAGTTCTACCAAGTTCTCATTAGAATCAGCCATGTGGAAGCTGATAAGGAGAAAGTTGCCTAATATCTTAATGGGTTGAGGAAAAGTAGTCAAGAGGAGATGAGTCTAGTTTGAATGACCAATAAGACATATCAGTTTTCTCTAAGAGTATAGGAGAATTTGAGTGAGAAATATGATAACAAGAATAGTGGAAGAGGTTGCAGTGGAAGATCTAGCATGTGGTCTTATGGAGGCTGAAATTATGATCAAAAGAATAAGGATGAGGCAAGTAGTAGTAGTTAGAACTAATGGGGAAAAAAATTTAATCATTTCCATGACCAGAACAATAGAGATCAGAGACGAAGAGGAAGAGGGAAAGGATCTAGAAGAGAAGGTTTTCGTGGAAAATGTTTTCACTATAGAGAAGAAGAGCATAGAGCATTTGAATGTTCCCAGTGGCAAGGAAGGACTGATAAAAGAACTAAAGGCTAGGCCAGAGTTGCACATGTTGATGAAGATGTTAGATCATCACATTCTAAAGATGTTGAAAGAGGAGAGGTCTTAATTAATAGAAGAGTCTTGCTAAGTGGTGAGAATGAACCTAATCAAAGAGGGATCTTGTTTCACACAAGGTGCAAACATGAAGATAAGTGTTGTGATGTGATCATTGATGGTGGAAGTATAGAAAATCTAATGTCAGAATAGATGGTCACAAAGTTGAATCTAAAGAGGCAGAAACATCTACCCCCATACCATATTGCCTAGGTGCAAGATGACCACAAGGTCATCGTCAGTGAGAAATGCTCTGTGAAGTTCAAGATTGGAAGCTACCAGGATGATGTGTTGTGTGATATCATACCTATGGAAATATGTCATATGTTTATGGGTAGGGCATGGTAGTTTGATAGGTATGTTGTACATGATGGGCATGAAAATACCTATACTCTGACAAATGATGGAATAAAGCATAATTTGAAGCCATTTAAGAATACAGATCAAAAAGTATGTAGTGTTGCTAGAGTTTATTTTGTTGATGGAAAGAATTTCCTAGAGGGTATGAGGCATGAGCATATGTTTTTTGTTGTAATTCTAAAAGATGGAAAAGAAGAAGTAGAAGAGGTACCTACAAAATTTGTAGATTTGTTGGAAGAATTTCCAAATATTGTATCTGATAATGTGGCTAATGGATTTCCACCAGTAAGGAAGATTAGTCACTAGATGGACTTGATTCTAGGAGCTAGTTTTCCAAATAAAGAAGTGCACAAAATGACACCAACAAAAAGTGGGGATTTGAATTGACAAGTGCATGAGTTGTTGCAAAATGGGTTGATTTGAGAGAGTTTGAGTCCATGTGGTGTACTAGAAATATTAGCACCTAAGAAGAATGGAGGACGGAGAATGTGCATAAATTATCATGCTATCAAGAAGATCACAATCAAGTACATATTTCCATTGCCAAGGATGGAGGAATATATTATGGATTGTTTGAGTGGAGCTGTGTATTTCACAAAAGACAGATCTAAAGAGTGGGTACCATCATATTTGCATCAAAGAAGGAGATGAGTGGAAGACTACATTTAAGACAAGGGAAGGATTGCATGAGTGGTTAGTCATGTGTTTTAGGCTAACCAATGCACCAAGTACTTTCATGAGGCTCATGAATGAGGTATTGAAGGAGTTTCTAGGTAAGTTTGTCATTATTTACCTAGATGACATTTTGAACTCTAGCAAGAAATTATTGGAGCATTTGATGCATATTCATAAAGTGTTTGATAAGTTGAGAAAAGAAAGTTGTTTATAAATCTAAAGAAGTGCAATTTTGTGAAGAAGGAGTTGGTGTACATGGGATTTGTAATTTCAGTAGAAGGTCTAAAAAATGGACCCTAAGAAAGTGAAGCCTATCCTTGAATTCCCTACTCCAAGGAGTGCAATTGAGGTAAGATTTTTTCATGAAATGGTTAGTTTTTACAGATAGTTTATCAAAGGTTTTAGCACTATTTATGGACCTTTGACTAAGACAATGAGAGGAGATAGCAAAGACTTTAAGTGGACTGTAGGAGCAGTTAATAGTTTTGATCTGTTGAAATAGAAAATTACAGAGAAACCTATTTTAGCACTTCTATATTTAACAAGGTGTTTGAAATAGATTGTGATGCTAGTGGTACTACAATAGGAGTTGTTTTGAGCCAAGAAGGTAGACTTGTTGCTTATTTTAGTGAGAAGTTGAATGATGCGAAAAGAAAATATTATGTTTGTGATCAAGAATTTTATGCTATAGTTCAAACATTGAAGAAGTGAAGACACTATCATCTTCCTAAGGAGTTTCTTTTGTATATTGATCATCAAGCTTTGCAATATTTAAATAGTCAAGAAAAATTAAACCAAAGGCATCTAAAGTGGGTTGAGTTTTTGAAGAATTATACCATTTTTGAAACACAAGAATGGGAAGTCTAATAGGGCTACAGATGCTCTTAGTAGAAGATAAACTTTTCCAATAGAAATGCAGATTAAGGTGGTTGGGTTTGAGGAACTTAGTAATTTCTATCTGAAACATCCTAATTTTGGTAAAGCTTGGAAGACTTATATAGAACCTCTTACACTTGATCAGAAAAAGTGATTGGATTTCATAATCCAAGGTGGTATGTTGTTTAAAGGATGTCAATTGTGCATTTCCAAAAGTTCTATGAGAAAGACTCTCATCAAGGAGAAGCATAGTGGGGGATTGGCCAGACACTTTAGTAGAGACAAAACTATTCCTTTGGTTGTTGAGAATTACTAATGGCCACTGTTGCAACAAGATGTGAAGAATTTTGTGCAGAGTTGCAGAGTATGTCAAATGGAAAAAGGAGTGAAGCGGAATATTGGGTTGTATCAACCATTACCTGTACCAGAGAAGCCATGGGAGGATGTCAACATAGATTTTGTTCTTGGTTTACCAAGGACACAATGAGGGAATGATTCCATAGTTATGGTGGTTGAAAAAAAATTTTAAATGGCACATTTCATTTCCTGTAAGAAGACCAGTGATGTAGTTCATGTGGTAGAGTTGTTTTTCAGAGAAGTGGTGAGACTACATGATCTACCAAAGAGTATATTTTTAGATCGAGATACCAATTTTGTTGGGTATTTTTGGCATACATTGTGGAAGAAATTGAAGACATATTTGAAGTTTAGTTCATCACATCATCCACAAACTAATAGACAAACAGAAGTTGTGAACTGGAGTCTAGATAATTTGCTGAGATGCTTGGTTGGAGATAAACCAAAGGGATGAAATTTGATTTTCTCGCAGGAAAAATTTGCGTACAATAATTGTATCAATAGGAGTACTATTAAATCACCATTTCATATTATATATGGGAGTAGCCCCAGAAATACTTTTGAATTAAGGCAGTTGGATAAAGGAGAAATAAGTTATGCTAAAGCAGAATATTTTGTTGAACATTTGAAGAACATCCATAAGGAGATGAGGAAGCACATTAAAAAGATGAATACACAATATATGGCTAAGGAAGATGTGAAAATGAGGTATGATAAATTTTAGATTAGAGATGAAGTCATGATTCATTTGAGAAATGAGCATTTTCTAGTGGGTACATATAAGAAGCTAAAAATGAAGAAGTTTAAACTGTGGAAGATAGTGAAAAGGCATGATTCTGGAAATGCCTATGAAGTGGAGTTGCATGTTGAACTAAATATTTCACCAATATTTAACATTTTAGATTTGACAAAGTATCATGAAGAAGGTGATGGAGATGAAATTGCAGAAGCATAGTGGAGTACAATAGCTATTTCATCTACAAAGGAGATTGAGAAGATTTGGATAGTCATGTTGGCAAAAGTATAAGAAACATAACCTATGAAGAATACCTAATTAATGTAAAATAAGGCTAGTAGAAGACTCATCATGACTAGCAAGGGATGAGGCTAACCATCTTGAGTTTCTCCTGAACACCTAAGATGTGACAGGGTCACTTCTCAAATTACCCTGAGTGTCTGATGCAAGAACATCCTATGTATAAGAGAAATCTTGCATCAACCAAAAATATTTCATTACAGTTGTTTGAATAAGGGTTATTTTAATGCAAAAATTTTGTCTGTGGAGGATTTTTAATTAGTAAGTCAGTCATACAAGCTCGAAATGTCCTAATTTCAAAGGTGGAGGTTCATCTCAATCATATTAACCTACCAGTTGAGGCTCAATGCCATATCATAAGTATTGGTAAAGTTATTGTGGATTTTTTGTATGAATTTTTGGTAAAAAAAATTGAGCTCAATTTTGGAATCCTAAATGTACCCAAATGAGGCCTGAAAACTTGTTGGATAGGCACTTGCGCCAATCCAAGCTTGAAGGTCAGAAGCTGAGGATTCTGAAAAGGGGTTATAATAGAAAATTAGAGGAACGGTTTAAAAGTTATGGCCTTTGAAGTTGGTCTAACCAAAAATTCCAAAATAAATGTCAAAGGTGTGTTTGGTCAACTCTATATGTATTGTTACGCTATGTTGGCTCTAGGTATTAAGTTTGAGTGTCTAGAACCTTCTCGAGTGGCATAAAATCACTTATTTAAGAAATGTTGGTAGATTGTCTAGGACAGATCTGGGTGATAGTTCACATCTCTATGTTGCAAATTATTGTAAGGAAGGCACCTATGTGGGTCAGCATATTGTAATTTTGAATTATGTCATTCTGCATTTGTGGTGATAATAAGAAGCCCACATTTTGTTCTTGCAAATTGTTTTTATTTCTTTGTTTCTGTTGTGTGTTTGTGGTATTAAGGGGAGCACCCTTTTATCATATAGGCTATTGCCAAAAATACCTTTCTTTAATTATTAGCTCTATAAAAAAATTAGCATGAGCATGGGTATAAATTTGATACCTACTTTAAAATCAACCCAATGCCTAAAGAAGAGATAGTCAAGTTTGTAGTACTTCAATTGGAATGAATTTCTCATTAATGGTGGTACCAAGAGATGGTTACCCTCAATCATGATCCAGTCACTTTTTATATTGACTTCATAGAGAGACTTATAGACTACTTTTATGAAAAGGATCTGGAGCTCAACTTCAGGGAGTTTTCTCAACTAAAGTAGGCTAGCCTACTAGATAATACATCACAAAATTTTAGAGTTTGTCATTAGTTGTGAGATATTTTAGAGAGGAGGCTAATTATAGTGTTCATGGATGGATTATTGGAACCCCTCAAAGGTCTAGTTAAGAATTTTAACCCCACCACACTTATAATGATGATCAAGAAGGAATGTGACATGGATACCTCATCTTTATCTTCCAAGAGTTACACACATGTCAAACCACCCATTGCATCAAAGGATAAAGACAAAAAACTATACCCAAATAATTCATCATTGGATGAGGCCACAAGGTAATAGCTCAAGAGGATAAATGAAAATTATGCTTGCAAGGATCCATGGGAACTAGGACATCGATGCTTAAGTAAGGTGAAATTCTACTATACTAAGGCGGTGTCTGATGACAAAGAGGAGAGCTATGAAACTGAGTTGTGAGAAGAAGAGGATAAAGAAGAAAGGAATTGAGATAAGAGATTTGTCATGATGATGCAAGGGATGTTTCTTTGTAACATTGGATGACACTCCAAGGTGCAGTGTGTTTTGAGTTCATGTTATGCTACAAGAAGAACAGTTCATAGTCATATTGGACAGCAGGGTCACTCTCAACTTTATCAAATCATCACTCATTACTAGGAAGGGTTTATGTCCAAACAAACATAAAGGGTTTAAATTCAAAGTGATGGGAGGAAATATCTTATCATGTATTCATTTGGTTCTACAAATGAGCATCACCGTGGCGAACTATACAATGAAAAAGTACTAGGAATCATGGAGTCACATTCACTATTTGTGAAGAGGTGCAAGTGTCAATTTGCAATGCTTGAGGGTTTTAGGTGCACCAAGAGAAGATTCAAGAAATTATTGACTAACCCCCACCTAGGACACTTTCAAATTTGTGTAAGTTCTTTGGAATATGCAATTATTACTATTATATTTTAGGAATACAAATTGTCTAAACCAAAGAAACCTACATGCAAAAACATGTCAAAAGAGAAGAATGGGGACCAGAAAAATTTTCTCAGAGTAAAATGCATTCAAAGAGAATTGAAAAGATTTACAATTTCCATCCTTATAAAAAGAGAAAGGAAAAACCCTAAATGAAAACTAATCTAAGTTGCATGATAATACTTTATAAAATTATTAATTATTAAATTCCTAAAGTTTAGCTTAAGTAAACTAGAAGTAATAATAGAATACCTTATTACTCTAGCACCCCCTTAAGATAAACTTAGGGAGTAGCTAAAAATTTAGAAACTAAAAGTGAAAGAAAATTTATGTCCTAGCAAAAAGGCCTAATGAGGTACCTAAGCACAACCAAATATCTGTAAAGAGGAGAAATAGAGAAAACCACATGGGAAAAACCGTACTCCAAAAAGAGATGGAAAGAATGCTAAAAGAACTAGTGAAGGATTGTAGAAGCCTCCAAACTAGACAATGTACCAAAAGATAGAAAAAAAGGATGATCATGAATAGCACCATTGAATCATGAAGAAGTTGCAAAGCTTTGTCAAAAAAGTAATTTTTAATCTGAAGAATCTCCACTGAAACAAAAATTTACTAGCTAGAGAATAATATAATCTACATGAGTGCCCTCAGAAGACACTACTCAAATCATGAGGCACACAAAGGAAAACAACTGAACTCGAAGATATAAATTGAATTAAACACCAAAGCCTCAAGATTTGATCAATCAAACATGAAAAGTTGCATCCAAAGTAGGAATGAAAAGAAGAGTGTTTATATGGTAAATGATCCATCTTGCTGAAATGCGTAGGTACCCAGTCACTACATCCACCTGGTACATTGGAACAAATATTGAATACATAGCTCACTTCATCAAACCAAGGAAGCATAAGAACCAATAGAAGAACCCCCCTATGAAAAATGAGAGTAAGGTGACATGCAACTAGGAAAATGAGCCAACAGAATTACATGCAAAGGAACCACAATCAAGATGCACTAAAGAATACATATGTGTGTATTGCGGTGATCAATCTCAAAGACATCATGAGGCTAATGTCACAAAAGGGACACTTACTAGAAAAAAAGTAGATGGTAAACAAAGGCAAAACATCAACCTCCCATGGCACTTAATCAAAGTAGTGCATGTACAATAAGGCACAAGATATGGTAGACCCTAAGAAAATAGTAATTTGTATGAGTGTCCTTAGATGACACTACTTAGATCAAAAGGCAAAACAACTAAAACAAAAATATAGATGGAATATGGCACTTTATCTCAATGTATTTGTAAAACTACATACTATAGATGTTTACAAAGCTCAGAGGAGACATAAGGCTAGTACAACATATAGTACAACCCAAGACATATCATTTGAAGCAACAAAAATGGTCTCAGGACCTAAAACAACCAAGATATCCACCAAAATACAAAAATGAAGAAAAATGATAAGGATGTACGTGGAGAATAATCTTGTTTATCCAATGATATAAGGAATTCCCAAAATAGAGATTGGATGCTTAAGATATGTCTTTTGAAGTGCAAAATAGAACTCTTGACTTTGAAAATAACAAATAACTTTGAAAAGGCATCGAAACTGAAAAATATGACACTAAATTGAGATATCAAGATGCCCTAGAGACAATGATTGGAAAGGAATTAGTCATAGAAAGACAATGAAATTATATTCACGCACAAGATGATTTAATCAATGGGATTAGCAAAAGAAGTCAAAATCTTGAGAATGAAACCCAAAAATTGAAGAAAGAAAATAATGACTTGAACAATGAGCTAAAAGTCAAAAAGGAGGTGAATGTCAAAATTACCAAATTTGAAGAGAGCATGATAGAATTGGATAGACTATTGGTAAAGCAGAAGGAGCAATTGATGGATACTGATAACACCCATATCAAAAACACGTCAATAAAGAAAGGAGAAACATCAAATTATGAACAATCGATGACAAAAGAAGAAGACATTGGAAGATTGAACTACCATCCCTTCCTATTATTATTGTGGAGAATATAGTCATATGGAAGATTCATATGGATATAAATAAGGAACTGGTACCAAAAGAAATCATTCAATGGTTATTGCTACAATTGCAATGTATATGGTTATAAAGCTCGAGAATGTAGAACAAGAGCAAATAGCTTAACAAATGAAAGGAACTTTAATGGTTGTTGTTACAAATGCAATGAGTATGATCAAAAGGCAGATACATATGAAATGAGATAACCGAAAAGAAAAAGTGTGCACTATCCAAAGGACTTTGGAACTGAAATTGTGAATCACTATCAATGTGGAGGATAGGGACATCTAACTTCATAATGTAGATTAGGATTAACATGCCCATGGAGATCACTTAAGATGCCATGTTACTTTTGTTCAAGATATACCACCTACAACTATTCATATCAATGTAAAGCTATAAATGAACAAGGAGGAAAAGAAACTATAGATAGAGAGCAAGTAAGAAGAGAAATACAAACAATATGTTTAAGGAAAGGAGATAAAACTACTACAATTAAGGAACCCTTGTCGAATGACATAGGAACTTCATCCACAAACTAATTAGGTAAGTGATTAATTGGAACACAAAACTACGATTGATTATTTATAATGTCTTGAAAGTAAAGATATTTGTAGGAACAACAATTAGTAAAAGCAAAGAAAATATGTTGTGCTATCGGTAAATGGATAATTATTTACTATAGGCTTGAACTTAATGTTGTTGGTACAATAGTTGTTGGAAATGTATACTATAAAAAAAGGAAAAATGTTTCTCAATATTTTTCGTATCTTTAAAAGAGCAAGTGTATAAAAAGAAAAAGAGTCAGAGTGCATTGCGAACCAAGATAGGATCTAGGCAAGAAATTCAAGGCGAACCTTAACAATATGGTAGGCAGAAATATATTGATACAAATGTATGATGAAGATGAACCCAAGTATAGCATGTGTTCACTTAAATTAAAATACATAGTTGGAACAAGAACACTATCAAGGATTCTTGATGGAGTATTATTTACTAGGGATGTAAGTGGATTTTTTCAAAGCAAGAAGATTGAGTTTGCTAATGAGGAAATTGAATTATCATATGAAGAACTATTTAAGATGAAGGAACTACAAAATGATGAATTTGGACTAGCACATATTGTTAATATGGAGAATGGATCAAAATTGCACTGAGTAAAATGCATGGATAGTTTTTATGGCTAGAGAATGGAAAGGTGGAAATTACAAAGGAGATCATCATTACTGTCAGAAGACTACTAGGAAATGGTTGCAAGTGTATAAAAGAACTGGATCCCAAAATTTAGATTGATGGACTAATCAGATATAGGCAAGATCAAAATATGTTTGATGCAAGGATAATCAAAGATAAAGGCATAATATTTGCATCTTTGGTAATAAGATACAAGATCTATCAAGCTAAGAAAAGTGATAAGATACAACAGAGGAGCCATACAGGTGGCCTACGAAACCATTATTGAAGGCAAAAAGTTTGATCTGAGTGAAAAGCTAAGAGAACAGCTAATGATGAATCTACAGAAGGTCAGCAGACAAGGATTAAGGTATGGACATTTATTGGTTTTCATATATTTATATGTGGAAAATAATTATCCTGGAATTAGAGTTTTGAATTGGTTAGTTGGTGAATTGATTGTACATCAAGTGAATAGATTCACTGAAACATTAGGAAGAAATTACAATAGCTTGATGTGGTTTCATTTTAAGGAAGTTCAAGAGGAAATGAATAAAAGAAATTGGATTTCATCTCAACTAGTGAATAGATACAAGAAGTATATATGTTTCTTGGCAAGTACACTCTTGTATAATGAAAGTTGTAGAACCTCAACTGTCATGGGTAACACCATTAGGATATGAAGCAACAGACAGTGAACTTCAACTAATAATTGAGCAATTATTGGTAGAAGCAAAAGATGAAGGAGTTGAAATATTTAGAACGCATGAGGAGAACTATAGGAAAATCATCATGGAAGAAAACAAGTCTAAAGGAGAAGGAAGTAGCAAGTTGAAGTCTATTGATATACCATCCATATATGCAAAAATAAAGAAATAGAAACATGTTACAAAATGAAAGCAAAGAAGAAAAACAAAATTTGTAAGAACCCAAGCATCAAGGAGAACGAGAAGTCAAACTTCAACTGCAATGAGTTATGAGAAAATTGACAAAGAGATTTGAGGTGATTGTTCAAGAAATGGAAAAAAATATAAAGGAATTTGGAAGAATTGGAAGCATAATAGACTACAATTTTAGAAAATAGAGTGAAGAAGAGAACTCAATTATAGAAGTGGTGATGTACACCATGTGCAAGTTTTCATATTTTCCAAGAAATTCAAAGGACAAAATTCCTATAGAATTGTATGACAAAATTCTAGTCAAATGGTTCAATGCAAATCAATTGGAGAGAGATAGCCAAGAAATAATTTAAAATATGGTGAAACTGGACATATCAACTACTGAGATAGAAAGATTGCTAAAGGGGCATGAGAGGAAATTTTTCATCAATTACAAAAAGGCCCAAATTCTTTCAAGAATGATTGAAGATGTTGAAAATGATAGTAAAAGCATGTGGAATATATTTTTCATATTAAGGATGCTACTACAAAAGGAACACCACTAATGGTTGAAGAAAAGTGATGCATAGAACCTAAAGATGCACTTCTATGGATTGTATAGAGTGGTATAGAGACTGGGAGAAATTGCCTATGAGTTAGAGCTTCCAAAAGGGAGTTGGATTCAAAATGTTTTTCATGTTTCATGTATGAAGAAGCCAATGGGTCAATATGTTGTTATCTCCAATAAACCTTCTCTTCTTGACCAAGATGGAAAACTCTGATTGGAGGTCATAGAGATCATCAATGTCAAAGAGAGGAAGCTAAGGTCACATAGCATCAAGGAATACCTAGTTCATTGGAGAAACCTATTGATTGAAGATGCCACATAGGAATTGAACATATCTTGGAGCATCCAAGTTTCAAAACTTGATGGAGAAACCTAGTTCATTTGAGAAACCTATTGATTGAATATACCACATGGGGAAAGTAATTCTTGAACCAAGAAGAATATAATGTCCACAAAATAATTAAATGACCTAGTTAAATTAATTAAGCGGTCCAAAATTAATAATTATATCTTATAGACCCTTTGATTAATTTAATTATAAAATACTAAACTATTGACAACCTATGTGTAACCCTTCAAGAAACTTCCTGGAGCCCTTTATAAGGTCATGTTTGGCATTGTAGTTGGTCATAGTGGAGTTGTATATTTCTTATGCATCTGTGAGTTTCTGTTGGAGTTTAGCATTGTCTATCTGTCATTCTGAGGTGCACGATCCTCCCTATTATGACACTTCCCAATTTTTGTGGGAGTCACTCCTCACACTAGTACATTTGACTCAAATTTTTGACCAAAAATTTCGACCATCTGATAATTTGGGGTCAATTTGGTCTAATTGTGATGATTTTTGTTAAAGATGAACCCGTGTTGGTCAAAATTTTAACCAACACGGGTTCATCTTTAACCAAAAATTGAAATAAGTTATGTTTTCTGCCCTAATCTTATTGTATTGCGCCCAGAAGACTCATGCACACTGAACCATTTTCTACCACTGCGATTTATGGCCAGGAGTATGTGGCAAAAGGGTATAACAGTGTCAGCACCAGTAGGGTTTGACATCTTGGGTTCTTTGGTGGTTGATTGTAGCAGAGGAGAGCTCATGAATGCTTCCAAGTTGATCCATTGAAAGAGATTTCAGAAAGAAGGTGGCATGAAAGGATCAAATAACAGCTGGAAATGTTGAAGAGTCTCCTTCCTAGTATTACAAAGGTGAGTTGAAGTTTTGTTTTATAGATTGACATTTCTTGCCTTGTTTTGAATATATTTATATGCACCCTATACAATGTTTGCCTTTTTTTGGACTAGACATTTCTAATTTGCTTTGTTCCCTAACTGGAGTTTTCAAACTAGTGCTTATAACAACCTCCTAAGATATTCATAAATACCAGTAATCCAAAAGCAAGGCAAACAAATTTGATGAGTCAAAAAATAGAACACAAAACTATCAAAATCTAATCAATGGACTCCCGCAGTTCAATCCCTAACACAATCCAAATTAATTTCTTAAAGTTCAATCCACTCTTGCAATGTCCAAGCACATTTCTCTATCAACATTAGCCAGGTTGCTCTAGGGATCAACACACTCATTGCTTGTTATTTCAAGTTTGGCAGAGAAAAGCGAGGCAATCAAATATTACATTACATACTTGAAAGGAACATACCTCCTAATATGTGCACTTACAGCTCATTTCAGGTCATTGTAGAGCCGGCAAGCTAGAAGAAGCAGTCAGACTCTTAAACCAACTAATTCTAAATGGTCTGGCTCCAAAAAACTTTACGTATAATATCATTATTGTTGGACATTGCAGGGTTGCCTGCACAAGTGTTGCATTCAAACTATTTGATAATATGGTAAAGAGTGGTATTTTGCCTCATGTGATTACTTATACTACTCTTACAATTGGGTTATGCAAGGAAGGTAATATACAGGAGGCACATTTGCTTTTGAGGGAAATGTTTGGAGAAGGTTTGATTTGTGACAAAACTGTACACAGTGTATTGATTGATGAACATCTCAAGAATGGTAATGTAGAACAAGCTTTTAAACTGTGGGCACAAATGGACAAGAAATAAATTCCACCTGATGTTATTGCTTACACTCCTTTTATGAACGGGCTTTGCAAGATAAGCTACATAAAGCAGGCACATAGATTCCTTACGGAAATGGTAAATCAACACATTTTTCTTGAAAATTTCACTTATAGCTCATTGATTGATGGACATTGGGCTAGAAAAGGAAATGATTAAAAATTGGGCTTGCGCATAATGTCATTATTTTTAATACTCTCATTAATGGATTTTGTAAACAAGAAATGATAAGTACAACAAATCAGCTTTGTACCCTCATGCCAAGCAATGGCTTGTCCCCTGATATTTTTACCTACAATATTTTAATTAATGCTCACTGTAAGGCAGCTTATATGAAGCGAGCTTTGGAGATCATGAACATGATATCATGTAGTGGTTGTGCTCCTGATGTTATTACCTACAATACTTTGATAAATGGTCTTTGCATTACAAAAATGACTCAGCTAGCTTTTAATCTCCTTGAGAGCATTGTTTCCATAGGATTTTCTCTAGACACATTCACTTTTAATACAATTTTGGATGGGCTCTGCAAGGATTCCCTTGGTCTAGTTGTTACTTTGTTAGAAAAACTTTTTTAAATGGTTTTTGTCCCAGATATGGTGTCCTATAGTACACTTCTTAATCATTTTTGTAGCCTTGGAATGCTGAATTAGGCTATGATGTGGCTAGGTAAACTTATGAAAATATTTTTTATTCACAATGCTGTTACATATGAGATATTGGACAATGTTCACTTTGGTGGGAAATGGTCTACCAATAATCCAAAAAATGTCACTAGAGAAGGATATCTTTTGCATTGTGTAATGTAGTCAATGAGTAATAGATCAAAGAGGCAAGAAGGCACTCAAATGCCATTTGTAAGTCTTAATGAGAATCTAGACAGTATAATAAGCATAACTGATATTTATTCTAAGGCTATACAAGATAGATGATAAGGGGCATCAACTTGTTTTAAAGAGTGAAGCTACTTCCTTACTATCTTCCCCTCCCTTCTTCCATCAATCCTTCCTTAATTCCTATGCTCCCTTTATGCATATCAGAACTGTCTTATATCTTAGGCTAGAATTTACTATGGTTATCTTATGATTATCTAGTCTTCCATGCCTTCAAAAGAAGTCTTTCCCCGTTGTTTATATCTAAATGAGCCTTTTAGACAATTTAGAAGCATTTTTCTACGTTTAGTTTATCCTCATCCTCTTTTTATTAGTATTGTTGCATTTATTTTATGCATCTTCATTAATCTCAGCACTTGTGCAAGTAGCCATTACGAATGACAAATGATTGATCTACATTTAAGTCTCTTAAATGAATTGTTAGTAAACATAAAAATTAAAACTATCCTATCAAATGAATCATAGTTTTGTCCAATTATATATTATTTCCAAGTTTAGCAACCCATAATTATTAAATGCCATGTACTCTTTTGTAGTGGTACAAGCCATCCTCATAAATCATATATGATCTTACCCAAGCATTCAACAAAAATATGCATGATCTTCATCATTAGCTTTCTTAGGGCTCCGAACATCTACCAACCAAATTTTCAAAGTTGTCTCACAAAATATATCACCAAGGGATATAGTTGTTACCTTTTTTCTTTTGGAGATCGAGTCAAAATTGACTATTATATTTGACGCTATTCATTCAAAACATTGACATGTGAAGTCACAACTAAGCTGAACTGTTTCAACTTTCATAATGGTTTTCTAGCCTCTATCTAGTGTGTGTTTGTGTAAGCTATCTGAGAATTAATGTGACTAGAAGAAAGATATTCATGTCTTTCTCAAGATTGCCACATACAAAATTCACAGTTTTTGAGATCTGTGTGTCTGTGTGTCTGTGTGTGTGTGTGTGTGTGTGTGTGTGTGTGTGTGTGTGTGTGTGTGTGTGTGTGTGTGTGTGTGTGTGTGTGTGTGTGTGTGTGTGTGTGTGTGTGTGTGTGTGTGTGTGTGTGTGTGTGTGTGTGTGTTAGCTATCCCAGAGTTGATATGGCCAAAGATATTCATGTCTTTCTCAGGAGTGCCATGTACAAAACACCAACTTTTGAGCTTTTATGTTCATTCTAATGTCTTTTCTCTTTGACACTATCTGTTTAATTGTAAACAATTCATCCCTATATGGCTTGTTTAGATTCTCTCAGTCTAGAGGGTTGTCCCATGGAAATATCTTGGAATCCAGATTATTGATGAAGTTTGGGGATGACATGACATGAATAGTGGATGTATATTATTTTGAATTTTACACGTGTGATCCGATAGATTTTATTACAGGCATTTCTGAATCTCTGTTTCAGCATAAAGAATGGTGAAAAAACTGGCAATGACTCTGACATCCCTCTTTGTTATCTAGCGATGGCAAAAATTGGAACCATTCTTAATGAGATTTACAAATTGAGCCAAGAATAGTCCAAGTGTCTACAGGTGGGTGCTATGAGTAGACTATGCAAATTCAGCTTTGTTTCCTTCCTTTTGGTGGTGTTCGGTGCAGGTTTGCATTAATGTAGAATACTGCATAGGTAGTGACTGATTGCTATCACTAAGATCCCCTCTCAAGTAATAAAGAACTACACCAAGTTTTCTAGCATACATTTCCATCTACAAGTCACCTATGCCTCGTATAACTCTCAAAGGTTTTGGCATGTTAATTGTAGCCAATCTCTCTAAAATTTTACTTTAATTTGATCTTTCCATTAAGATTCCTTAACATATATAGTTAGAATGTACAAAATTCCTAACCTCTTAGCTGTAGCTCCCTAGAGACTATCAATTCTTTATTATACTTTAAAACTTTCCATATGTGATCTTGAATCTTCTATAGTTATAGCATGCCCAAGAAGGTATTCATGTCTACATTTTTACTTTACATTCTTCTTGAAATATAAACATTAATAATTCTTCCTATAAGATAATCTTCAAAAAGACTAAACTTTTGAGCCTAGATAATAACATACACAACCTAGAAATAATAAACCTTGAGAAAATTGTAATGACATCATTTACTAGTATGTTGTATATCCTTTTTGTTAATAAAAAATGGTAATGCTAATCACCATAGTTTTTAAATAAGAAAAGTGACTAAATACTCTAGAAGAAGAAACCATTGCATCAGTTGACAATAGGATGGACAAAACCAAAGAGACTGAATTTAATGTTAAAATAAAATATGTAAATGGAAAAAAAAAATCATCTGCTATAATATGAAACTATCTTAACAATGAGCTTTGAATTTTTGTGTCTCAAAATTCAAAGCATATGAAAGTGATACTTTAACAGTCAAAGGACTCTACCAGTAACACAACTAAATTTTGTATGTTCTCTCTCCCTTCTAGCATGTAGCATGATGGTAGAAGATATTTCTTGTATTTAGAAAATTATAACACTTTCATCTATTTTATGAATTCTAAATTATCAGATCAAACTTACAAATGGACAAGATGTGGGGCAATTCCAAGTATAGCGACATTTGATCCATTGGAGCCAAGTTTTAAATTACAATTACACTTACCAAACTAATCCATGGACAAGAATCATTATAATTTATGAGATGATGTTCTTCAGCAGTTGTAATTAGAAGTTAAATTCATGTATCTCTAGGATTCAAATACCAAAGGAGGGAATCTTATTCCTTAGTAACCCCATGATCTAACATGACTTAAGTTCAAGTGGGATAGGATGAGAGGTTAACTTCATAGTTGTGAAATCCTTTGCCTAGGTACACTAGTTCAACTATTGGACAATCCTAAGATGTTGGATACACCTCTAGTCAAGGGTCACACCAAGATGACAAGAGTTGTAGGATTTGACTGATAAGGTGTAGGACTCTTACACTAGTTCCTAGAAGGTTTTCTCCTATTCCCTTGTAGAGGATTGGGCTCACTTTAGTTAGCAATATGCAAGGAAGGATCAAGATTGATCCATGGTTGGGTGGATAAACACTTGATGATACATTTCCCCTACTTGAAGAAAAGTAAAAATTCTCCAATTACCACCATTTTTAACTTCTTAGTAATTTTTTTTCCCAATTATTCATTTTTTTCAATACAACTATTCATATAAAATAAAATTAATGAAGACTTACATTATTTTAGTTATCATTCTATTATCTTATTGAATTTTTTGTAAACATGCTTAGTGTATATTTGTTCTTTAATTCTCCAGTTCAAAAACTATAATGCAATTAAAGTAATTAGAATAATCTCTTGTCTTATATTTAGTAATCCATTATTTTAAGAATAAATCTACCTTTTCATTCTCCTTTTAGATATTTTGGTTACAAAGGCAAAGATGGAGTACATTTCATCTACATACCCCAAGTGATTTTGTACTAAGTTTATGTATGGAGAATCTAGGACAGAAGACGAGCATATTCATGCTTTTAAAAAAACATGTAATGTCACATGTTACTATAATTTTCAGCACTAATCATGACACACAACCCTGCATGCCTGTCTTTCAAATAATATAAATGGAAGATGCATTTTTTTCTTTCATAATAATCATTTTTATTTACTTAAATAAGCTTCCCTAGCAGAGTTAGGGATGATTCCGTCCTCATTTTTACACAATGCTGATGTCTTCCCTACTTCTTTTAGATATGTTCTTGCCATCTTTTCTGAACAAAATTATTCTGGGTTTGAGAGAATATTAGTATTGTGCAACATATGGAAGTTTTCATTTTTTTGTCATGTGAGGTTATTTGAGCTTCTTGTTCAACCTTTTTGTTGATCCCTTGCCTTGGTATCCTTATGAATGATAAAAATCTCTGCTTTTGGAATCCAAAAAAGATGGGGGAGCTCATTTGAAGGGCTTCCTTCCCTTGCTATTCACTATTTAATGCAAAACATTAGGTTGGGTGGTGAAGTTAGAGGGTGGATAACTTTTTCCCTAGAGTCTGAGGACCCTTTTGCCAAGGAGGTGGTTCTTGTCATTTTTTCTGAACAAACTTTTTCTGGGTTTGAGGGGAGATTAGTATTGTGCAGCTTATCAAAATTTTCACTTTTTTTCTTCTGAGGTCATTTTAAGCTTCTTGTTCAACATTTTTGTTGATCCCTTGCCTTGGCATCCTTATTAATGATAAAAAATTCTGCTTTTGGAATCCAAAGATGGGGGAGCACGTTTGAAGGGCTTCCTTCCCTTGCTTTCCATTGTTTAATGTAAAACATTAGGTTGGATGGTGAAGTTAGAGGGTGGATAACTTTCCCCTAGAGTCTGACCCTTTTGCCAAGTTGGCTGTTATGTAGGGGGTTGTACCTTGGAAGTAATAAAAGGTGATAACAATCTTGAGCAAGAGTATCACCCTTATTCCAATATCTTTTAAGAGGGAAAATTTGTCAGCCAACAATATATTGCCAATATCATTGTGTAAAGAATCATTTTCGAAAAAGTGTAAAGAACTAGTATTTCCAGATAGGATTGTAAAATTGCTGCAAAGGATTGCTAACTTGAATCATTATGCCATAACAGAGTGTCTAGCTGTATTGAGAATTCACTTGAAATAAGAATCCAATGAAGATAGAAATTCTTTGTGATTTTTGTTTTGAAATGCTTTATGTTCAATTTTTTGGGAAGAGTAAATGTTATCTGCATCCATGCCTTAAGAGGATGGTAACAAACATGCCTCTACAACTATGGAGAAGCATGAGAATACATAGTTTTACTTTAGCAAAGAACTCTGCTTTGTTGCATGTTAATAAAGGTCTTGATTCCTAGATACTCCAGATACTACTTTAATTCACCATAGCCTCTCTAACCAATAGAAATGGTTAAGTTTATCGTAGTGCCTATGTGGCAATATCATGGTGCCTAAGTGGCATAGTAATTGTAATGTGCGCCAGTCACTTCCAGGAAACTTTACAATGCAGATCTTTACTAACATTTAAGTATACTATAAGTTGATCTCTTGTGATTGTAAAGGCTTTTGGTCTTTTTCAAAAGTTCCCCGAAGGATACAAAAATTGTTTTGTAATTGGAACCTTTAAACTTCTAAATCAAGTAACGAAAAAATGAGATTGATTGTTTCTGTCTGTTTATACATTGTGTAATTTTATATGGAGTATTTGGTTTTCTTCATTATCTAGCAAGCACCACAAAAAATTTTAATGAATTAATGTCTTTGAATAAATGAATTAATGATGTACTTCTGATTCTCCAACTCTAGCTAAATCAAGTTCTAAAAACTCAAAAAAGGAAAATGGTCTTGATGCTGTAGCTATAAGTCTTACATTCAAAATCAACAACAAGGTTTCATACAGAATAGTACTAAAAGGTGTGTGTCTTTTTGGGGTTCAAGTTTCAAACTACAAGTGCACATATTTGTATATTAAATTGGCACCTTCTATGCTCAAATGGTTGTTGATCTTTGTTTCATGGCTTTCTATTCGAGCACATAGTGTAATTGTGTTGAAAGCAGAAAGTATAGCAGATAAAACAGACTGGGTTAGCAAAATTAGGACCTTATTCAACCTTCAAAAGGCGTATCAATAGAAGGACCAGTATTATTGTTGTCTTGATCTTATCCATTATTCTATACTAGGTGTGTTTTTTTGGTAGAAGGGGGGTACTGCACATTTTGCAAACATCTACGCCTTCTGGAAATTATAGGATCATTTTAGTTACATTTAAAAATATTAATCAAGAAAAACCATATGTGCAGATATAAACATTAATCACAATATGTCCAATTTATTTGCAGATATATTTTCCTGTGAAGAAAGACCACGCCTGACAATATGAGCGTTGAACAAAATGAGACAATGGTTGCATTGTGGGCTTAGTTCTGAAGAAAACCTAATAAATGTTATTCTCCTTGTAAGAAGTGTAAAGGCCTAAAGACTCAAAGAATTCTAATCACAACAGCCCAGAGTCATTGTAGGCAACATGGTCATGTTGAAGGGGGCCACGATTTTTGTCCATTGCTGAATATGGATTTCCTACTGGAGGAACATGGAGGTGTGAATATCCAAGTTGAGGATAACGCTCTCATGGAAGAAGATGATAATGTGCCAGAGGACATGATTGAAGAAGATGGTATTGGGGCAGGTGATGAAGGGGCTCACAATGATGGTACTAGTGAATCTGATAATGATGATGAAGATGGTCTTGATATACCTTTACTTGAGAAGGCACATGAGCCCTTATACGAAGGCTCCCAAACAACTCTACTCTCAGCTATAGTGTTGTTGGTGAACTTAAAGGTTATGAATGGTATATCTAATGTAGCAATGTCACGTATGCTAAGGTATGTCATTTTTGTCATCTTCAATGTTAGCATACAATTACTATTCATTATATTAACAATGCATATTTGTTGTTGTAGGTTGATTAGTGAGTTTTTGTTATCACCATCAAACATTTTGCCTCGTTCGTACCGAGAATTATCTAACATTATGGATCAGATTGGAATGAAGTGTCAAACAATACATGCATGTCCCAATGATCACATTCTATATCATAAACAATATGAATTTGCAACAGAATGCCCTAATTGTCATAGTAGTAGATATCGGTCAGATCAAATAACAAAAAAAGTGCCTCACAAGATTCTTCGGTACATTCCCATTATTCCACATCTTCAATGGTTATTCAGGTGCACTACTTTGGCACAATTTATGGATTACCATGCACACAATAGAAGTCAGGATGACATTATGCGAATGCCTATCGATGGTTTTGCATTTAAAGAGATAGAAGAAACATGGTCACACTTTAAAGAAGAACCTCTTACTTTGAAGCTTTCATTGGTAGCGGATGGTGTCAATCCATATGGAGATATGAGATATGTTTACTCAGTGTGGCCTATTTTTGTTATTAATAATAACATTCCTCCTTGGATGTCCATAAAGAGGGAGCACATAATGTTGTCAATGATTGTGCCAAGTATTTTTATCATTTTACAGTTATCTAAATTAATTTATAAATAGTGCATGAAAATGGTCATAATAATAATGTAATGTTTATGTTCATTCAATTGCTAGGTAAATACCAAGTGAAAGATATGAACGTATATATTGAGCCCCTGATTGACGAGTGGTTGAAGTTATGGAATGGCATCACTATGTATGACATCTCTAGACCGATAGGACATCGACAATTTCAATTCCATGCAATGCTTGTATGGACAATACATGATGCCCCTGGGTTAACTCATTTTTGTGGTATGTTATATTGTTAATATCACATATTTTTGGTATATTATAGTGCTTACACATTACTATCAAATGTTTAAGTTGCGAATGATAATTGTACATGATCCACTTCTACATGATCTTGTAGGTCTTCAGACAAAGGAAAAATTTGCATGTCCAGTTTGTGGTCCGAAGATGAAATCTCGTCATTTGAGAACTTTAAGAAAGCAGATGTTTGATGAGTTTAGACACTTTTTCCACAATAATCATAGGCATCGAATTGCCAAAAAACATCTTTTCAATGGAAAATAAGAGACATCATCAAGGCCATGAAGAATGACACCTCATTTATGGAAGTTGGAATATGATCGACTAAATTGTCGAGGTAATATCCAATTTGTCATCCAAAGTTTAAAATTTGTATTTTGATATTGTCTTATATTTACTAATGTTGTAATTGATGCTTGTGAAGTTCGTCAAGGCATCAATGACCAACTTCCTAGAGGAATGAAAAGTTATCCTACTCAATTTAGTAGGTTGTCGTACTACAAGGATCTCCCTATTGCGCATTTGTTTGATGCTATGCATATTGGAAAGAATGTAACAGAGACACTATGGAAAATGTTGGATGGAAGGCGTGATAGAGAACAAATTGCCAAAATTTGTACCGACATTCATGAATCCAATCATGCACTAAAAGCTTCCATTGAATCAAATAGCAATGGAGACTTCATAAATACAAGTGCCCTTCCTTGGTTATTAACGGAGCAACAGAGTGATGCATTAAAAGAAGTCATAAAAAAAAAAAAAAAAAAAAATTTAACAGGGTTTGCTACAAATATAAGCACTCTTCTATCAAAGAAAGGTGATTTTGGGCCTGGGTTGAAAACACATGATTGGCATACCTTTGTCAAGGTAAGTCATGTTCTCCATTTACAGTATATTTGTAAGATTGAATGTACTACCTATTGCATTATTTAATAATATATTGAAATGATCATTTTTAATGATTGCAGTTCGTCCTACCTCTATCCCTTCCACAACAGTTTGACAACAGTATTAAACAAGTTATATATGATCTTGGAAAATACACGAGGTTAGAAGTGTTTTTTCTTAGATTTGTAGCTTTCTCTTAAATCTATTGTATAGTTTTATTTGAAATCTCGTTTATGTGGTTTTGTGTGTTGAATCTCTTTTAGGTGGTTATCATCTAAAGAAATTAACAAAAAAGATATAAAATACTAGAAGAGAAAAATTCCACAGCTTATGTGTGAAATGCAAAATTGTTTACCTCCAACATTTTTCAATGCTCAAGAACACTACCTCATACATCAAGTTGAGGAGATTGAATTGTGTGGACCTGTACAAGCTAGATCAATGTGGATGGTTGAGAGGCACTTGAAATTTATGAAGGGCTTGGTTCAACAAAGAGCACGTCCTGAGGGTTCTATGATAGAGGGATATATGATATACCAGACCATGGTGTACATTATTGAATATCTTCCAAAGTTTGCAGCAGATATCCATGTAGATCGCATTTGGGATCCCAACTCTAATGAAAAATTCGAAGGGGAGTACCTGAGGGGGAAATGTAGATTGAGGAGGGTGACAGGTAATTATAATTTTTTTTTTGTAGTTTAATAATTATTATTCATCATCAATATATATAAGTTGTTTCTAACTAGTGTAATTGTCTTCTTTATAGTTGGTCGTGAGTGGGATGCACTACACTTGTATATTGCAAACAATCTTGATTGGATGACGATATGGATTGAGCAGTCTCAAGAAAATGGTCGCTCATTAACATGGGATGGTGTTGTATCATTGTTTAAAGAAGCTCATTGTAATGAAGATCCCAATGTTACACAAATGGTACTTGATCTAATATATGGCTTAAGAGATACAAAGGTACGCATAAGATTACTAATCATCACACATAAGTTTAATATCAACTCACAGATCGATGCAAATAATCTTGACATGTTTGAATAATTGCAGGTCAAACACCACAAAGCTATGTGCTACCATGGCTATAAATTTCGCACCAAAAAGTTAAATGAAACGAAGAAAACGTGTGATTTCGGGATAAGTGTTATCTTCATGATCACCACTATTTCATCTAGAACTGACATACATCCTCAACAATCTGAAAATCGATACTATGGCATTTTGGATGATATACTTGAGTGCAACTTTAATTCATTCAGAATAGTTCTATTTGTCGTCAAATGGTTCAGGTTACAACTGAATCGAAATGATCCTTATAGGACTATTATTGAACATGATAGTAGATTTACTATGATTAATACAAGGTCATTTGAGCCAATCAGAGATGAGCCCTATGTTCTTCCAAGCCAGTGCGAGCAAGTGTTTTATTTTGGTGTTCCATAGAAACTAGGTTGGTCATTTGTTGTTAGACATGACCCAAGAGGAAGGCCAGTAAATTATAATGTGATCAAAGAAGAAGAAATTGAAGAAGCAGAAGAGGAAGTAAATGATTATCAGGAACAACAGTTACCTAGTGGTGAAGACAAAGAAGATGGTGATGATTTTGGTCATGCTGACAATAATGGTGATAATGATGATGATGATGTTGATGACGATCATGATCATGGCGATGATGGTCATGATGATGATGGTGATGAAGATGATGATGATGGTGATGAAGATGGTAATGATGGCGAAGAAGATGGTGGTGGTGACGACAACGATCAAAGTGACAAGTACGATGATGGTGATGATGATGATGATGATGACATGGATGAAGATCATGATGATCAATGAAATGTCCAGCTAGGATCAATGTCAACTATGATGGGGTCTTGTACGACCAAACTTTTCTTTCTAAACCATATGTGCACATATAAACATTAAGTAGAACATGTCAAATTTTTTTTAGATATACACATTAGTTACACTAAATTTTTAACTTAAGACGAATGATTTACATATACAATCTACTTTATTATTTTATTTTATTTTTTGTAAGTCTATTACTTTAATTTCGCTGTTGATTTCTAAGTCTTACTAATTTTTTTCACAGGGCGATATGGATGCACCATCTCAGACACCTTCAGTAGAGGTAAACATTAAATATTGTAAATTTTAATATTAATATAGAAACAAATGTCATATTATTATGTTCTTTTCTTTATGGATTTGGAGTTGTTTTGATGAAATTTTACTGATATTTAATGTCACAAATGATAGGAAAAAGCTAGAATGATCGCTGATCAAATGCGATCTGAAATATGGGCTTCATATCTATATAACATCACCCTTAGTACTGACCCTGTGTTCATCACCCAGAAAATCAAGCAAAGATACACTGATGAACTTGTTAACATTATCATCGAGGGTGACAAAAGTGAGGAGGCATTGAGAACAGAATTGGGCCGTAGAATCCAATCTTTGCAGGTAAGCAGTAATTCGACTAAAGTAATAATAGAAGTTCAATAGATATGAATATTTTATACTATCTTATGGATCTTGATCTCTAATTTTATGCATACTTGTATAGACATTTGTGCCATTTGTGACATCACATGGTGAACATGGTGATGGTCGTTGCGCACAACCTTTGTGTAAGTAGCACTTTTTTTGTTTTCATCAACATTATAACACTTACTTTTTTTTTGTGGATATTTCTAGCTAGTATCCCATTTGATCTTTATCCATTGCAAATGTCTTTGCTAACAATATTGTATTCCTCAACTCATGATGATGTGCGGACTCCTCCTTCGGTTGCCAGTCCACTATTGCCTAGTGCATTGTCGGCAACAAGGGCCATGCAAACATCCTCATCTATGCCCACTAGAACTGGTAAAACCTTGTTTTGCTATATTTTGTAATGTATTTGTACAAGTTGATGAACAACGAAGTAGCATATCAGTGCTTAAATGATGTCTATAGAAGCCTGCATACACACAAACACATGCATACACACACCATGCATACATACATACATACATATATTGTACTACGTAGGCAAGATTTTGTGCTACTTATTGAATTAATGTTTCAGATTCACATGGAAAAAATAGTCTAACCTTTGAATCCAAAAGTAAACTGAAACATCATTTAAAAAATATATTTTAATTTTGTCTTTTATGTGTCTCTACAATGTATGTGCATAGATACTTTTATATTCTTGAACTCTCACTGTGATAACAGACCATGGACCATTGAAAGCTATCCTAAACATAGATGATTAAAAATCACACATTATCTTATCATAAACATAAACAACAATATATCATGAATTCTAAAAATATGGTATCTTTAATACACTATTTGATTATCCTGAATGAAATCCTCGATGGAATGCGAGGAAAAAACATTTTTGCTAGTCAATTTCTTCAATTTGATTATATCCATAAGTATGCTTTAATTCATTTGGTGTCTACTTTAATTGTCATGATGTTTCAGTTGATAGACCAGCAGAGAGTAGTACTGTTGAAGTTGATCCATTTCCTGGAGCAGTTCCTGTGATTAGTACTGGTTCATATGAAGGGACATTATTGCTGAATAAGAAAACTATGTTTCCGTTAAAAGAACGAAAGCTTCCAGGTGCTTTAAAATTGTTTTTATTTAAAATGTAAATTTAATTTATTTTTATATTACTCGTCTTGGACTGATAAATCCTTTATGTTTTTGTAGGTAATAATGTTTTCTTTGAACATGTTTTTCATATGACATTGAGACTATTCGGACCCACCATACGTAAAAGGTACGTAGTTTCATATCATTTCTACATAATTTTTCTTTTCTTTCATTTACTGTAACATATTAAATCTATTAATCTAACAATCTATTTGTTTTTAAAAAGGTGGAATTTACAAACCGTGGAATTAAAAAATCAGCTCATTGCATCTTTTGACGAGAAATTTGGAGAAGACATGTTTGACAATGGCCTACTTCTCAAAAGAGCAGCAAAGCATATAAAGACTGTGAGGGAGCAATATAGAAGGGCTCTTAAGGATAACCCAAAGTACGACCGTCCAGCTATGATTCCACCAATGGAGTGGAATGAAATAGTAGAAGATGCAAAGGAGAAAAGGCTATGTGAAGATAGAGGTAATGAAGTAGCACAGGGCAAAAAGAGGTATGTCATGATAGTATTAAGTACATTGTAATCATGCACTAATTATTCATATTTGTAAATATATAATCTAAGATGTTTGAAATTGTTCATAGATTGCAGGACACATCCGTGGCTACAAAAGCGAGACTAGAAAAGTTTGGCCAACACAAACTTGGCTCTAGTGGCTATATGAATCTCCAATCTCGAGTTGTAAGTAGGAGCAATGATAGGAAATAATTTTTTTTAATACAATGTTGCAAAAAATTTTGTTTAGTGAAACCATACATACAAAACTGATGATATTAAGCAAAAAATACAATGCACAGAATTCAATGTGAAGCTCACAAATGAAGATAGAAAACTTGCCTTGAAGGAAGGCTATAAATTTGTGGCTGCATGCCTACGCAAAGAATCTATAAGCCTTGCTCAAGAATCCAGTTCACGAAATGATATCTCACAGGTAAATTGGTTAGATGAAAAGTAAATGAAATTGAATACTTGATCCTTTTCTTTTTTGGTATTACTTTTGAACGCAAATTGACTACATAACAATGTGCATAACATTTTATTGCAGCCTTCATATCCTACCACAAAACCTGCTCATGACAAAGGCCATAATGTGCATTATAGTGGTGGAGGTATTTATTTGCTATTGGAAAATAATTATGCAATCAGAAATATGAAATGTTCTCCTTCCATTTATTGTCCAAGCATGCTCTTATCCAAACATATATTCTATGCTCATTGTGCAGATCTTTTAGAAAATGTATTGTTTAAAGACTACAACCTCTTCAAACTTTTCTCCAAGTGAGGGTTCCATGCTAATAAAAATATAATAAAAGACCACTTATTAGCATCCTCAAGAATATGCATCTCAAATGACATGAGAGACTTGACTTCCCAGTCTTTAAGATGTGTGTATCTTTATGCTTTATAGTCGTCAAGAGTCTTTTTGAATATACACCATCTAAATTCAAATATTGGTCATAATTGAAAGAGGATTAAAGACTGTAATCACTATGAAGCAAGAGTTATGGTCCTGTACATTAAATGACAATACCCTGCCAGGAGAAGGCCAAAAATATTTTGATTGATTGTAGTTGTAGATTAAATTACTGCATACCAAACACAAAGTATTGATATTAGTTTGTGAGCCATTACCACCAGGTCTTCAGATCATTGAGGCTATTTTAATGTATGATTTGAAAATCCATAACTATAGTTTTCATCACTGGAAGGTGTCTCTGTGTTGCTGCTCAATTCCATTGCAGTGTACATGAGATTTTGTTTGTTTGAACTGAGACTTTTCTCTTGGCTATTTGTTGTTTATTAAATCATAGTAGTTTGCATTTCTTGTATTATGTATTTAGGGTATTCTTGAGCAATGAGAACCAGGTTTATAGATTGGCAAGGCAATTTATTATATGATTTGGATCATTCACATAGTTTTGTTCTTATTTCTCTAACACTACTTTAAAGATTATCTCTGGTTGCTGAAACATATTCATTATTTTACAATAGGGATCTTTAAGCTTTTGATCAGTAGTTGATAATGATTTCCAACTCTGCACTTTGATATATCATTTGTTCTAACAAATCTCATAGAGTAAATATTGTGATATTGCTATCATGATTTAACTGTGTAGTATTTGAGTCAAATTTATTGACTCATATTTCATGTGCAGTGCTCAAAATGAATCCATCACTCATGATAATATTTTTTGAATATTTCAGAGCATGTTGAACATCATGTCGAAGGAGTGGAACATGTTCCAAGTGTTCAACATGTTGACGTGACGGCGGATCAAAATGTTAATGTACATGATGTGGCATTGTCAGGTAAGAAAAATGCATGTTATGTTGTACTAGTACTTAATTATAGACTGGTAACAATTAAAAAAAGAAAAAGAGTATGCCAATTTATCCCATTCACTTGTTCTTGCAACAAAGCCCCCTTTAGTGTAGCAGCCTCCTGCTCCTACAAAGAGAAGGAGCCATCGTAATTTGACATTACACATGCTAGAAGAGGAGGAGAATGATGCAAATATGGATGCTCCTATGAGCGCTTTTCTTAAGAGAGCTCATAAAAACAAAAAGAAGAAATGATGTTTTAAAAATCTTCTTTCATAAACCTTGTTCGATAATGAAAGAACTTTGTTTTAAGTAATTATGTATGAATGATGTGTATTAATACTGATTTTTATCTTATGTTAATGAATATTGTTATGTCTTAATGAAGTCTTGATTAGTATTGTGTATTAATGAATTTTATATCATATTAATGAATGTTATGTGATTGTATTGATTGAATGTTATGGTTCATAAATGGATGAATGAATCAATGAAGTATGTAATTAGATGATAATGGGTACTTTAGATTGATGTTAGGGGGAGGGGGGTGAGGCTAGACGAGCTTCCACCTTCACGTGGTTGGCCTTGTTGAGTAGAGAATATTATAGTATTCTTGAAACCAAGTGAAGCTCAAACTAACATAAAATGGACACTTCGCATGTGGTAGGTCTAAAATAATCCACGACTACTGCTGCCCATAACATGAATTTGTGAAATACATTTTGATATCACCAATATCAATCTCTAGATGAAACAGGGACACAAAGTGACTAGTCAAATGGTGAATAACACCTAAACGTTTGAAACTTTCATCCTTATATCTTCCAAGGTCACTCCAATGAATCCCAACCAGTTCCGTTACTTCTTGTTGAGAAATCCCAACATTGACACCCAATCGAGATTGATCCCCAAGACCAATGCATCACATGAAGAAACTACATTCTCAAGCGCCACAACAAGCGCAATGCACTCTTAGTCTATGATGCAGAGGTGGTGTGTGGTATCCATCTTCTTCATATGAGATAGAAAATCCATTCATTTAGCAACAACTCTTTACTCCAATGTCCCCTCAAAGACTTACCTTCCACGCTACCCCAAGTGCACTTAGAGTTTCCCAAACACCATAACTTCTTCCAAGGCTTCAACCTTCATTCTTCCTTTGTGAATCATCTCCTAGTTTCCTTTCCACCATGTTCCATCCATCCATTCATTTTGGACAACTAATCTCTTACCCAACATTCATATCTAGCCTTAAAGCTAGTAGCCCTCACCAGTCACTAATTTGGATTTCTCTCCAATAGTTCCCAAACAACTATGGAAACTAAAACCTGATTAAGATACCCTTTTTGGATCTATACATCCTCCCTAAGTTTCAATATCAACCCTTTTGGACCATACCCAAGATCCGATACCCCTAACCTATCCACACTAGGCCTAATTCTCCAATTTTACACAGCAACCCACAATTCCACTAAACCCTACGATTCGAAAGCGTGAAACAGTCCTTCTAGGGGTTGAGAAACAATAGATTTTCAAGATTTTAAGGTTCTACCCTTTACACAACACATTTGCCACCAAACCCTTGGTTTTGGGGTCACTAATCTAGGGCCTGTTCAACGGGACCTCTAACCATATCACCAGAACAAAATAATTGCATAAACACTTCATAACTGATCCCCACATATGCATTTGATCACCAAACATCTTCAATCCTGAAGTAAATTACTTTTAATATGACTAGTGTCTATATTGGTATGTACGAAATAGTATAGAAATTGTACGGACAACCAAGAATTGAATAAAAATTTTGAGTTTTCTTGCACATTTGAAGCATATTTTGGTGGTGTAATCTTTCATTCATTTTGGAAAAGTGTTATTAAAAGACTTTGAATCAGATTTAATACATTTATTAACAGGTTTAAATCTTTATTGCTGAAAGTCACAGTTTTGCCTAGTTTAACATGAAGAAATGAGGGTTCCATCCAATGTGCACTCTTAACTGCTTCTTGGGATGGAACCCATAGCACTAAAATGCCCAACTAACCTCTAATATGCAAGAGAAGTGAATATTTTCAGGTTATTGTGAAAGAAATGCAAAGTTGAGTGTTGGAAGGACTAATTTGGGTACCCAAATGAGTGCTAGGTGTTATGCAGTCGTACATCTGGCTTAACAAGGTATACTTTTTATTTGATATTCTTTGAAGACATGATGATTGGATGGTGAATCCTAAGTTTTAGATCCTGGAAGTGTGTGCTTGACCTAGATTGGTGATACCCTTGATTTTGAGGGTTTTAAGGCTTGAATTTGGGGGTTTCATATCAAAAGTCCTCGTAGGATGAAATTGATGATGGATTTGTCTAATTAGGCACAAAATATGATGAATCTATTAATTTTGTGGAGTTGGGATAAGTATATTGCATAGTTTCTTTGTAAAACCTCATGTTTTACCCTTGAAAAACAGTGACAATCATGATTTTTGGCATATTTTTCCAAAGGAGTCCATATTAAGTTTTGAGTATGTTATAGAAATCCCAAAAGGGTATCTAAAAAGCCTATTTATTTTCTTTGTGTTTTGAAAAATTTAAGAGAAAAATCAAGAAAACAGGGTCTGTTGATCGAAAGAAGAGAATAGCCTAGTAAAGGGGAAAAGTGTCAAAATGGTTTATATTGTATTTGAGTTTTTGGGTTTTTCTCTATTAATATTTGGGATCATGTTCTATGATCTATCATCAGGATGACAAAAGAGAAAACAAGGATGATATAAGTCAATTCTGTCTACTGTTGTTTAAAATATGACATATTTTATTGTTTTGCTTCTATATTTTATTGGATGATTTTGTTTGTAAGAACATTTCAGATTACACTCCATGAACCATCATCAAGATGAGAGTGATCAGAAACATTGATGCAAACAAAAAACTCATAGTGAAATTCAGACAAAACAATAATTGTAATAGACAGTGGAAATCTAATCTATCTCATACATAGTATATTACTTAGTTGAAAAAGAACATTTCAAGATAGTGTCACAAGGAATATAAGTATAGAAACTTGGAAGAAGTATCAAAGAAGTGTGATTCACTGCAACTAGTAAGGAGGATGATATATTTTTAGTATCGTAAAGATTTTAACAAAATAGATACCAATACTTGATCTATCAACTTTCCACAATCCATAGGTATAGTACAAATACTTCTAAATTAATTGTACAATTTTTTACATCAATGGTTCTGATCATGCTCATGTTGTATCTCTTTTGATGATCATGTTCTATCATGATCACACACATGTTGATTCTTCTGTCTCTTTTGATGATGAATTCCATATTCGATCAATTTGATGATATTGACAAGTTCATCATTCACAATGATAAATAGTGGCATCTCTTTGTTTTCCTCTACCCAAGCATTTTTATCAACTTTAACAAATCTAACATTCTTGAGCACCATGTTTTCCTATTTATATTGTACATTCTTGAGCACCATTGTGACACTTTTGTTAGATGGGAAAACTTTTGTCAGAGACAAGGGTAGATTCGTTTTCCCCTTTACTAGGCAACTACTTTTCTAATTGTTTAGTCTAATTAATATAATAAATTTATTAACAAGGTAATGCGTTATACTAACAATTAACAATTAACAATTAGAAGTAAGTGGTGAGAAAAATCTGTAATTAAAATATGTATGTTCTGTCTCAAAATTCTAATCTTCTATATAGATGGTTTTTGCATACATAGTTTAAACATGCAAATGATGCTGCTACAATACTCTTCTTCTACAATATTGAATGTGATGTGCCACTAGTTTTGCAAGGTCTTCCTACTACTACAAAATCTAGATTTAGAAATGCATCTCCTGTTTTATTGTTCATGAAGTAGAAGCACTATCTTGAGCTGAAATCTATGATTTGGCTTTGGGTAACCTTTTAACTCCTTGAAAACAAATCACAAAAGCTAACAGCAGCTTCATCCACCATGTTGACATATCTTCTTCGCCACGCTTTCCTTGCACAAACAAGGGCAAACAATCCCCAAAATCCAACAGCAAAGGAAGCCAAACAGCTAACATACCAATACCAAGGATCCTGTGTTCCCTCTTCAACTTCATCATTCTCATTTATTTTAGACATGTAGAAAATTTGTTAGATGGGAATGAAGGGTTTTGGAGTGGGGGTTTAATATGTCCAATGAATGTGGTAGAGGAAGGGAGCTAGGTTCACCAACATCTATCTCAATATCCGCTGCTAAAATGTTGGTGGGGGGGAGGCCGCGAGTGTGGGGATCAGTATAAGAGGATTTTGTTTATGGAACAATTCTTTGTGCTTTGTTTGTGGAAAATACATGCCACGGACTACTTTTGTTTTAACTATATTATGTGTCCATGGTTGTTTGAAATTAATCAAATGCATGTCCAGTTATCTTTTTTACTTTTTTATGACTGAGAACTAGGAGTTGCAAAGATATTATCTGCATCTGTTTTAGTATCAAAACAATCTGTGATGGCCTAGAGGGGAGGCCATGTCAATTGAGAGAAGGGCAAGAGGAATGCATGCCTTGGAAGGAACACTGGTTAATTGATTCGAAGAGTAGACAACCTTAAGGAGAGATAAAAAGTGAATGAGTCTGAAGAGGAACTAGAGAGCTCAGTGAAAGGTGCTAGGATATCAAATCCTATGGAGAGGCTTCTCGAGGCATTGACATAATAGAATAATAAGATAAAGGTTGATATTTCCGACTTTAAAAGATGAGCTAAACTCAAATGCATTTTTTAATTGGGTCCAAGAGTTGGAAAAGTACTTAGAGATGGAAGACATGGACAATAATGATCCAAAAAGAATAAAATGTGCTGCTTCTAAGTGGAAATTGCATGCAGCCCTATGGTGGGAAAATGTGCAGAGTTTAAGAAGAAAGGGAAAAGACAACATTTGACATTGGCTTCAAAAGCTGAAACATCTGAAAACTCAATTTTTTCCCTCGGATCATCAAGATAACTTGTTTAAATAATTTCAAATTTTAAAATAAATCAATTAGTGGAAACTTATGCTGAAAGTTTATGAGATTTCAAATTCAAACAGGTAAAGTGAAGCACAAATGGCTACCCAGTATGGAATGGACTCAAATGTCAACATCAAGAGGAGCTGGCATTGGTTAAAGTTCATATTGTAAATGAGACATATGAATATGCCTTGAAGACCAAGGAGAGACTAAACCAAAAAAACTAAATAATGGGTAAAGTACTAAAGCTATCCAAGCAAAGGGAAAGAGGTTCCTTAGAACCTACCATGAGTGAAGAGCTTGAAGAAAGTAAGAATGTGAAGGTTGACTTTGATTAAGGGGAAGTTTTAGAGGTAGAGGGCACGAAAGCCACTATCTAGAGAGCAAAAGCCATTGAAGTGTTTTATTTGTGATGAGGGCCATAATACTATAGATTTCCCTCAAAACCTTGAAAGGGTTATGGTAGGCCAAGAAGAATAAAAACCTTGGTCAGCAAAAGTTGAGGCTAAATCAAGAGAGAACCTAATGCTAGGAAGAAACGTAATATCTTGAGACAAGAAAACTCCTAAAATTAGTTGGAAAAGAAAAAGTGTCTTGAAGTCTTCCAAATGTAATGCAAATGTAAGGATGTGGTATATAAGGTGATCATAAATGGTGGATGTACTGATAATTTGATGAGCACATTCAAAGAATCAATTCCTGCAAGATTTTTTGGTTAAAGAAGAGTCATAGTGCGCTTGTAGATAAGTTTTGTCTTGTTGCTCTCAAAACTGATCCATATGAGGTTGAAGTGCTCTGATGTCGTACTAATGGATCCATGTCATTTATTGTTGGGTAGGCCTTGGCAATATGAAGAAAAAATGTGAGATTTAGCATGAAGGAAAACCATCTTAAAACCATGGAAAGAGGAAGAAGTAGTTGAAGTGGTAGCTTTATCTCTTTTAATAAAAGCTAAAAAAGAGCTTGAAGTGAAAAGTAAAGTTCTAGATCAGCCAAGAAGGAAGTTGTAAATATTTCAAAGAAAAAGAGACAAATGATTATAAAAGTGAAATTCAACTGAAATATGAGGCAGAGGTGCAACAAGATTCAACTTACAGTTATTAGTGAACCCGAAAAGGTAGATGATGACATTTCAATTGATTGTAATGTAATTGAAAGGAATAGTGAATTGCATGCAAAATCTGATTTGGATGTTATCATAAATTTAGCAAAAAGTGACTTAAACTCAACATAACAATAGTTGCGTGAAGGGTGATTAAATTGAAGGAAAATATTTCAGGTCTTAGTGATTTTTCTGAGCATTCTACTTTAGAGGCTTTGTATAATTGTATTGATCCAACTGAATGATGGAATAAAATGCTGGATTCCTCCCCATAAGAAGACTGAGATTGGAAACTTATGTAATGACCCAAAATTGTGTCAAGGGATTCCTAGTGAAAACCTTGATGACAGATCTACTGAAAGTTTTTCACTCTCATGTTGAAGGAAACAGTGTCTGATCCTTCTGAACTAGGATGTTCAAAACTATTGAAAGATGGATAAAACAATGCAACAGATGACTTCAACCCAATGAAATGTTGGCAACTTCTTTACAGAAATGTTGGTGGCTTTTGCAAACCATATATTCTTATGTGTTCTATATTGGGCTTTTCTTTATTGACACTTTTTTACTTCTATAATTTTGCAATGTGGTGGGGAAGAGCCATTGATTTTAGTTTTTCTTTTTTAAGGTATAATAATAATCTCAAGCAGGCTTGGCAACTGGTATTTCTTCAACTGTGTGGAGATCTCCATCGAGACAAGCAGCGCAAGTTTTTTCCATCCACCCAACACAGTCATATTTTGTGTTTGCACTTAACAAACGAGCAGCACAGATCTTGCCAGCCACACATGCAAGAACTCCCAAGATTGTTATGAATACATAGATGCACACCTTTGAATAACATCCTTATGTACAAGTCAATGATTATCATAAAGATTATGTGTCAATAGATCAATGGCTAATACTTCATGCTTATATATTATGATCCAAATATAACCTTAAACTCCATTTACAAATCCTTTTTACTATCCATAAATCATATTTGTATAATGTTCTCCAAATCTATCCTAGAACTCTATTGACAGGTTGTCCTTCTATCCATAAATTGGAAGTTAACATTCCCTTGCATTTTTACTCTTAGAAATAAGATTGAAATTATATGACCCAGTCACATACTCATTGTCAATAGATGTCTCAATGCTAAGACAACTGAAAAGTGCACTAGGATCTCTATTTAATTTTCACAGTATATGTTTCATTTTTCTAAATGGATGTATTGTATCATATTTAATTTTCACTATTTTAAGAAATATTTTAATCCATTCCATGTGGGTGTTGCAGGAAGCATATATTCTGAAAGTTGGTGAAGGTGTTGTTGCTAGGTGCCTAAGCGGATTTGTGGGCATGGATTTTCCTCCACCAATTGGGTCCGACATGGTATGTTGTGCCATGTAATTTTTCCTTTTCTATTTGCAAACATAGATTTAGAGTAAGTTTTTGTAAACACTGATTTTTTTTTAGGATTCTCGGAGATATTTTCATGAGTGCATACCATACAATTTTTTATTATGGGAACTTAAGAGTAGGCTTTGTTAGGCAGAAGCTACCTAACAATGCACATATATTTTGTCTACTATGAACAATTAGTGCAATAATGCATATAGGCAAACCATGCACGTTAACTCATCATTGTGAACCTCTCTAAATTGTCTTTTATTGCTTTTGATGCCTTCTTATGTGGACTATTTAAGTAACTGGTGTCTTATTATATGCATTTTGTTCGATGATGTTACTATTGTAATCTAATATATGTATAGCAAACAACAGTCTAAACTCTGTTGAGAAAAGTGTCAAGATGTATTAGACTGGATATACAATAGGTGTTAAGAAAAGAAAGGAAGAAGAGGCCAGTTTTCAGAATTTCTATGACAATAGGTGTCTTGTTCTTCAAACTTATACATAGGCTCTTTTAAATTTTTGCTTCTGGCTCTACTATTTTTCTTCTCTTACTTGCAACGTGTATGAAGTTGATTGAGCTCTTCTTCTCTATTGCTCTATTGGATTGCATTGTCAACTCTTCTATTTCTATCCATCTAGTTTCTCTTTTTCTTCCTTCTATAATTGCAGTCCAACATAAATCAGCTTATTTTTATGAAAATCACGAGAAGATTCTCCCTTGATTTGACTCTTCTTTTTAGGCCATCACAAAGTAACTCCTACCAATTAGATCCATCAGAATTGGTGATATAGATCAGTCATTGAGATCTGATAGCTACAATCATTATGATTTGGTTAAGGTGTTGCCGTAGAAATTCTTAGGAAGAGAAAACATCATTCATGTTTCACAATTGTCTACTAAAGATCCATAACATTGTTTAGTTCTTTGCACCATTAGTGTGAGCTTTAATCAATGTTGCTTCTCAAAGTTGTATCGTTCTTTGTCGATTTGGAGTTTACCCATGCATGGGTAATTTTCAGAAACAGATGTTTGTCCACTGTTCAATTTAACTAAAGCACACAGTCACTTTATGGTTATTCATGAGGGCAAGCATCATTTTAAGAATGCCCGCTGCATTGATTGTTGGAGTAAGATGAGAATCTTAGAGAAGCCTGAGAAACAGAGATGTCAAGAAATGAACATACATGAACAGACATGAACATACTGTGCCACACATCATCATACTATACCTTTTAATCAACTTTGTCATGATACTGTTATTACTGCTAGGCAGACTTAACTGGTAAACAGTAACATCCAACATTGTAGTTTGTAGAAATTATAAGTAATAAAGAAGCTCAAGGTAATTGAAATTGTAACCCAAAGTTTGCAAGAAAAACATGCCATCAGAAAACTAGCAAAAAGACAAGCTAGACGACTAAAATTATTAAGATCAAAAAGACTGGAAGCAACTACAAGCAGGAGATGCAGAAGAGGTACCAAAAGCCTTAGCACTAAATATCCATAGAAATGAAGTGCTACATCAAGATGACTGAACAACAAAAGGCAGTTATGCAGTATTTGATCTCTATTACTATAAGTCTGTTTAGCTTGCTTCGTGGGTACACAATGGAAGCTTCAACACCTTTGTAAATTGTGGATTTATAGTGATATTTACTATGCATTTTACTTTCCAAGAATTGTTCATTGATAAGTTCCAAAGATGGTAGTTTAATTTTACCATTTGGCAAATATCTTGATAGTGAGCAAAACAATCAAGGAACCACCATTTCATATGAAAGCCTTTGAAATAACAAAAAACAAAAATTCCTCCCATACAACATATAAAGTGAATATTATTTCACTATTTAAACACCCATGGAAAACATACATTTAAGGCGGTATATTTTAATGTTGTATTTAATATATTTATTCAAAATCATACATCAAAAGCATCAAAGTAGGCGAAGGCCTTGAAATTCCATTATAACAAGAAACACATCCAATCTTGAATAAGGGCTGATTGTTTGATATCCTGTAACAAAAATTGGATAGAACAACATTTATAGGAAATTATCATCAACTTAAACTCAGATTTTCACATTGGTCCCCACTCTTATGGTAGATCTCAAATGTATGTCTTATTGCAAGAGGAAGATCAAGGATCATTCCTCAAAATTTGTAGATACAACAATTGTGAAGGATACACTAGCAAAACTGCACCCTTATTGACAAAGAGATTGGCTCAGTTGCTTCCTTGGTACAAGAGTTAAAGTTTTCTTTTGTGCCAAACAAATAAGCCTTACTCAGCACTCAGCACAAACACTCAGCATTCATTATATATCATTCGAGATCAAATGGGTGTGTGGGATTATACGCACAGTAAATAATAAAGGAGGGAATTGAACCCTCCCTGACGCTCGCACTTGTTGAGGTCCACTTCAGTAATGGCCCTTCCTGTGAAATTGTTGTCTAAAACTTTTCTAATGAGATAATGTGTTATGAGCTCTTCATTTGTGGGATGGAACATGAATATAGGAGGCAGTTGTGCATTACCCATATCATGACTATATATAACTAAAGTTAAAAGCCTCTATTATTGAATTCTCTTCCCTATCACCCATATTCATTTCCTTTGCTATTCATGCTTCACACGAGAGTCTTTTTATATGATGATTTATTGTCAATCATGTCCATTCGCTACGAAACAATTCTTATTCTACAAATTCGAGATGCTGGAACTTTTGTGGATGTGCAGGCCATCAGAACATACTGTAGAGAGGATGACGAACTTAATCTCAACTATCAGACTCAGGCAAGTGATGTTTTATTGTAGAATCTTAACATATGGTTGTTCAAATTTTGTATCTCCTAAATGATTTCCTTTTAGCGTATAAGTTGTTGTGCATAGTTGCCAAGTTTGGTTATTGTATCGAGCATATTAATGAAGAAGCATATTAGTTACTATCAGCGATTACGACAATTTGATTAGTTATTGTCGATATTTTCAAGCATTCTATAAAACAGTTCACATGCTTTCCCTATGATATGACATTTTGCATGCATCCTGCAGTGTCTCATCCGGCTGATGATGGATTAGGGAGAGTGATCTGAAACGATGATGCTAAAAAACATCACAATCAAATCCAAAATGAACTTGCATTACAAATGGATTGTGGAAATCTGATATTGCTGATTTTGCATGCATGTCTACTAGGACAATCACAACTTAATTATGTTTAAGTTGTGATTGTCCTGGTAGACATGCATGCAAAATCAACAATATCAGATTTCCACAATCCATTTGTAATGCAAGTTCATTTTGGATTTGATTGTGATGTTTTTTAGCATCATCGTTTCATATCACTCTCTGTAATCCATCATCAGCTAGATGAGACACTGCAGGATGCATGCAAAATGTCATATCATAGGGAAAGTTTGTGAACTGTTTTATAGAATGCTTGAAAAAAAATTTACACCCAGGCGTTGGTAGAAATTTCTACCTTCATTGGTCAAAATTTCTACCTTCAGATGTCAAAATTGTCGACCTTCATTGGTCGAAAGTTCTACCTTCTTGGTCAATATTTCCTACCTTCAATGGTCAAACTTTTCGACCATCATTGGTCAAAATTTCTACCTTTACTAGTCAACATTATCCACCTTCATTGGTCAAACTTTTCGACCATCATTGGTCAAAATTTCTACATTTTTTGGTCAACATTCCCACCTTTGTTGGTCAAACTTTTCGACCTTTATTGGCCGAAATTTCTGCCTATATTGGTCGAAAGTTCTACCTTCATTGGTCGAACTTTTCAGCTTTCATGGCCAAAACTTTCTACCATCGTTGGTCGAAATTTCTACTTATATTGGTCAAAATGGAAATCTTCAATGGGTGAAATTTCGACCAATTCTAGGCAAACTTGCACTTTGGTTATAAAGGTTTTTCAACCAATGTATTGGTCAAAATTTTGACCAACCAGAATGTTGGTCGAACTTTCGACCGAAAAAATTCCATCAACGTTGGTCGAAGTTTGGTCGAAATGTAAGTCGAAATTTCGACCAATAATGGTCGAAAAGTGGCCTCAAATGTAGTATTGTCACCATAGATTAATGAAAGATAACACTTAATTTTTTTTTTGCAATGCCATTGAGGTGAGATTGTTTGTTTGTGTGAGTATGACTATGTGCAAGATTGGTTGTATGGCTCTATGTGAAAGTAGTTATCAAGTTGTTGTATCAATGTTCTCACTGTATAGGTGAAGTGATATACGAGTGTTCGACTAGTTTATGGTAGAGGGACCAAACCATCGTATGGCTGAAATAATCAACATAGGAATTCACCTTATGAGAGTCAAAACCATACAAGTAGCTAACTATGTGGTGGAAATAAGTTGGACGTATAAAAGATGGTATGGGATAGCTAAGTAGACTATATGAAGTTAGTCAATACATGAGTAGGGTTTTCCACATGAAAGACTAGAGTTGCATATGGGTGAAATTTGTATACTATATGGTATGGTACATTATATTTTAGTATTGAATAACATAAATTGAGCATTTTCTTTAGTCCGTAAATATTTTTCTTTAATTTATATGAAAAGTTCAAATTTCTAATAATTAAAAAATATTTTGATTTCTCAATATATGCATCTTATGATTTACCATTTAGAAATGTTGACTTCACATCCATCTAATATACCTTAAGTTCTTAAGTTCTTGTATGCAAATAAGGCTAAAAACATTGTGATTGCCTCTAATTTCTCTACCAAAGAACATGTCTATTTTATTCCTTTCACATGTGAATATCCTTGGCATATTAGTCAAACCCTAATCCTTATGACTCTTATGGTCACTTAATACTTTACACAACCAACAATATGCAAAATGAGAAATGCCATAATCAATTGTCACAAAATGTAATAAAAAAATGTGCCTTCATATAAAGGTAATAAAGAATAAGTGAGAAGTTAGAGTGAAACTCTCACTATGCAACAAATGTAGGAATCTATGGACAAGCATATTGACACTTGGTGAGACTAAATGAGGTGAGACAAATGCCTAGCCAACCTCTAGGTGGGCTTAAACATAAGTATGAATAGGACTCAAACAAGTAGGCTAAATGGAAAGTAATAAGATTAAACACCTTTTTGCACTAACACTATAAAAAGTAACCTGTACTAAGTAATACTAGCTATCATGCTTCCAAGTATACAATAATAGAATAATTATCTTTCCATAATGCAAGGTTAGTACACAATCTTAATGATATTCATTATGGAAAAGGTATATCGCATGCTAAGGAGATATATAGCTAAATCCTTGCAGTCATTTGATGAAAACCTCAATGTCAAACGTTCAATCTACATTTTGTACCATTGTTGCAAGAATTACCTCTATCTCTACTATCATCAGCTATGTGAATTTCATCAGGATTCTAATTGAGTTATTGCATAACGAACTAGAACACAAGAACTTTCCACATAACAATAATCATATTAATTCAACACAATTTCACACTTAATCATATATTATCTATTACGAAAATGTCTAGTTTCTAAGGTAAAAGATTGTAGTAACTTAAACATAAATGTTTGTAAAAGAGTTTTAACAGACTCACAAATCAATACCTGAGAAAAGTGCAAAAGCAACTATATTAGGAAAATTCAAAGGATGTTGATAAAGTTATTCTGGTTGGCTAGTTACTCATAAAGAATGTGAAGAATTCAAAATTTAAAAATAAACAAAGCAACAAATTCATTGAATGCACTGCTCATTAATTTACAACACATATGTAGTCACAAATAATCTTCATAATCACATTATAATTCTTCAATCTGAACATGATTAACAAGCAATTAGAAAAGACGTGTGACAGCAAACTAAGACTGCCAGTTGCATCTATTTCTCCTTATGGACAAGTTGACAACATGTATTTATGTTGGTGTGTATTTTCCAACATGTTCTCTTAACATTGCTATTGTAACTAACAACATAAAACAATACATTATACATAACTATTCTTTGAGAATAGTCTTAGTATCAAAAAGACTTTTCCAAGTTGTCCTTCATTTCTAGGTATGATCACCAAGCTATCCTCCAAGTTCCGAACATCCCCTAACACTCATTTGTACATGAAGTGTCTCGTTACCCTTGTAAAGATATGATGTTGAACTTCTCAAATTTGGATCCCTCTCTAAACTATTGGACATCAATCCTTGCATTTATACTTCATAACACCATGAGGTAGTGTTTCTTAATCCACAAGCTCCTCAAACTATTGAACATCTATCTAGCTTTTGTTGCTTCACCATATCTTAAAAGTGTTGGCCTCCTCAAAATAAAACAAGTGCCTCAACTTCAATAAAATCATCACCGTCTCCAATATGTCGTGAATTTTTTCAAAAAGAGTTATCTTTATTGATTGTTCAGTTCTCTTTGAGAATCATCATTAGAAAGAAAAAGAAAGAGAAAGACTTTTAATGGGCTCTTTCAACTTCAACTACTTACAATTGTAGTATGCTTCTCAATAATCTTTGGCAACTCTTTTTTCATCCCATGATACACTAGCAAATACAAATTTTATATCTAATATTGCATCCTTGTGGCTAACTAGTTTCTTTCCACTCTTTTGTTAAGCCTCAATCATTGTAGTTGGTCTTAACCAATTACAACTCTTGATATCTTTTGGATGGTCGTGAACATTCAACAATTTCTATGTAGATGACAAACACAAGAAAGTCAAGACCACATTAAAATAATGCTCTCAACCTTTGTATTAGATTTCTACTTTCGAGGAACAATATAGACTTCCGTCCACATTATGTCTAACCAAAGAATAATACAAAATGGTTGGCTTCAAGGAACAACTTTGATACCAAATATAAAAAAATCAAGAACAACAAATACAACAAAGGAACAATTTATATGCATTGTTCATTGATTAAGTGCATATATAGAGTTACCATTTGTAATAGTCACACCCTCTAATAACACCAAATTGAATGTGATTGACAACAAACTAGAAAGAAAAATTAAGGTTTGAAAAAGTAAGTAAACTTTAACTATTTAACACGTTTGGCCTAGGAGTCAGCCATTAGTATTGATGTTTACAACTAGGGACACATCTATTGCTCTTATTGGCACCTTAATGTTGTGCATATATTGTAGGACATTTTCCAATATTTAGGGGTGGGCTAAACTTGATCAATACCCCACCCTACCACAAACAAACAATAATCTTTAGAAAAAGTAGTATATTATCCTTTGTTTTGTTTTTGCTAAACTAATGGACTTTATGAATGCTTCCCTAGTTAACCATGATCTTGTTGTTTTGTTGTTATTTCCCATTTTGTTCCACACTTTGCCAATCTAACTTTGGAGCACAAGTTCATACCACCAATATATTTTTCTAGGTTGTAGCAATGTATTTTAACTTGTTCGACCTATATGGTCTTTTAACTATTCAAAGTTGTAAGTTCCATGTCCTACTAAGCAAAGCCACATCATTAAATGTGCATGAAATGTGGAATTCAAAAGATGAAACCCTAATTGACTATTCAACCATTCAAGTAATTAAATCATAATCAAGATTAACAAGTAGTTATCCATGTCATTATCCAAAATCAATATAAACAATATTACTTGTTAATTAAGCAATTAGAATGTCAATTCAACGATTTTGACCTATACATCATACACCAATGACATAACAATAAAATCCATATGTTTGATCATACAATATACAAATAGATGCATTGGTACATAATTACGCGCCATCAAAATGACTAATTACATCAATAACATCATATAAGATGATTTTATACATTACATCACCTGAAGAGTTTTTAAACAAGTTGTCTCGAACATATGTCCATCTACAAGTCTCAATCTCCATAGCCATTGAACACCGTCCATTCGCTATCTAAGATGAAAGTGTGGCCCAAACGCTTTTCCAATGCCAATCATAAAGTGTTTAGCTCCCTCGAGTCCTTCTAACACAAAGAACACCCCAACCCTGGCATGAGATGCCTAGCAACTCAGAACAAGAGAATCAGACAGAGTTAGTGCAGCCGTGAAACATACTACTTTCTAGATGTCTAAGTAGTCTAATCGGGGAATGTGGCAGGGAAATAACAATAACATATCTACATATGCAGTATAATAAATGGCTTTGGCCAAAGCACTTTGATCTAGATTTTAACTTATAGAAAAAAACAAAACATGTTGTATCAATTTCTAATCAAAACTGGTAGATACAAAGAAACAAGGCATAGTATATCCATTTCTATCCCGCTCAAATTTTGCCACATTACAACCATCCCATAAGGAAGATTAAATGCACTCACGACAACAAACATGAATTCAGAGAATGCCATATAATTCAGAATTAACCAGATTCCTTACGTACCATCTATAGATAGGCATATAATTAGCACAAGCTTGCGGAAACACGCACACTTAACGAATCATTTCCACAGGCCTCTATGGTCCTTGCAATCTCATGCGGCTATCATTGCTTATAGCCAAAACCACTTTAAACAGCGTTCGTTCTTACCACCATTCACTGATTTATAAGTACATAGTAGAGTGGATAATGGTCAATAATGTTACTTGTCGTCTCCGAATTTGGCAAGAATAGAAGGAATTCAAGTTTATAACATCTTTCTAGAGTTAATGGCAATTTCATCCATACATTCCAGTTGCGAAAGATTCAAACTCAGAGGTACAAGAAAATAATATCCCAATTTCACTATTCCAAAGTAATCTCATTTTGCAAAAATGCAACCTTCAGAAGCTAAGAATTTACTATTGCAAAAATCATAATAGAAGGTTTGGTTTAGGTAAATCCATCAAACAGCCACCTATCGTATTGACCGAAATACTCTTGGTGGGAAGAAGTCAGACGGCTATGGTAAGGAGTCATCTGGATACCCCTAATGTTAACGATATCCATACAAAATGTAATTCATACTCGTTCTTAAGATTAAGAGAGAATTCTCAATATTCGATGCCAGTCTCTCACACATGACAACTTGATAACAAAAAGGAGCACTGACTTGTTATAAATTTAGATCCCCGATAGTAATTACATGAGTGAAGACATGGTTTAAGTGGACACCGAACAGAGTAAGGGATATGAGTGAAGTCTCTATCGGTTTGCTGCAAGGGTTTAGGATATGTGTAATCATTCAAGGCACTTTGTGTTCAAAACAATCATAGAGATTGTTCAACAACACCGCCACACAAAAAAAAATGTTCAACCCTTAACTTAAATTCAAACCACCAGTGTTATCTATTCTTTCCACATCTATACGCATTTAGCCCTCAAATGGAAGATCAAGATTCAGTGAGTAAGGATTACAATAAGAGAAATGGAACCTGGAAATTGAGTTTGATGGTGCCAACTTCGTATCAGAACTCCTCTCTCCAAACTCTCCTTCCAATCCTTTGTGTCCTTTTCCCCCAGCTCCCAGCCGCTTCCAATTTCTCCCCCCTTTCCCCAGAAATCCCAATCCTTTTTAACTACCTTTTCTCTCAGAACTGACCCAGTTGTTTTTATTTCTTATCCGATTAGGTCATTGATTAAAGAAATAAGTCTATTAATTTAATCAATTTGCCTAACAAAATCTACGTGGCAATAAATTTTCCAATTTATGCGGGATATGGAGAGATGGGTTATGACAAAAGTAAATTTCAATTTTTATAAAACATTATTTCAAAGGAACATTATATTTTCTATAAGCAATTTAGATTGCTGCTGAAGACCAATTGATCCATAAAGATACTTGTATGAAAGTGGAATACAGATGATTTGGACCAAAATAAAAAGATTTTTGGTTATTCAATTGCATGCAAACTGTTTTGAGCGTTCAGAAGACTGAGTGGTTGCATTTGGTATATAATTGGCCATTCAAGTTATTAAGATTTCACAATATACACCATAATTGCATTAGTCACCTGATAGTTTGTTCATACCAAATTGCATTATACTGTATTAAATACGCATGATCCAAAAAAATGCCCTTCATCCAATTTGCAAGCAACTCCATGACAAACTGTGTTCTGATTTTCCCTCCTCTTTCATGTCATATCGATTGACAAAACAATTTTTTACATTTCAAATTTGAGTACATTAGAACCTGCAAGCACTCCACAAATCTTGCCATTTCTGATCTTTGTATATGACATCAGCATGTTCTCATTAACATTAAAAGCTTTCTGATGTATTGTATGTATGATAATTCGGCTAAATGGATATTACAATTCTTTACACAAAAATGCAAAAATATGCAATGAGGTTTATATCAGTGTGAACATTGCCATCTAGATACATTAGAACCCGCAAGTTACTCCAAAAGTCTCAAGTTTGTAACATTTTGTAAAGGATGTCAGCATACCTCCATGTGCATGAAAAGCATGGTTATTTGTTGTATGTACAGTGATTCAGTCGAATGGATATTACAATTTCTTACACAAACAAATGCACTATGCAATGAGCTTTACATCACTGTCTGCACGTTGTCATCTAAATCTTCATCTGAGTCATCAAGATCTAATTTGAAGGAATTTGCCAGGTCCATTAATGTTGTGAGACCTGTAAGATCTTCCAAATATGAAGGCTGATTTAAGGCCTCCAGTATGAAGCCTATTCCTCTTTTGCGATATTCTGACACAACCTGCAAAACATAACAATTATTTCCTGGACAAACAAGTCACAGAAACAACCAAGAATAAAAAAACACCAAATTAGATTAATATGGAGATCAAATTGCATCGTGGCAGCTCATAGGCTTACCCTTTCAGAGCAAGCTGTGCATCTGTTAAATGCACGTCCCTTAATTATCAGTTGTGAAAAATTTGCAATATCACCACGGATTTGATGAGGCAGAATACCAAGAGGCTGTTCAACACTAGAAATATCTGAAGCTGTCTGATCTGCTGGAGCATTAATCCTAGCCCAAAAAAAGCATTTAACATCAGAAGGGTGACAAACTGTAGTTGTTCATTTTCAGGATTCTTTGAAACTTGAAACAAAAAACACTTTCATATATTTCTTACCCAAGAGGATGATGAATAATGCCCATTGTAAGTTCTACCGCAAGAGAGGCAGCTATAGGAGCAAGACCAGGACGTGTTACAGTACACTGCTGATCCAAAGTAAGGTTCCTAGTTGACTGGTCAAGATAAAAACAATAAAGCAATAGTTACATCTAGCAGAAGCCATCACCCAGCAAAATGATCTTGATCTGAATATAAAAGAATACATATTGATATTCAGACTTAACTATTGAAAAATATTAATTAGACATAATATGACAAAACATTAAAAGTTTGGGTTTGGACATCCAGCTGAATTAAATTTGACTTTGCTGAAAACTCTTCCATCAACAAATCAAAGTGGGTAAGGAGAATAATTCTGCAATATATATACACATGAACACAGGGGAGAGAGGGTACATCTACAGGAGCAACAATATCACTGCAATAGTAGCACCCTAGTCGTCGTTTTCTTTGCTCTGTCTCCTCAAAGATTGACAGGTCCATAAATTCCGAAGGTTCATCATGTTCAATCTGTGGAGAGTTGGTCTCCTCGTCGGAACATGAAGGAGAGGAATTGGTACTAGGTATGGCTATGCCTGCACCATGTCGCATCACAAGAAACGTATCAAACCCTAGAGCAGCTGTGATTGCCACCTGCAAAGAAAAACATTGAATCAATTCTTCATCTCTATGAACTGCTAAACAACAATATGTAGTCTAAAAATTCAACTGCAAACAATATGCTACATATAAATTATATAATGATAATCTGCCAACATTCTATGATAAAGGGATCAGAAAGAACATATGCTCATTGTAAATTAAATGACGAAACAGATACATGCAATATATTTTGATTTTAGATGGTCTTAACTTTATTTATCGCACCTTATTAGCATCCGCACATAGGAGTGTTGGAAGCCAACGACTCTCTCTTGTATCAGTAAGCAAGAAAACAAAATCATGGCTATCGATCAGATTCTTCAGATGCAAACAATCTTTAACAATATCTTCTCTTTCATCTTCTGCCACTGGATGTCCAGGCATTGGAATGGCCATGGAAATACCCTCTGCCTCCTGCTCAGCAGAGCGAAAAAGCAATGCATTAAAAAACTGTCACATTCCCTGTACATAACTTATATAAACATTAATTTCCTTAGGGATGAAGAAATTACCACGCCAGGAAAAATGCTCTTCAAGTTCTTTGCTGCTGTTAAAGCTTTCAGCTGGCCTCCATTCAGGCAGTCATCTAAAGTATATAAAGATTGCCGCACAGGATTTGACATGGCCACACGACCATAATCAACTAGTGTCATATGTCTGATGCCCCAAGCCTGAATAGTAATGAAAACGCTTTTAGCTTTGAAGATAGATATACACAAAAATATGCACTACACATCTGAATAGAAGGCACTTACCATAAGATTACGGGCAACCTGACATCCAAGTGTACCTGCTCCTAGAAGAAGACATTTTGCACTCGATAAAAGTGGCAAGTTTAGGGATGGTATAAGACGCCATCGCATAAGCTTCAAATTTAAATCTGCTGCTGATATAGCTAACCTGGAAACATATTGCCACTAGAATAATGGAAATGCTCTTGAAATTCCTGCAACAATAAAGTCTATAGACCATCCTTACCTCTTTGGATCCATCTGAGATGCAAGACTGGTCCATCTAGGTCCCATCTTGCCTTGGTTATTCTGTTCCCATCCCACTGCCTTGGGAACACTTTTAGGATCACTCCAACCTAAGCATTTTACAAGAATCAACACCTTAGTTTGTAAAAATAAGAATTGCAACAGCTTGATGACAAACAAAAATGAAAAATGATTTTAAAAAATAAATTGTCTGCCCTCACCTTGTGTAAAGGAAACCGAGATATCAAAAACAAGAGATTGCTGCAAATCTCCTAACCCTCCTTTTTCACGATAGCATAGAACTGTAAGACTTTCTAGTCCACACCGAGCAGTAGCAAAAGCAATTAAGTTCCGAAGAGGCCATCCTGGATTGCTTGGGAGATGGCACGGATCATAAAAACCAAAAAGCACCTGTCAGATCACAAAATATGATCAAGGAATTTAATAAAATATGTTGAAATTTGGCACCGAAAGACTATCAAGGTTGAAATCTTTAGTCTGTACAATAGCTCCAAGACTTGAATAAAATGACGAGAGGTATGTTCCAATCACTGAGTAAAATTTCTGAATATCAGTAAAGTAATACTCATAATATGCAAGGTAACAATGAAGCTGATGAATTTACTGCAAAATAATGACACCTGTGTTGCAATAATATAATAGCAACTCAACAATAATGAATAGAAACACCATGAACTGACCTTCCCACCTTCTTCTTGACATGTTTCCCATTCCTTTAAAGGCATTAGTCTAACACCAACATTGGACAAAAATTTCACCAAAAAGAAAGGCATGCCTGCATTTTTCCAATTATTGTCAGCACTCGCATAAAAAAGATCAGGTCCAAACCATGAAAAGAAATCTGGAATTTAAAGAATGCCAAATAAGCTTCCATAAAATGAGCCTTATGTTACTTTAAACACAAATGAGGATTACAATAACCTGTAGTTAATTCAGATTGGTGCCATCCATTACAAGCAGCTAATAAAGCCTCTCTCTTCACAGAAAAAAATGAAAAGATTAGTCTTCTATTAATAAAATAATGATAGGTCTTTATCAAAGATGTAATGAAAAGTTTATCAAATATGATGATTTTGACACCTCTTCAAAGCTAAAAAATTCTGAGGCTCGTTGCAATTTGGAAATCGTTGCAGGAGGATCAAGAACTAAAGCGGGGAAAGCAAACCAATAATAGAAGTTCCATTTCTTTAAATCTGCAAATGAAATCAGCAAAAATCTACAAAGCAAACTGCTGTCCTCCTCTGCTCTTCCACAATGTATATCATCCCAAATCTAAACACAAAAAATAAATCATCATTAATCTGTTGGGATTGGCCAAGATTAACCAGAAAACACCCAACTTCAACAAAACGTGGTCACACAAAAAGGCAAATGAATAATATCAAAGAGAAGTAAAATGTACATAGAGGCTTGCATATATAGGCAAGCTAGATGAAGTAGACAAGTTGGATGCAACAACTAACCCACCCTTCATATGTGGGACACTTGTGACCCTACTTGATGAGTGTATGAACAAAATGCTAATGTGCATGCAATAGGTGTCTCGCTATGTGAGAACACATATCTCAACCAGATGAGGTGAGACATAAGCATGAAAGTCACCAAGTGGAGACTTCAGTAATATGAATAGGACTATCTCTAGGCATGCTATAAGCTGACTAGTTTGATAAACTCACTATTTACGCCACCACCCACCCTCTAAAGTGCAACTTGGGGAGTCGTGTGCATGATGATGAGTCCTGGCTACCAGGCCATGTTAGGTAGTCATACAAATTTCCCACAGAGAAGAGTAAAGAAAAGACCCAGTGGGAAGAAAACTTCTCTCAAAATAGAAATGATACAATGCATGTGTACAAGTGAAGAAGATACATCATAGAAGGAAGTACTGGTCAGGACCACCCAAAGACTACTATGCACGAGTGTAATGAATGGCTTCCCCCCCCCCTCCCCACCTAGGAGAGAAATGAGAGAATGCAATCCTCCAGAGTATGATGCCTATATTGTCGATAGATGCCGAGGATGATCCACACTTGGTTACTTCTGGATATGTATGAAGTAAGATGAATGTTTTTGAAGTATGGACATTGTCCAAAAATTGAGTGTCGTAATACTGGTTTCCAAACCTACAGTGCTGAAAACCAATATGCATATCTTGTTGTAAGGAATCACTCATGCTTTATGCGAAGCATTGCTGGATCCATATGTGCAAGTGATGAGATCGCAAAGCATGTCAATGTGCTATATTGTCCATCTCCATATAGTGCTCAAGAAGGTGAGGATGATAAGCATGCGATAACACTAAGAATGGGGAATGAATCAGTATAACAACTATCTTTTACTATTTAAAACTTATTTAATCACTTCAAACTTGATCAATATCAGCACATATGCAAGACCTATAATAAAAAACACAATTTATGCGGAAACCCTTGTAGAAGAAAACTACGGCAAAAATATTGTTTTACATAGACTTTTCTCTACAAACTTTGTAGCCACCAATCTACAGGATACACCAATCTCCAGAACTTGAGCACCAACTCAATTAGACACAAATGAATGTCCTATATGAGGTACCAACCTCAATATAAATTTCTCCTTAGACTTATCCAATAATTCTGTTCAAAAACTTGCTATGATGCTGTTCACCAATCTGCCATAAATCTGATTAGGAATCTGCTTTTGTGCTCCTTATAATCTCCTTATTCAACCCGGTATGTTCCCCTTAAATTCTGCTCTAGTAAGCTTTACAAATATACTCAATTATGCATCATAAATCTTCTACAATCTCCCTTAGATCTCCTTCACAAAATTTTTTTACTATATTCCCTTCACATCAATCTGCTGGTGTTGATTTATCTATTTCTTTATCTTACAGATCTCCAACTCTCACACACTATCATTTTATATGTTTATATATACATATCTGTTATGAAAGAATACAGAACTTCATATGAGAGGCACCCTTCTTTTTCTTAGTCACTACTCTTCATAAAGCATCATTATCGTTTTAATATAACCAAAGTATTTTCATTCAATAGCTTTTGGTTGTGATCACTGCCTTTGATAAGTGCTGCACCTTCCTTAATGGATGAAATTCATTATTAAATCACTCCATTGATAAGGTCACTTCTTTAAAAAGTTATCACTACTCTTAATACACATTCTTAATCACACATCATTCTTTGTATTTGCTCTTTATCATAATCTTTAGTCAATGTACTGCTTTCCTTATTAGACATCAACCCTTTAACATGGCAATTATATTATATATTCATATGTCTTCCAACATGATTGCCCTCATGACATCAAGTCATCAACTTTCATCAAATCATCATGACGTCAATGAGAATTTATCAACAAAGGAAGTGCTCAAAACCTGACTTGAGACAACCTTTGAAGAGGAATACAAGGGAAAATGTGGAAGCATTCATCACATGACTCGTAGAAATGCTCAAAGGCACAACTCAAGAAACAACTCAAGAAACCTCCCTTGATTCAATATTAGGTGACCCCACATTTTTGGCACTTAATACCTTGGTGATTTTTACAATGCATCAAGGCCCAATGGTGGCAAATGTCGAAACATTAACTTTTGCACAAGATGGTGCTCAAGCTACCAATCAAAAGTTATTAACCAAACAATTTCATGTTAAATGGACTATTTCAATTACATCTGCACTAAATAAAGAAAAAGGACTCTAAGGTGAGATCAAACCTAAGAGTTCAACCACTCGTTTGAAGTCATGGAAAATGTTTCTATTGTCGGTAAAAAGTATTATAGCTGACGGGTAGAGTTGTATCGGAAAGGCCGCGTGATGGTTGAGTCACCCTTTCGGGAAAGTATATGTACATCGTCCAAAGGGACTATAAGATCATCATAATAATTATCATTGTAAGCATTGTACTAGGAGTGCATATTGCGTATATGAATAAAGTATCTGTTTTGTGTTACATCTTAGTCTACTGAATGCGATAAGTATCCTTTTACCCTATACGGTAAACATTTGGCATTGTTGCCAGTTGAACCTGGAACAAGGAAGTGTTATGAAGATTAATGTTGAATCTGCTTAATAAAGATAGGAATAAGATAAAAGATAAGGATGAGATACGTACATCACAAGAAGTATTAATTTTAGCACAACAGGCAGAGCACAGACAAAAGCTTCAACAGCTTACCGACGGACACCGAGGGGGTGAAGGAGCACAGACAGAGAGAGTGCATTCACCTAGCAGACCAAGGAGTGCCGAGGAATTGCTTGAAGAAACTCGATACCGATTGAATTTGATGGAAGAGACAAGGGAGGAATTCCTTAACTTGCATACGCCGAGGGTAGAGAAGTCGAACGGAAGGGACGTAACTCGCATGGCCCAAAGTGCCAAAGGAGCATGAGCATGGAGTGAACTCTTCGTTCCCAATACACCTGATGAACGAATACAGGTAGAGAATCGAACAACTTAGCTTGAGGAAGATCTTTTCACACCGGGTAACGCAGTTGTCCAAAGTAGGGTGATTGTCTGAAGCAACGCGATTGTGCAAAACAATGCGGTTGTGCAGAACAACACGGGTACACAAAATAGGGCGGGTGCTCAGAATAGCGCAGGTACACAGCAAGTACCACAGAATTAGAAGAAAGTAGCAATGGCAGGACCGAAGGAAAAATTGTCAAAGTTCAATGGTGATGGGACGGCCAATCCAATCAGACACTGTAAGACATGCGAAACAATTTGGATAGCGAACGGTGTAACAGACCAAGATGATTAGGTCCAACAGTTTCCGACGACCCTACAAGGTGTAGCAATTGATTGGTTTTTAGATGCCGATCCGCAGATATTAACTACATGGACGGAAGTCAAGAAGGAATTTATAGCAGAGTTCTGACTACTAAGGGATGATAATGAAATAGTAGCAGAAATATACAGTACGAAACAAGGGAAGAACGAAACAATCCGAATATATGCAAGAAGGTTGAAGGAGTTTGTAGAGAAAATGGAGAGCCAACCAACGGACAGATTAAAGAAAAGATGGTTTGTTGAAGGGTTACGGCCAGCACTGAAGAAAAAGATGAAAATTGTACCTCTAGCATTGTACATAGGATATGTTACGGGTGATGAAGGAGTTCAAAAATATGAAGAATCATCCTGATTCAATGAAAGGGGAATTGTGGTGTACGGACTATATGGAGGAAGGTCACACAAAGGGCTCCTACCCGAAGAAACAATTTTGTGATATCTACCAAATTACAAGACATTCCACCAAGGAATGACCATTCAATATGAAGACGAAGGGACACCAACAAGTGCTACTGACACAGGAAGTGTCTATCACAAGAGCAGGAACAAACACAAATAATGACGCAACCTCGAGAGGGTACCGAAACAATAACTAGCATGGACGAGGAGATAACAATAATAATAATGGGGGCTGAAGTCGGATATAGTACAACTCAAGTGGACGGCCGATAATACAATGTCGTGCGTACAACCTCTGGGGGCACTTCGCCAAAGACTATAGCATGAAGTAAACACCACAACTATTATGCAAATGATGTGGTCCAGAAGACCACGAGGATTCGAAATGCCCTAAGCAAGGGGTGAACTTGTTAAGCATCAAAACATGTGATGAAGAGACACTAGCCATTACTCACGAGCAAGAAAAGAAGGCAATGTACCCAGATGGAGAGGAAGAAAAGAAGAGGTTGCAGCAAGCACGAACGAAATTGGAAAAACAAATGGAAACCGAAAAATTTCAAACAAAAGACACTGCGAGCACCTCAAAGAGGAACCTGGGAGAACAAAATATTATAAGGCAAGTAATACAAATGGAAGTCGTTGTGAAGTTGAATGACCTTCTTCTTACAATGCCTCAGTTACGAACGACAATACTGAACATGACACCACTCCCGAAAGCAGTGGAAGAGACAGGAAAGGATGGCAGCAGAGCAACTGAAGCAAACCCAATGCTACTGGCACTCACTGCGAAAAGACATCCTACAGTAGTAGAGATGGGTATTCTGGGAACCATGCTGACAGACACAATCATAGACGGATGGTCAAGAGTAAGCATTCAATAAGTATCCTTTTACAAGGGAAAATGTGGAATCGTTCATCACATGACTCATAGAAATGCTCAAAGGCACAACTCAAGAAACCTCCCTTGATTCAATATTAGGTGACCCCACATTTTTGGCACTTAAGACCTTGGTGTTTTTTACAATGCATCAAGGCCCAATGGAGGCAAATGTCGAAACATTAACTTTTGCACAAAATAGTGCTCAAGCTACCGATCAAAAGTTATTAACCAAACAATTTCATGTTAAATAACCTATTTCAATTACATCTCCACTAAATAAAGGAAAAGGACTCTAAGGTGAGATCAAACCTAAGAGTCCAACCACTCATTTGAAGTCATGGAAAATGTTTCCAATGACCATAAGTTTGTCAAATTTTGCTTCTATGCGTGAAAATGATGATGAAATATTAAAAAGACCCCCTTTAGATACTACCAATTTTCCTTTATCACTAAAACTCAACATTAAATGTGAACGGTTTATGAGAACCATTAGCTGTTACAATAGTGGTAGTGACTATAAATGATAAGAAATGTGGATAATAATGATTTTACCCACTTAGAGAAGGAAACGGTCTTTGGAAGGGGATATGTGGAGGGGGGGGGGGGGGGGGGGGGGGGGGAGAGAGAGAGAGAGAGAGAGAGAGAGAGAGAGAGAGAGTTGTAGTCGAAGATAATATTTGTGCTCTCATTAGTAAATCCTCATGCCAAGTGAGGTTTATAGTTTGTAAGGCTATACATGGACCATCGATGCTCCTGCCTTTAGTGCTCATGGGGCCAAACCCAAGTACTAGGTCTTTATGAACTGGATCTCAACCTACCTGATGAAGATTCCCATAGCGTCTTTTGGAGGAGTTGGAGATGGTCTGCAAGTAATCTTGAAGAGCCGACAAAGCTGTTTGCATCATTCCAACTTACTATTGGAGTCATATCTAGAAGGCCACCTCGTTCAACATGCCCTATATGTTGAGGTTGTGGCGTATACATAGAAAATTAGGTCACTCAACTAGATGTTTCTCTACTACTACCATGTCACCTTTAATAAGCCACTGTGTGGATGGAAGAAAATTGAACAAGTTTAAAGCTCAAGTTTGGACCACATAGTTGTTGACCTGGGCGGCAAGCAGAAACTAAGGCCCTATGTGACAACAAAAGCATCAACATTTGTGTCCAAATCATCGACAGCAAGCAAGGCTTGGAGTCCTACTGCACAATATCTTCACGCCTTGTTGAACTCTTGACCAAGTCTTGGGAGTGTTGTGAGGTTTTTACATCATTGCCCCAAAAATTTTGGGGACCCCTTTTTTTCGGTTGCCTTGGCAAATTTTTCAGAGTTGTCAAAAAGTTTTCGATTTGAAAATTTTACGCCTTGGATGCCTTCGAGCCAGGAGGAATGTGATTTGATTTGTTTTTTTCACCTAATGTTAACTTAATTTTTCGGAGCATGTAATTTTATACTTAGGTCAAACAAATTTCAAAAACAACATTTTTCAATGGTTAGAACAATATTCGACAAGATAAATTTGAAAATTTTTGGACTTAGACGAATTTTTGAAAATTTGAAATAATTGTATAAACTTGAACATTTTCAACATGAATTTTAGATTTAATTGTTTTGGAAAATCTTGAATTTTTTGGTGAAAAGGGAAAAAAATTTATAGTGAAATTGAAATTGGAAAATCGATTTTGACTGCCAAAAAAATGATTTATTTTGGTTAAAATTTTGAAAATTGTATTGCAAAATCAAAATTGAATTAAATTGCAAAATCGCTTTAATTTGGTTGAAATATTGCCTAGAAGATTTTTTAAAATGTTACAGGAAATTGGTAAATTGAAATTGAAAATCAATTTTAGCTTGCTAAATTCAATTTTAATGATATTTTAATTGCCAAAACGTTATTAAATGAAAATTTTGACATCTCCTAGGCTTACCTTGTTTTATTTTGCAATTTTTGTTCAAAACTAGCAATTAAATGGGCTAATTTCACTATGGGCTAGGTAAATTTAATGTTGCATTTAAATTTGAGCCATTAATAAAGGAGCTAATTTAATTTTGCTTTCCTCCAAACAAAGTCGGCCCACTTGGAGAGGCAAGAAAATTTGGTATAAGAGGGGCTCCCCCCCTCTTATTCCCTCATTCCTTCTTCCTCCTTGGGTGAGCGATTTTCTTCTAAAGGCAATTTCCAGCTTGGGCGATTTCTTCTTGGAGCAGATTTTCTCCTTTTTTGGTGGCATTTTCTTCTCCTTGCTTGGGCAAATTTCTGCCCTAGGGCAATTTTTGGAGCAATTCTGATTTTTTTCCAGCTAGGGCGATTTTGTTAAGGCAGATTCTTCCATTTTCTTGGCAACAAATTTCAAAATTGGGTGATTTTATTTGGTGAAGAGGCTACATCATTCGAGATCTGATTTTTTGGCATGTGTGGGCAATTTCAAGAAAGTCAAAATTTTGACTTTTGCTAGGGCATCATTATTTGCAAGGAAGTTTGAAATTTCTGAAATCTGATAATTAAAGGAGGGCCCAATTATTGGTAAAGGCAGATTTAAGGTAAAATTCTACTCATTTTTAGAGGTGAAAATTAGTTTAAAGGCGGATTATGTTCCTTGTTCTTACTTGGTTCGTTTCCCTTATTTTCTTCTTGCACTCATCATCTACCACTTCATAATTCCATTGATAGGCTGAAATTGGGAGATATAAATGTAGATTTCGTGATAGGACACTTGGAGAGGCAAAAATAAGCTAGACCACCCTAGGATTGAAGTTGGGAGATATAAGTGTAGTCCATCCTATGGTAACGAAGAGGCAAAAATAAATGGTAGTCCCACCCCTAAGTTGAAGGTTGGAGATTGATAAGTGTAGAGATAGGACTTGGAGAGGCAGAAATAAGCTAGATTTCATCAATAGAAAGAAGGTTGGAGATTGATAAGTGTAGTCCATATTATTTAGAACGAAGGGCCAAAAATAAGTGTTTAAGATGGTAGATGTTAGTGCAAGCAAAAACCCAAAGGGAACGAATACCAAAAAGGACAAAGAAGACATGATGCCTAAGACCACCTTCTTCTCAAAAGTGAGGCGAATAAGTGACACCAGTATTGGTACAATGAACATGATAAGTTGAAGGAAAGATTGAAGGAAGGACAATCCCCTATGGCAAAAAAAATCTACAAGAGAAAAATTGTACACGTGGTGGCTTTTCCTCCTACCCTGCCTTGTCCAAAATTGGTAATGGAGTATGCATCTCGGTTTGATATTGTTACTAAGTCCATCATTTTCGAGTGGTCGAAGAAGATCTACAAGAGCAGAATTGTACACGCAGCAACTTTTCTTCCTACCTTGCCTTGTCCAAAATTGGTAATGGAATGTGCATCCCGGTTTGATATTGTTACTAAGTCTATCATTTTCGATGAAGGGAAGAGAGTGTTAGCCAACATCGAAGAAGCATTTAATATTCCCCAGTATAAAAGCATGACAATGGTAATGATGGATCAAGCGGCTAAGTTATTTCAGGATAATTAGGAGGCTTATTTCATTCATCTAAAGCAGAATTGGTTACACAAAGGCAAAAAGGGAGTTACCAAGTTGTCAAGGTTCACCAAGTCAGATTTCAAACCAGAGTACGGTGATCTCATTGTGCTTCTTAGCCGAATCATGGGCGTGGCTCAAGGTATGCAATTCGAGAACTGGATGTATTACTTTATTGATGAAATCGAAAATGGAAAGAGAAGATTTGATTGAGCTAGGATTATAAGCAAAAATTTAGAGTTGCAACTTAGGATAGTACAAAATCAAACGCAATTCTATATGGGGTCCTCTCTTTTCTATCTGATTGCGAGACTATATGAAAATCTTGGACTTAAGGCCTTAGGAGTGATTGGCAATGGGCCGAGGCAATATTTGGTGCATGAGTGATATCCACAGCTTCATTTGCACAACACCAAAGATTATAAAATGTTTTATGATGCCTTCTCCATGAAGATGGTAAGGATATTACAAAGGACACCTGCTAAGAGGCTCTCGTCAGAAGCAGAAGCAAAAGTTAAGAAGTGTGGGAGTTGGTTCATCCAATTTCCACAATTCACATATATTAGAATAGGAAGTACAATTTGTCCCAAGAGACTTCCAAGGTATCCACCCGACAAGGTAGTTTTGATGGAGTTGGCTAGGCAACTTAAGCATTATGACAAAATGATGAAACTTAAAGGTGAGACAAGGATTACCTTCTCATTTGGAATAGGCAATGATACTTGCCCCCATCCTGTCGCCTTTGCAGCTGCAGAGGAGTTAGAATGGTATAATCTAGGATGGTATAAAGCAAGACAAGGATTCGATCCTAATGGTCTTATCAAGGCATCCCACGCAAATACATTTAAACATGTTCCTACTATAGAAGATTTTTGGGCCAATGCATAGGATGACTTTCATGTGAGAAAGCTAGCTTTCTCAAGATTGTCAATGGGCATGATGAAGGCAATCAAATGGAGAGGTCTTGATATTCTCGATCAACTGGAAGATGATGAAAATGTGCTAAGAGGAGATTATGATACAATGGATGGAACAGAGTTGAGTCCAATAGATTGGGATGATCATCCGGATCCTTCCTTAGAGGCAGTTACAAGGATAGTTGATTTACACACCGAGTCATGGTACAATGAAAAGTTAAGTCAATTACAAAGTTGGAAGTACGCCTTACTTATGAGAAGATGAAACCCGAGGAAGAAGGTCCAACAAAGTCAGTCCGACAAAAAGGTGAGGACAATAGCCAGCGACAAAGAGTAGTTAAGAGCAAGAAGAGAAGTTTGGAGGTTGAGAAAAGTAAAGAAAATCAAGGGCCTCCAACAAAGAAACAGAATGCAACACCGTCAAGGGAGAGCATAATTGAGGCTAGAAACCAAGAGGATAATACAAGTGGACAAGGGGCCATGGTAGAGGTGAGCTCTGATTCAAAATCAAGTGGTTACAGTGACAGTACCAAGTACTCTCCTCTCTCGAAGAACCAACATGGAGATGATGTGACAATCACTAGTGAAGAAGATAGGCCAATTGATATTGAGGAAATAAGCTAGGCGCCAGAGGTTGTTGGTGATGGTTTGCTAGTCGAACCAAATCTAGATTTGTAGAGATGCACTGCACCACTATGGTTAAGGCAAATGCTTATGCCAAGAGGCGAGGTAGTGACTGCCCGAACAGTTGAAGATATCCAAGGGTTAGTGGAAAAGGGTGATAGCGAGAAACAGAAACAAATTGCAAAAACGGTGGCAAAGGTAATCAAGAGCGACGATGATGGTCACCGAAAAGTTTAGATTGCTATACCAAAGGTTAACAAGGCAGTGGATGAGATTGTAGCTCAAGAGTATGAGATAGTAGAGCATAACTTGGGAAGAATCACGAATGACATGGAATGTGAGGAGATCCAGGAAGGCATGGTTTCAATTAGAGAAAGGTTGAGGAAGGCAAACGAAAGGATTGTAAAGTTGGAGGCCGAAAACAAGTATTGGAGAGATTGCCAGCCTATCCAATAGCTGCACCAGTGGGTATTAGAGATAAATTCAGAACATTTGAAGGTGTGTGGAAGGATTTCCTTCCAGCCAAGGACTTAGCCATTCCCAAGCTACATGCATTTATCGAGCTACTGGAGAAATATTTGGAAAGGGCCAAGTTGGTAGATGAAGGAGGAATGAGTACAGTGGAGTCTTGGTTTGTTGCCTTGACTATCAAATTGAGGATACTTGAAGAGATACAGAATGAGATTGCACAGCACAGCCCAGGTGTTGACACTTCCATTTCAACCATGTTGAGCGATGTTGGGGCTGCACTTGATTTTGAAGATATCAAAAAGGAGGACATCAATGAGACAGAGTTTCGATCGAGATTGGATGAGTTGGGGAAGGTTGTCATCAAGAAAAAACATTTGGGCACCCTTGCCTCCCTCAATGCCTTTATGGGATATGCAAAAGAATATGAGAGGATCATGAGAAGACACTGCAAGCAGCAAGCAACATGATGAATTCAACTGAGCTCAAGATGAAGCATACACTTTGCCCTCCCATGAAGGAAGTCAATGACATGCTAGCCAAGTTCATCACTTTGGTTAAAAAGATGAAAGAAAAGGGTAGAACTATATTAGAAAATCATTTGATGTAAGCCCAAGTAGCAAATTCTCCTTCTTCTTGGGTAGGATAGGTGTCTGATTCTGATTGGCTACCATTTTGGTGCCTTCTCGTTGGTTGCCATTTTTCCTTTTTTCACTGGTTCATTGATGAAGTGGCATCTTCTCATTGGCCGATGAAGTGGCAACCCTAATTAGGGTTTCTAGGATTTGATTTGGATCATTGATTTTGCTTCTTAATCTCTACCGTTGGTTTGGCCTCTATATAAGGCCATTTGCTCTCATTTGTAAAGGTTGAAGAAAATTGTTGCTAAGATAATACCAAAATTGCTTCTCTTTATCATTGTTCTGACTTGCATGGTGATTAAGAACACTTGGTGTTATTGCATGGTTTCTACTTCCAAAAGTTAAAGTTAGATTCTTTGAAGTTGCTAAAGTAGATTTCATTTCAAAAAGTTGTTAAGAGTAAGAGTAGATGGATAGTTGCATGGTGATATTAGTGGATGTTTGACCTAGATCTATAACTAGGCCACTAGCATCTTAGCGGCTTGTTAGGAAGCCTTGCATGGTAATCTAGTCTTTTTCCCTTGAATCATTGCATCTATGGAGGTAGAGCCGCTGGTAAGCTTTCATCAGATTCGATCCCCGTCCATTTGCTAATCTTTCCATTCATTGGAGTAGCAATAGAGCAGCAAGTAGTTTAGTAATTGGAGTTCATTCTTAGAAAGTTAGAAAAGGAGAAACACCATTGGTAGACACACCCCCATCATCATTTGGCACTCATATACTTCACAAAGCTAGATTCATCACCATCACACCAAAAGTCCAAGTTATCATCAGATTCGATCCCTGTCCATTTGCTAATCTTTCCATTCATTGGAGTAGGAATAGAGCAGCAAGTAGTTTAGTAATTGGAGTTCATTCTTAGAAAGTTAGAAAAGGAGAAACACCATTGGTAGACACACCCCCATCATCACCACCATCAACATCATTTGGCGCTCATATATTTCACAAAGCTAGATTCATCACCATCACACCAAAAGTCCAAGTTATCCTTGAATGAACAACGTAAGGCCACCTGCGTGATTACCAGCAAATCACATTGATATAACTAAGTATCCACAAGTGTAAGGAGCATTGGAGTTTTTCTCATGTCTTCATGAGTATTTACTTTTCAAGAGAGGGATTGAGTGTTTGATATTCCGTATCAATTATTCAATCGCTATATGTTATGTAGTGGTACAAAACTGACATCAACAGGGAGCTGATTTGCAGCATGACCGTACAAGGTGGATCCAAATTATTCTCATAAGGAGCTTGAATATGATTGATGCAGTCTCAAATGCTTTGTGAGAATAGAATGGAGATAAGCCTGTCATAAGACTAGTTGCATGGGAGCCATTTGGAACTGTCACCACCAAAGTCTCCACATCACAGGGAGCCACTGCGTTCATAGTTGAAATGGCTCTTGAGTCATTGGACAATCCAGCAGGCCAAATGAGCTCCAACCCAACAAATATGAGGATTGATTCTAGCAGACCAAAGGATGGCAAAGATCCAAATTATTGTCCTGTAGGCTGTAGGAGATCACATATATAGTATATTCTTAGTGCAGTGTCAGATGCTTTGTGAGAATAGAATGGAGGTAAACCTGTCATAAGGTTAGATGCATGGTAGCCATTTGGAAATCATCACCACCAAAATCTCCATATCACATGGAGCTGCCACATTCATAGTTGAAAAGGCTCTGGTGCCATTGGACCATCCAGCAGGCCAAATGAATTCCAGCCCAATGAATATGAGGAAACTGATTCCAGCAAGCCAAAGGATAACAAAGCACATCATGCCAAGTAAACAAATCTATTTCCAACCACCTCTCCAAGGTTCAGTGTGTGTATCTCCAAAGAGAAAGGCTATGATATTATACTCCCACCGGCTTGAATCCAGAAAGAAATTTGTTGGTTTTGAAATGAACAATGATTATGAGCCATTTACTTGCAATAACAACCTGCAGTTATTCACAAGTAGATATGGTGCTCCCTAAAATGCGCAATGAAGCTGCCTAAACTTGGATACCAATCCTTATCTTTGCAGAAACAAATGCGCCTCCAGAATAAAATTGTTTGCAAACACAAATTCTGAAGGATTGCTATTCAAATGAGCTGCCAACAATATGGCTCGATCCGCAATAATCTGTCTCTACAAAAAACTTGAGATCTGCAAAAGGTAGTGAACAAGCAATGAATTGTATGGCTCCTTTCTTCTCACAGTGTGCTTCTTCCAAAGTCAGCAATAAACAAGCCCTTGGGATTCTCTGCTATTGCCCAGATGTGTGAGGATAAATGGCACAAAGAGGGGTGCACAGTGGACATTGAGATGTTTTCGGGGTAAATGGAGGAGTATGAAGGCCACATGGGAGTTGATGTTGTTGCCAATAAAACAAACACAATAGCAGATGATTGCAGATCTTAAAATAGTAGAATATCAAATCGTCAAACTATTTGTGCAAATAGATTACAAACAGTAACCGGACCTTTGCTAGCTTCCTATGTGCCTGTTTGAAGATCCAAGTAAGATGAAACCACCAAGGAAATCTTGCATCTCTGTTTGCAAATCAAGTTGGCCAAAGAAATAAAGGTTAATCTCTATATTAATGCCACCCACAGCAAATCAAAACCATGAACTTCCACCACTAGCTTCAGAAATTAGACTATCCAAACTCATACAAATCGGCACTCACTTCCATACATAGGCGAAAGATACAAGTCAGCAAAAAAGCACAAATATAGCATCCAATTACTCATTGCAAACCAAATTGAATGCACTCAAAATGGGTTGCATGAGGAATTCTTGAATCTTGACTACGCTAGGTGTAGATTCGGGAAGGGTTTTACTAGATACCATGCTGGGAATGTGCCAAGATCAACAAACAAACACTAAACTTCACAAACCATCAGCTCACAAGGAGGCAAATGCATCATGTCAAAGAGCGAAGTAAAATGTAAATAGAAGCTTGGATGTATAGGAAAACTAGATAAATAAAAATGATGAATACAACAACTAACTCACCCTCCAAAGATGGGACACTTGTGAGCGCACTTGACAAGTGTGTGAGCAAGTGGCAGTAAGTGTCTCATTAAGTGAGCACACATGTCTCAACTAGATGAGGTGAAACAAAAGCCTAAACATTCCCAGGTAGAGACTTAAGTACTGTGAAAAGGACTATCTCAAAACATGCTTTAAGCTGACTATTTTAGTTGTCAGTATTTACACCAACATAATCATCATATGAAGCCTTTATCATTTATTCCAGTCCCTGTAGATGATTATTGTAGAGTTCTTGACTTCACCAAATCATTCATAGACAAAAGAATGCAATCCACAATGTAGTCATTTTACTGGCGTAATTAAAGTCACAGCAAGTACCTTCTCTGCTTCCAAATTCAATAGAGTCTGCCTGTCAATAGCCTTGAAGCTTTCCAGTGTATTTGTATTGTATAATACACCTGGAACAGGACAAAGGTTTCTGTTCCCCAAACATTTGACAGAAGCTGAAGTTTCCTCACCATTAGCAGGCAATAACGATTCAGAAAGCAGCTTTAAATGATTTGAAACTTGCCCATGAGAAGATGGAGCATAAAATCCTGTTCCACCAGATTGAAATATATTACTGATTTGTGATATGATAATGAGATTAATTGACTAGAATCATAATGCTTGATACTTGTATATGTAATTATAAAGGCCACGGTTGATTTTTGGAGAATAAGCTACTCTAAACATCAAGAAAATGAATAACATTTAGCACAGGTTCATTGTACTTTGAAAACGGAATATAAAAATTCCAACATACAACCATCCAAAGGGCAAGAGCTTGGTGCAACATTACAAAGGAGCTAGATTGGATAGTTTTAAAGGGTGTGTTTTTTCAAGCATCCCTAATTTAGTAGTTCTCACAACCCTCCAAAAATAAAATAACAATGCCAAAGAAGCCAAAGGAGGAAGTAAATGGTGAAGACCCCTAAATCTATGATATAACTGTGTTTTGCGGAGTCCCCTTTTCCTTAAGTGTCAAGAAAATGGGAATGCTAAAAGTGGGGCTGCCTAGAAGCCCCAAAGTTCTAGGAATGATATTGTTTGTTATAATATCAACAGAGAATCAAGCATGTCGGCATGTCCCATTAAAAAATGGCAATGAAGTTAATGAACTGCAATCACCAGCTATCAACAAAAGATATGGCAAACATTGTTAAGGTTCTCAAAGAATGTAAACTATAAAGTAGTCATTTTACTGGCCTAATTAAAGTCACAGCATATACCTTCACTGTTTCCAGATCTAATAGTCTGCCTGTCAAGAGCCTTAAAGCTTTCCAGTGTCTTTATATTGAATACAATTCCTGGAACAGGACAAAGGTTTATGTTCCCTAAAAATCTGACAGAAGCTGATGTTTCCTAGCCATTATCAGAAATAGTGTTTCAGAAAACAGCTTTAAATGATTTGACACTTGCCCATGAGAAGATGGGGCATTAAAGCCTGTTCCACTAGATTAAAGAATATTACTGATTTGTGATATGATGATGAGATTAATCAACTAGGATCATAATGCTTGCTAGTTGTATATGCAACTATATAGGTATTAAATAGTTGAAATTTGGAAGGTAAGCTTTTCTAAACATCAAGAAAATGAATAATACTTGCCACAGATGCATTGCACGTTAATAATGGAATATACATATTATAACACACAACCACATCAAAGTGCAAGAGCCTGGTGCAAAACTTCAGATAAACTAGATTGAACAGTCAAAAAGGGCATTTTTTTTAAGCGTCTCTATTTTCATAGTTCTCACAACCCAACAAAGTTAATCAACAATGTCAAAGAAACCAAAGAAGGAAGCAAATGGTGAAGAACTCTGGTTCCATCATGTAGTTATGTTTTGCAGGGTCCCCTTTTTGAGGTGACAGAAAAATGGGAATACTAAAAGAGGGGATGCTATTTTCTATTATAATATCAACATCAACAAGGACTCGAGCGTGGAGGCATGTCCCGGAGGGACATAGCAGTAGAGTTAATGAACTGCATTCACAAGCTACAAATAAAAGATGTGCCAAACAGTGCAAAGGAGATGGAGGGTTTACTGTAATGTCCACTTTTGGGATTTACCTGAACTAAGTCCTGAAACAGCAATACCAACTTGAGAATCATATTATCTTTATCGACATAACCTTAAATTACCAAATCATTACACTTCACTCCTTACTGGCACTGTAATTATGCCTCTTGACATAATGAAGAACACAATGTGATGATATGTAAATCTCATATATTTATTGTGAATTTATAATTGTAAATTGTGTCTCTGATATTTTGTGACTGAACAACGATTATGTTGCTATAATTTGTATTTTCCCTCTACAAAACATTTTACACAGTCAAACATCATTTTGTGACTTATTTAAAGTTCCTATGTTTTAAATTGAATTTTCTTACACTTGAAACGTAGAAGAATGTATGACTGCTGTGAATTTTCTTTCTTTTTCTGCAATTGCAAAGCATGCAAAAATTTGTCGTTTGAATTCTAAAAACTTATAAGAAATTTGTTGTTTCTATTTCCTATTGTTATTCTAGAGTACTTCTTGTTGCATCTCTTCTTGAGGTTGAGATTGGTTCCTCCAATGGTGATGACAAACTTTAATTATGAAACAAAAATTGCAAGAAATGTGCAGGAATCAGCTAGGACCGGCTAAATCCCCAACATAAGCAGTTCAATTGAAAGTGCACTGCAAAAAAATTGCCAATTGTTCAATAACTGATACTACATAGTATATGATATTATTAATTGTCAACTATGTTGTATTATTTATGTAGTATGTGTATATATATAGAAACAAATGCATGCATGCAAGATAGGTTCCTTCAATGGCAACGAGAACCTTGACCTAGGAAATGAAATTGCAAGAACTGTACGAGAATTAGCTAGCATCCGCTAAATCCCCAACACAAGCAGTTCAATTGTAAGTGCATTGCAAACAGATTATCAATCGTCAAATAATTAATACTATATAGTACGTGATATTGTTATTTGTTAACTATGAGGTATTGTTTACATAGCATGTGCATGTGTAGACACACACACACGCAAACAGCTCACTTGAAAGTGCATTACAAAATATTGTCAATTGTCAACTGGCAAATAACTGATATCAAATAGCACATGATATTATCATTTAGAGATCTAATATAATATGTGTATACACACACAAACACACATGCGCACACAACTTGGCGCATAACATCATTGCTTGTGGTAAAAGGTAAAGGCAAAGGCTTTTCTGGGTCACCATCAAGAAAATACAATTTGACATACTACCACATGGAGAAAGTTTGACATATGAGACCAGCTTGTGAAAGTTTGACTTATGAGACCACCTTATGAAAGCTAGCAGGCAGATTTCTTTCCTTTACCATATAATATTCAAGGTTGGAATTCCCATACCACAATAAAGCAAGCCAAATCATAGTGGACATATAGTTGGTTAAGGTAGATTCACTATAAAGTATATTCAATGGGATCCAAGCTTTACCCCATTCTACATTAAAGGTGAACTGCATGCCAACCTGAGATCTAAAAATAAATATTAATTGTGCCAGGAGCTATTATGTACAAATAATGCAAGCCAATTACCAAATAGACAATAATAGTTAGAAGCTAAGAAAAAAAAGGAATCTTTAAGCCCAATGAAATAGAATGAGCTCTAAGTATTGTCATTTTCAAAATGGAGACCCGGGTCCACACCTCATGAAAAATCATAGCAAAGATGTTAAAATTGGATAAAATGCAGCTGAATCATAACAGGGTCACACCTTGACATCTCAAATCCTGGAAACATAACACAGCGTTCATATAACGTATAATACTAATGTAACATAACAAAGGACCAGGTTCAAGCCCCGTGAAAATACATGACGATGCCTTGAGTGGGTAATTTGCTGGCACAACATAGCAAAATCCCATTTTCAAATCTCAAATCCCCAGAAACATAATGATGGAGATAAGAGCTATATAGAAATCCCTGCAATTTTATATTAAATCCTGATATACACATCCTTCAGGGGTTATATAATAATGGTCAATGTCTCCTTCATAATAAAAAACAACCTGTCCAAATCAAAACTGCATGATTTAGAGAGCTCTTATCCTACCATATAATATGTATGACTACAAAAAAGTCATTGTAAAATCTAAAACAATCTTGTACCCGTGATTTCAATTGGATGATGAGAAATGCCAAGTTTATCGAGTTCTAGGTCGGCTAGCTTTCTCCAGAAACCCTCCTCCACTGTGCTCTGCCACGGTGCAAACTGTAACAGTGAACTGGGATTTAAGTTGTTTTCTCCTTTCTCATTAGAAGTTGTTGCAGAAGGTCCTGTGCAATCTGCAGCTGTTACAACTTTTGCAGCGCTTTGGTACATCTCATCCGCCATTTTTTCGAAAAAATATCCCCTCCCTCCTTTTTTGAGGAGAAAGTGATCGTTGAGTTAGGGAGCACTCAAACGATCTTCCTTCCTTCTTCTTTATCATTACCCGCGTCTCTTCAGCTTCTCCGCGGCCTGATAGGAGGGAATTCCAGTGGGCCCCGTGCTTTTTCAATTGAATAAATTTAAGTACCATAATTAAATGCATAGGTAATTTAAAATTCAATTGAAAATTGAAATATTTTGATGATGGTGATGAATAATTAAAAAACTAAGGGATCTTTAATTCTATTTTGGTTTCTAGCCTATGTCTAATTTTTTGTTATACATCTTGAAAATTAATTTGTTAGTTTGATTGATATTATCTTTGCCAAATAAATTGTGCATGTTGTCGACCTTCAAGATAATTTTGTGTTGAGTTTGGATGGCATTATATGTTGTGCACTCTATGGTAAAGTGTCATTCAATCTAAATCACATGACTTGTAAGTCCCTTCTTCCCACTCCTTTTTGGGTCTTTTCCATCTACCTGTCTCGCATCTGAGCTGATGAGAACCTATCCTCGATAGGTGTCTTCTTCATTAGGTCTTTTGTAGTTCTTGCTTAGGTGACCGACCTAATGACAATGAAAACATCCCATGCCAGAGTTCTTCCAAGTTCTAGATCTTCCTCTCATGTGCATCCTCATGCAATTAGTTGCAATGTGACCATATCTTTCACATGTTGTACATGTAACCCATGTATTGTAATCTTAATTAAGTGTATTAACTTGTCTGCTCGGTTGCCAATTTTGCCTTTTATGTGATTTGCAATCTAATGCTTTATATCCATACTTGTTGCAAGTGTGGCAATGACCATCAAACTTATATCGCTTAGGAGTCTTGTTAAACTTATATCTATATTCAAATGCTTTATGACCATACTTATTGCAGTTATAACAATAGCCATCAAACTTAGAAGTAACATTAGTCTTGTTGACTTTTCTCCTGCAAACATTGGTTGTGTGACCAAGTTTTCCACAATGCTAGCATGGAGGATTCTTCAGTTTTGGATTCGCATAAACATTCCTCTACTCGACTTTCTTTGATGATTCTCCTTGCTCGGTTGTTGATTACTCTGTATAACCTCGTCTAGTGGTATCTCTCGGTCTCCTTTGACTTCTTAACTATTAATCCAATTTCCTATACTATCCTCAAATCTCTCAGCCATTTATTGGCTTATTTCTCAGTCTTCAACTAATTTCTCAATTGTTCATTCTTTGTTCTTAATCCAACAATCTCTTTCATCTTTCTAGCAATCTCATTATTAACACTAAGTAGTGTATTTACCATGTCATAGTGATTTTCTGTTAACCTCTATATTCCAGCATCTTTCTCATCCATTCTTGCAGTCATGTTCCTCTTATATTCTCCAGTAATTCTCTTATCAACTTCAACTTGTCTCTTTTGTTCTAGGACTTCACACATTCTCATCAAGTGAACTTTTGGTTCTCTCTTCATTGATTTTACCTACCTGGTTAGGGTTTGATTCTTTTCCATCAAATATGATATAGTAGCTTCAGATTCATCATATACACTTCCCTCAAATAATCCTTCAAACTCTTCTTCCTAATATTGTGTTTCATTCTATTGATGTGCTAATTCCTTTCTTTTGCTTAATGAATCCTTCAACTTCTCTTTCGTTTCACTGATCTGACCTAGTGCAATCATCACTTCCAATCTCTAAATCTCAATCAACTTATCAAGCCTATACCTTTCCATCTCTTCGAATATTTTGTCTTAAGTGGTTCAACTCTTGACAAGAAACTTGGATCTCATACCAATTTTCAGAATATCAACGAAAGACAAGGTGCTTGAGGTGGGGTGAATCAATATTTTTAAAACATTTATCCTTCAAAACATTTTCAACCTTTGAACATCATCGTGTGCTTTGCATTTATAACCAAAATAACTTAATGCTTGAAATAAAGTAATGAAATCAAATAATAATAACAATTTTTATATCACACACATTTGTCAACACATAACACAAATATTTGGTCATGCAGAAACCCTTGGTTAGAGAGAAAATGTAATGGGGACGACACCTACAATTCTTCAGTATTGTAGTGTAAAGATTTCTTGGTTAGAGATTACAAAAATATTACTTCTATTGACTTACCCTATTAGGAGTTTTTACCCTTTTGGGAGTAATACAAATACCTATTAAAGTCTAGACCTTGTGAAAGGATTTCAGCAACACTCTTCAAGTGTGCACTCGGTTAGGAGATTTTATATAAAGAATGTTTAGCCCACTCTGTTAGGAGACTTTCTGCTAGAATCATAAGAACGTAACAGTAAAGTGATCTGACAATATGCAACTTACTTTTCTTGATTAGATCCAATCTACTTTGTATTGATATATCACCTTCTTGTGATGAATATTGCTTGGTAATTATGTTCTGCAATAGCTTAGCCTAATATTCAAACAATCAATTCTCCAACTCTTTTAGCTTGTTCTTGATCCCTCTTTATATAGGAATTATGTGGCTTCCATCATATGTGACTAATTAGGGTGTGTAAACTCTTAGACTTCATGATCAAATAAATAAATGATTCGTATTCATCCTTATAATTAAGAACATTGTGCCTCTTTTTCATTCGCTTACACCTTTGCATTGGGATCCATAAAATCATGCATCAATCTAAATAAATCTTACCTAATCTTTGCATCAATCTAGGTAAACCATTTCATAGCTTAGTGGGATTCAACTACATGAAATTTGTGCATTTTGAGACTTAACTATGCATACTGTGTCACTCGGTAAATATAGATTCAACTACTCGGTAGTATGTTGTCCCTCAACAATAAATATGCTCGGTAATAATTGTACTCAATTATCATACTTCTCGGCTAACACTATGCTCAATACTCATTCTTCTTGCTAACTTAAACTCCATTTAGTGTCCATAAACGTTTGGTATCAGGGTTCACTGACCTCTCTGTCTTGCATTAACCAACCTTGTTCTACACCATAGTTTTGCACTAATGACAACAATCAAATGCTTAGTGTAACATTTGAGTTTTTAATCACACCTTTCATTTTGACTAATGCTCCTACGACATTCCAGTCTACAATGAAGAGTGTCTTCCACAACCAATTGAGGATATATGTAATTTTGATCTTTTTTGGGCATATTCTTGTGTACAACAAGATGTGAGATGATTATATAACTCATTTAGATATGGTGCTAGATATTTTGCATTGTGCTTCCTTGTATACAAAGGAGTCCAAATGTGCCTTGGGTATGACATGGTTACTTTATGTTGGGCATATTATCAGTTTAGAGGGAGTTCACATGGATCTTGATAAGGGTCACGCTATACTTGGTTGGCCTACTTTAGAGAACTTGACACAACTTAGAGGATTTATTGCTTTGTGTGCTTTCTACCGCAAATTTATGGCAGCATTCTCATATCATGCAAATCCTCTTATTGATTTGATCCATAAGGGTGCATTTGAGTGGACCTCCTTGGCACATGAGTGCTTTAAGAAGTTTAAGTAGATCATGACATTATGTCTAGTTCTTTATTGTTGAATTTCTCAAGATCTTTTGAGCTGCATTGTGATGCCTCCAATGAGTGCATTGGTGGTGTTCTTTCCTAGGATCATCATATAAAAGCAAGAAGTATTGCATCAAAACTGACCATAATAGCCTAAGGCATTTTCTTGGACATTGGGATCTCAATGAGAGGCAATAAAAGTGGGTCAGCAAGTTGTAGTCTTGTGATTTCGAAAACTCTTATATTAAGGGCACACAAAATGTAGTTGTTGATGGACTCTCGTGGAAACCCCCTTTAGGTGCTATGACTAAGATATCTAGGGATTTGAGACACTTGATTATTGTTGAGTATGCCAAGGATTAGTGGGCATCTCGTATTAATGATGGTATTATACAATACATCAAGGATACTCTTGTAAATGAGATGATCATTCATGAGGGGAGGGATTTACCAGTCCTAGGATCGAGTGTTAGGTAGACTATGTTGCACAACTTTCATAATTCCCCATAGCTAGACATCCTAAATTCTTTATGATATAGAAATAGATTCAGGAGAAGTTCACATGGAAGGGCTTGAACATACATGTGCAATAGTATGTTAAAGGGAGTTTTGTTTGTCATTAGAACAAACAAGAGCCTACTTATCCAACTACTTTACTGCAACCACTTCCCATCCCTAAGAGGAAGTGGGAATGTTTATCTATGGACTTCATTGTGGGCTTCCCAAAAGCCTAAGGCAGGATTGTGAATTTTTAGTGGCTGATGACATCACCAAATATGGACACTCTTACATTTTTAGCAGTGAAGGTAACCAATGTGTTCTTTTGGGAGCTCTTCAGGTTGCATGGTTTACCCTAGAGTATTGTGAGGGACTAAGATAGTCATTTTATGAGTCACTTCTAACAAGAGTTGTTCAAGTTTTGTGGGACAAAGTTGACTTTGAGCACTAGTTACCACCCTTAGATTGATGGCCAGACATTGATTGTTAATAAATGGGCGGAGTGCTATCTTCTAAATTACATGTTAGCACAACACTTCACCTGGGTGAAGCAAATCTATTTATGTGATTCTTAGTATAATTGAATTCATCATACACATATTCCAATGACTCCTTTCAAAGCCCTATATGGGTATGATCCTCGTAGTTTCGTGAATTTGTTGTTTAGCGACAATAGGGTCCCTAATGCAAGTGATTCATCGCAAGACCTACAAGATATAATGAGAGGTCTTAAAGACAATATTCAAAGGGCACAAAATCAATAGAAGTTGTATGTTGATCGCTCATTCCTAGTTGGTGATATTGTATATTCTATGTTGCATCCTTATAGGCAGTCATTTATCTAGAAGAGTAGAGCCAAGAAGCTGAAACCTCATTATTATGGACATTTTTGTGTTACTAGGCATGTTGGCAAAGCAACTTATGAGCTAATGGTCATTTGGTGAGTGGAAGAAGCTATCTTCACTTCATGAATTATAAAAGAAAATTCCTTTAGATGGATTGATTCATTTCCAGAGCATTTGATATTTTGTGCTAAGTGGTTTCCAAGGGTTTGAGCTTGTTGCTGAGAGAATGATGACTTCTTTTGGTGAAATTGCACTTTGAACTGGTGATTATTGTGCCAATTAATTGTGCTAAATCTGATAACTAATCTACAAATTGATCATGGGTTTGTAAGAGGGTTTATATAAAATGCAACTATTTGTCATAGTTTTCTGCCGCCTGGTTTCCACATAAATCACTGTGTCGTTGTGTTCATGTGCATAATTATTTATTTTAGTTATTGAGGCAATTGTTTTGATTATTGTTTAAATTTGAAAAAGTTGTTATTATATTGATTCACACCTTCCCCTCTCAATATTTCCAAAAGTCTTTTTCTAGTAAATACCTTTCTTATTTTTCTTAGGGCTTGAGATTGTTATTTCTCTAGGCAAGGATATTTTGTGTTTGTGGCATTTATGATATATAGCAGGGTTCCTAGCATTAAGTATTAGAGTGCTAATTTTGTTTCCTATATTTAACTAGCATTCTTAAGCATAAATTTTGTGACAAAGACATCCATTGGTTTGGACTTGTTGCAGTCAAATTTTTTATATTTAGGGTCCTTGAAAACCTCTTTTGCCTCTGATTAATTTTTTCATATTAAAATTCAAAATATCAAATATTTAGGATATAAACTTGCATTAGAGAATTATTGGATAAGGTCTTGAGTGTTTGATATAAGAACATAAATAAAAGTAAAATGATAGATAGCAACAGTTTCTGGAAGAGATTGTGTTGGAGTTTATGTGTCAATGTTTTAGATCACACTCTATGATCCATCATTAGGACTAGAGAGAGTTGAAGGATGTGTAAGAACATAGATTGTAGACCATGGTGGCGGTAAAGGGGGTTAAACAGAAGGGAAAAGACCAAGGGCTCAAAGATCAAGGACAAAGAGGGAGGAGAGGACATAAAGTATAAAGAAACTAGATCCAAAGGACAACTATATTTTTAATTACATGTAAAACCTTACTTTGTCCTTGATCTTTGAGCCCTTGGTCTTTTCCCTTCTTTTTAACCCCCTTTACCCCCGCCATGGTCTACAATCTATGTTCTTACACATTCTTCAGCTCTCTTTTGTCCTAATGATGGATCACTGAGTGTGATTCGAAATGTTGATGCAAAAACTCCAACACAATCTCTTTCAGAAACTATTGCTATACATGATGGACTGTGGAAAATTGATGACTTTAAAATGATAGAGTTAATAATAACATCCTATTCAGTCTTGCTAAGTTATGATGTATATTCAAGCTAAACAACCAAGTACAATAGCTAAATTACAAGAGGAGAATTTTTTTGAAACACTTATGTCATGGTGAAAATAAAGTAATGAATGCATTTGAATTAGATAGTAGAGTAAAAGATAACATGATCCTTTGGTTCAAAGGACATTAATGAAGAATAGTTTAGATAACTCCAAAAATAGAGGAATGATTGCATTTATTATAAAAAAATTAAATGTAAACTTTGTGAAGAGTATCTCTGTGTGTTTTCATGCGATTGCTCATGTGTACTTTGTGCTTAAATATAAGCACCCAGAGTGTTCCCATGCCATTTCCCAATCACAGGAAATGGATAATTTGGAATCTATCTCTACTTTTGTAGAGTAGCTACAACTTTAAATTTTAAAATAAGCATTGAAAAAAAGGGCTCCACAAAATATTTTCCCTCTCATTCATCTCTCCTATTTTTTTTGAATACAATGTTTTTACAAGATTTATTATCAGAGTTTTATTTATACATTCTATTTAAGTATGTCAAAATAATAAGTAGCAGCAAAAATCAATAAGCATGGGCTACCTATGCATGAGGACCTGCCTTATGTTTGTTTATCCGTGTTTTCAGATTCTTTTGTTTTATGTTGTTTTGATGCAGGAGCATCTTGCATGGGAAAATTATTGAAAAAAAAAAAAAATATATATATATATATATATATATATATATATATATATATATATATTATTGAAAAAAAAAATTCCTGGAGGAGAGAGAAAGTGATGAAAATTAGAGGAGAAATAATAAAAAAATAAAAAGGGGAAAAAGGAGAAAAGAAAGGAAAAGAGGATTTCTATTTTCGAGGTGCATAGGTGGCATAATAGCAAAAAATAAAAAATAAATGGTTGTCATTCCATTTATCGAGGTGTGTAGGTAGAATTTTAGAAAGTTATGAATATTGTAGAAGGTTATGGAAGTTGTAGAAGGTTGTGGAGGAATTCTAGAAGGTTGTGCATAAGCCATGCATGGGGTGGTAAGTGCCTATTTAAGCAAGGCATATGAGCATTTCAAATCAAGCTTGGAGAAGCTCAAGGAGTAGCTTGAGAAGGAGAAGCTTGAGAAGTGGAAGATTTGGAAAAGCTTCAAGGTGTGAAAGCTGGAAGGTGTGAAAGAGAAGGAGGAAAGTGAAGAGTGAGTTTTCCTGAGTCTGTGGACAGAGCGCCAAATGTGAGGCAGTTTGCAGCAGGATTGTGATAGAGTTGTGAGCGTGTAGACAGAGCGTCAAATGTGAGGCAGTTTACACTTGGATCTTGGATAAGGTTGGAGAAGAGCTAGTGACTGCGGTTTAGAAACAAGAAGGTTGCTTGGTGGCTTGCGAGCACAAGTTGAGATCTCAGAGGTTTCTACCAGAGTGTGGATCTGGGCTAGCTTGGGTTTGGATTGGATCTTGAAAGATCTTGTTGCATTCTTTGTCATGAGTTGGTAAGGGTGGTGTGGCCCTTTGTCAGTGGTATCAGAGTGTACCTTCGTCAATGGTATCAGAGCGTACTACATTATGTTTTTGGATACTTCTCCTTTCTTCTTCAAAGACAAAGTTATGCTTGTTAGGTCTTTTCCTCTCTCATCTCCTATTGAGGTAGATATTTGTTTGAGTAAAATGTTTTTGGGTTCCATGTTTTAAGCCTAGAGAGTATCTTTGATTCTATTTATCTAAGTATACAATGATATTCAATGCATAGCATCCTACTCCAACACAAACTGCTAGGCACTAACTGATGCAAACTCCCTTTCAAAATTCTTAATTCATGGGATTGAGGAATTTACCAAGATTAAAAATTCTCTTCTATTTGATTACGTCCACTAGGATCTACTCTTGATCAAAGTATTCAGTCCCATCACCAATCATCCCTGACTCTAAGGGCTCATTTAGCAATGGGAATACAACTAGAATAGGCATATGTAAATTCTTAAAATTTTGATTTCTAAGTTTGGGTGCACCAAATCAGAATTGTGAATAGCAATGTAATAGGAATATGTGTTCCAATTTTGGCCCAAAGTGAGCATTTGCAGTTCCACCTAAATAGGTGGAATTGGAATACTTATTCCTATTCCAGTTTTATTTGTTTTAGAAAACATAAATTTTTGGGTCTATGAATTCCCATCAAATTCTGGTTGGACCAAACAAGAATAGGAATATGTATCCCTATTTTTAATTCCAAAATAACATTTCCTACTCCCATATTTCTATTCCCATAGCCAAATGAACCCTGAGTATTCACCAAATACATTTTACCATGACTTTAACTACAAGGAAAACATTAAACTTCCAATATCTTTGACAAAACCACAAGTCCCTACAACACCAACTCTTCTACAATTCCTACAACTATTCTCCCCATGAGCACTCCTTGGCAGTCTACTCAACAACTTTCTCAACAAACACCTTACTCACCCTTGAACATCTTAAAAAATGAGGCATCCCTAGGCATGGCAGCAATGAAACTTACAATTATTCACCACCCATTCAAAAGCACATATTGTTTTTTTTTTCCTGTCACTATCTTGATTGACACTTGCAATTTGGACTGTCAACTGTTCCTTCTCTGTCTAATAATAGTACCATAGAGATAACAACAAAATACACTCCTTGGGGGTAAATTAATGAATGGGACTCCACTTACATGCCACTAGATTTTAAAGAAGTTTAAGAACATCCATTTGAAAAGAACAATAGTGTGTGATTAATATGTAGACAGTCCAGAGATAGACCAAGGATAAAAATATCATAGCCTTACCAATTCTTGGTTCAAGGAGTCTTTGACACACCCTTCCCACACCTATGTTACCAGAAATGAGAAATGAGAATGTAAACATGACAAGAAACAAAAATTTGAAAGGTTGCGTAAAAGAAATGTGTGTGTGTCTATATATATATAACCAAACTAATTTATTTCTTAATTCTATCTGAAATTGTATTAATAAATTACTAATTCAATTGCACAAAAAAACTAATAGTTGACTATTACTAAAAGTAATTCTCTAGATTTTATAAAATCTTAAAAACTTTATAAATAAATTTAATTAATAACACTCTATGTTTCCAAATATTAACAAAATTAAAACTACAACTTCATTAACAAGATTGAAACTGTTGCTTCATTAACAAGACTGAAACTGTTACTTCATTTACAAACTAAAACAATACTAAAACTAAAACTAAAACTGCTACATGTTACATTACCTATACACCCTATAAAATATATTAATGGGTTTTTTAATTTATAACTTTATTCCTAGACAACACAGAAATTATTAATATTTTTAAACCTTATTCCCACACAGCAAAAAAATGGTCGTTGCATGATGGGAAACCTGTTTCGCACGTCGCAACGTGAAATAAGGCTTCCTCGTCATGTTTCTGGCAACTATGTCCCACACTCCCCACTTCTAGAAGAAATCACAAGAAATGGACTTGGTCATAATATTCAACTTTTTGTTATGATAGAACTATCAAATGTTAATCATTGTTTTAACAATTACCTTCCCTATTAATATTGTAGTGGTACTAAAATAGATGTAGTAGTTATAACTCCCTCAAACACGCAAAGAATATCCTTCCACAAATAGAACACTCACTGCCTATCTCTAAGATACAAGAGGCAATTGCACATACAAAAAGCAAAAGGAAAATTGTTAGATTGTAACTGTCACTATTCATATGACAGTTTGACAGAGATCTACATGATAGTTACTAAGAACACCCATTACCACCTAGTGTAAATGTTCATTTAAGTTTTGTAGAACCTAATTCAACCCCTTAAATCATTGGAGGCTTCAAACATATTGAGAGACACTCAAACAATGAATCAAGTTGTCATAAGCATAGTTGTCATAAATATGATGGGGAAGCCCTGTTTCACATTGCGACATGTGAAATGGGTTTCCCGTCACGCAATGGGCATTTCTGTGCTGTGTGGGAATAAGGTTAAAAAATATTAATAATTTTTGTGATGTCTGGGAATAAAGTTATAAATTAAAAAACCCATTAATATATTTTATAGGGTGCATAGGTAATGTAACAGGCAACAATTTTAGTTTTAGTTTTAGTATTGTTTTAGTTTGTAAATGAAGTAACAGTTTCAGTCTTGTTAATGAAGCAACAGTTTCAATCTTGTTATCAAAGTAGTAGTTTTAATTTTGTTAATATTTGGAAACATAGAGTTTTATTAATCAAATTTCTTTATAAAGTTTTTAAGATTTTATAAAATCTAGAGAATTACTTTTAGTAACCGTCAACTATTAGTTTTTTTGTGCAATTGAATTAGTAATTTATTAATTCAATTCAGATAGAATTAAGAATTAATTTCTAAGAAATAAATTAGTTTGGTTATATATATATGTATGTATGTATGTATGTATGTATGTATGTATATATGTATGTGTATGTGTACATACATACATACATACATACATATACATACATATACACATACATATACATATACATATACATACATACATACATACATACATACATATATATATATAACCAAACTAATTTATTTCTTAGAAATTAATTCTTAATTCTATCTGAATTGAATTAATAAATTACTAATTCAGTTGGACAAAATACACACACACGCGCACGCGCGCACACACACACACACACACACACACACACACACACACACACACACACACACACACACACACACATGCACGCACGCACGCACGCACGCACACACACACACATGCACGCACGCACGCACGCACACACGCACACGCACACGCACACACATATACATATACATATACATACATACATACATACATACATATATATATATATATATATATATATATATATATATATATATATATATATATATATATATATATATATATATATATATATATATATATATATATATATAATACGTTTCTTTTACGCAACCTTTCAAGTTTTTGTTTCTCGTCACATTTACGTTGTGGTTACATTTCTCGTTTCTCATTTTTGGTAACATAGGTCATAAGTACCAAAAAATCATTGAACAAACCGCCTAGTGCTTGAAATTTATCCCAATAGAAACAACCTTTTATTTTGAAAACAAATCAAATTTAAAGCTTATTAAAAAAACTATGAAATAGTAGATTCCGTACGAAGAGATGGAGTTTGGAAACGTATTGATCACATGTTAGGAATTAGTGGAAGATGTTGAAACAAGAGATAACTCTCAATTGTTGACCATGGAATTTGATGGAAGTTGTGCCTCAATATGTTGGTGTTCGCTAATCTCCGGACAGAATACCAAAGACAAAAAAAAGGTAAACATCATTCTTTTTCATATTCACAAAAACATAGCAAAAAATTTTCAAAAAATAAAAATAAAAATTGATCACAAAATATACAGATCATGAAGATTAAATGCTAATTTTTAAAAAAAGTTTCATTGTGTTTTCGTCTTTTTGAAATTTAATCAATGGTACAATTTGTAGGAAGGATAGCGACGTCCAAGCATGTTCAAGTGCTAGAGTAGTTCTAATCCCACTAGATGAAGTAAATCCTCTATCATACAAATTATTATTTAAAAATACCAACAATATGACCAAATATGAAGCATAACAGCTACGAATTACCAGAACAAAAGTGAGAGGGATAAAGATTTTAGTGGCCAAAGGAAATGACGATTTAATAGTGAAACATGCCAACGAAACCTTTGTTGTTAAAAATAAAAGAATCTAGAATTATATGAACAAAGTGTGGGATGAGATTGAAAGCTTTGAAGCCTTTTGTATTGAGTCATTGGCTAGAGAAGAACATACTAGAGCATATTTTCTAGTATTATCAACCTCCTTACTTCTTCGTCACTCAAATTTTGAAGATAAAAAGTACACTACTGAACTAGTGCATAGACCCCAATGTTTTTCATAACGTTGAGGATTGGCAAGTCTTTCAAGATTATCTTCATCTTTGATCTTTCTTGGAGAATGTTGAAGTGTGCATGGAACAATACTTTGAAGGAGGAGAAAATCAGTGCAAAGAGTTTACCTTGAATAGCAAGAAAGACCTTACCCAAGGCATCATACAATTGGAAGCAAATAAAACTCCTAAGAGCATGATATCTCTAAAAGAGTTGTTCGATAGACACGATGCTTATATCAAACAAAAGTGACATTAGAGTGATGCAGGAGCATCCAGAGGTATAAGGGCAATCCTGTGTCACCCAAAAAAATATACTTAGACTTAGTTTATGTTTCATGTGTTTTCATTTTTGGATACCTATTTGGGTCAAATAAAGGTTCCAACTCTCACAGTTCCACTATCAATGTGTTTAAAAATTCTGAAAAAATAGGAGCATGCAATTGGGCCATCATTTTGGTAAATTAGAAGGTGTGAATTGGCCAGATGAATTTAATTGTGATTTAGAGCATTCCAAAAAAAGAATCAGGTCAAAAGACCCCACGGTTTGAAAGTTATTGCAGTTTTTCGAGTTTTGGAGACCTCCTAAGAATGCTTCAAAGTCAGGTTAGGGGCATTAAATGACCTCAAAAAGGGCTTAAAAATGGGGGACAAGCAAAGCTTGTCCATAGGGCTATAGAGCACTTCGAGAGCTTTCTGAAAATGTAAACGGTTCGTCAATCGGAGCTACGGGTCAAAAGTTATGCCTCCCGAAAGTTCGGTTACCATTTCTGGATTCTTCTAGATTTGCACCGACTTCTAACGCAGCTTCTGGAACCTTCTATTTGGTCGGTGGATGCCTACTAGCACTTTCTAGAATGTACTCCTAGTCCTTAACCCTCCGGGGTCTATTTAAGGAGATTTATGGCATTGTAAAAGGTAGTTCAGAGTGGAGTTTGAGAGGAGGTACTGAAAGGAGAAATTATCTCCAGATTTATGCTATTGTAAGCCCTTAGGGCATGTTTTGAAGTTTATTTTCCTGTACTGTTTGTACTAGCTTATTTTTCTCAGTTAATATAATTTTCCCTTTTCTGTTGCATCCATTTTGTTCTTGGGTTGTGTCCCCATCATAGAGATAATAATTCTAGTGAGTATGAAAATATAAATATTAGAGATTTACAAAAGCTTAAGATGGTTAGCATAGGTTAATATTGTATATACCCATTGGAGATTTACAAAAGCTTAAGATGCTTTAAGTCTTTTCAAAATTGCTTTTAAATTTGCTAAGTCACTTGATAAAATTCAAAGAAACTTCTTATGGTCTGGTTCAGAGGATAAAAGGAGAATGCCTTTAATTGCTTGGGACCAAGTTTGTAAACCTCGCAGTGAAGAGGGATTAGGAATTCAGAAAACCAGTAGTTTGAATAAAGCCCTTCTAGCCAAACAGGGGTGGAGAGTGTACCATGACAATAAAGAGTGGAGTTCCATTTGGAAACCTAAGTATCTCTCCAATGCTTACTCCCTTTCTGATTTCCTTGAATCTCCTAATGTTATTCACTCTTCCTCCATATGGGTAGTTGTTCAAGGGACCAAGAAAACTTTTTAAAAAGGATGTGCATGGAAAGTTGGCAATGGACTTAAAGTGAATTTTTGGGAAGATATCTAGGTTTTGGATCACCCTTTGACTGAAGACTTTAATGACAAGGCCTTAATTGATAGTTGCAAGCAGAGATTTGGCCTTCTTGTTTGTCATTACTGGCAGAATGATTCATGGGTGAATTTAACTGATGTTAGCCATGTTTTCATTAATATCCAATTATCCCTTAATGTTGTCTCTCTTTACCCTTGTCTGGAGGATGAGATTATCTGGTTTGCTGACCCTAGTGGGAATTTCAAAGTCTCTTCTATCTTTGCTCCTAAGATTAAGAACTATCATCCTCTTTGGACTCAAGCTTGGATTAAGGGTCTCACTCCCAAAATTAACATTTTCTTTTGGATTCTTCTCGAAAACAAAATTCTGACTCTTGATAATTTGCAAAAAAGAGGTATAAATTTGGTTAACAGGTGTTCTTTATGCAAAAAGGGATATGAAGATAGAGATCATATGTTTTTGAGTTTCTCTTTTTCTCAGGAAGTCTGGACTAAGATTTTGAATTTTTGGAGCATGACATGGGTTCATCAAAACAACGTGGAGCCTGCTTTCAAGAGTTGGAGATGCCCCTCAAAGGATCCTGATGCTTAATTTCTTTGGAAACTAATCCTCCCCCATCTTTGGTGGGGTATATGGAAAGAAAGAAATAACAGGATATTCAAAAATAAAGATCTTCCAGGTTGGGTGCTTGGTTAGAATATTATCAGAGCCTTCAAGGAGAATTTTTTATCCCAGAGGGAGCCTGTTCAAACCTTCCTACTTGATCACCCTTTAAGATTTCAAGATCCTAAGTTGAAAATTGATAATCCTAGATTAATTATAACATGGCTTGTTCCTCCTAAGGGATGGATCAAAGGAAATTTTGACGGAGTAGCCAAGGGTAACCCAGGAAGAGTAGGATGTGGAGGTGTTCTTAGAGATCATATGGGAAATGTTATTGATGTCATTGCAATCCCTATTGGTCACTCGAATAGTCATATTGCTGAAGCTACTGTTGCCCTTTATGCTACCATTTTAGCTGTTGATTTGGGGTACTCCAAATTATGGTTGGAAGGTGATTCTCTGAATATTATAAATATCCTTAATAATAAAAATACTACCTCTTGGTCTATAGAGGCAACAATTATGAAAATCAAAACTCTATGTCAAAATTTTGAAAAGGTGGTCATCTCCCATACTTATAGAGAAGCCAATGGTGTTGCTGATTGGATAGCTAATCACGCAGTACAAAGGGGGCAAAAGATGAGGTGGCTTGATGACTTACACAAACATGTGGATCTTAAAGCGATCATTAATTATGATGTTATTCATTCCAGAGTGGGAAAGATTTGCTCGGATTAGAAATTTAATGATTTGCGGGAGTGGCCTTACAATTGTCAGTTTAGAATTCCCAAGGAGGTACATTCATGTGAAGGCTATGTGCTCTTTGCACGTATCCTCAAAAAGGCATCCTCGATATCGTGTCACAAAAAATTGGTTTCACTTCTATCTCTTTGCTTTTGATATCTGGGTGTCTCTGGTTTTTTGTCTGCTCTGCAATATGGGAGGTGAACCGAGGAAACAGAAACCCAAAAAATGTGATGATTAGAAGGCTAGGCAGGACGTTTGGAAGATCCTCCAGAAAGGGAAGGTGGCCAGCTACTTGGAGCGGTTGCATGGATTCAAACCCCATGTAACCACTACCTTCTTCAAAAATTGGGCGGACAATAAAGTTACTCTACATGGAGTGTCTGTTAAGCTGACTGAGGAATTCATTACCGAAGTCACTGGTCTTCCCATGAAAGGTATCAAGTTTTCGAAGCAGATCAGTATATCCAATGTGGCCTACAAAAAATTCTTGAAGATGGAAGAAGAGGAGCTGCAATTGGAAAAAAGCGGCGACTTCTTTGATGTGTAACAAATAAAAGGTATTTGGCATGATGTGCTTGGCTGTATTCGAGAATATTTCATCCTTGATGGAAGAAGTAAAAGGGTGCACAAATTCCACTTTGTTTTCCTTAACCATTTCAAGTACAAGGACAAAATTTTCTTCTCTTTCTATTTGCAGTTTTCTTTGCTCCAAAGTTTGAATGCCCATAAAAAGAAACAATCTCGACCAATATTACATGAAGGTCTGATTTTACTCATTGAGGGTTTTTGTAAAAATAAGTCCATTGCTTCATCCCCATCCTCTGCCAAGCATAAGAGTCCTAATCCCGTTATAGGAAAAATGGATGAGAGTGTTAAAAATATAATAAAGGCTAAACTAAAACCCTCCAGTTCTCGAAGACAAATTAATGAAGAGGATACTGAGGTGGAGAGTACTGATGGCTCAGATAAGGATGCCCCTGAGGAAGAGGAGGGGATGGATACTGGGGATTTTAGCTCTAACCTGGATGGTTACCCAAATTTGAAAGACAATAACGAGGAGGGGAGAGAGGAAGATACTACGGAGGTGAATTTGGAATAGAGCAAGTCTGAAAATGAGGACACTCATATCGTGTTTGGGGGAGGTGATAAAGAGAAGCAAAATGATGATTTAGCCATTTTGAGTGAGGAGGAAAACATGGGGAAAGGTCCCACTCCTCTTAAGGAGATTGAGGGACATGATAAGGAGGGACAGAGCCACCATACTCAAGTGGAGCCTAGTGAGGTGGAACCGTTGGATGGGGGGATTCATATTGATAAAGATGGCCCTGTTCCACACACCACTGTTGATGATGTGGGTAACTCCCTGGTGAGGGAAACCAATCTCTCCTTCCTCCACTCTACTAAACAAAAAGCTGATTCTTTCCTTCAGGTTGATTCCTAGTTATATAATGAAATAATGGGGCTGAAGAAGAAAGTGGATACCTTGCATCATAACCAGGAGGTTGACCGGGCTATTATTCAACACATGGAGGTGCAAATGGGAGATATCCCAAAAAACTAAAGGATTACGAGCAAAATCTTAAACTGCTCATCAGGGAAAGTGGAACAAAAATGGAGCAAGTTACCTCAAGCATCTGTGCAGCCGCGATGACCTTGGGTAAAAGAGTTAATGAAGGAACCATATCTTCAGAGGGCCCAAGCAAGAGGACAAGATAGAGTTCGAGGAAAAAACCTTTGATTGATGCTGCTTCTTCGGTTGCTAACTCCATCCAGGATACAACTAAGATTGGTAAGGAGGCTATGAAGATGATTATGGAATTGCAATAGTTTTTTGGGTCTTCTTTTCTGGTTGGGTTCCTATGCAGGTCCTATTTGCTAGCTGGTTCTTCTGGTTCCTGTGTTTGGTCCTGTTTTCTAGATTTTAGCTTTTTTCTTATACTATCAGTTCCAGGTCCTTGTAAAACCTAGGTATTTAATCTGGACTTTATTAGTGGTTTCAAGTCCCTGTAAAACCTAATTTTGATTCTACTTTTTAGTAGGTTTATGGGCTCTTGGTTAGCTTGTTCTTTCCTTTTTCGAGGATGTGAAAGGGTTTCAGGGTTCCTTCAAAACCTGTTTTTACCATAATCTAAAACATAGGTAAATATTGAATTCCAAAGGAGAATTTGAAATTGACATTGATAGAAGTTTTGATGAATTATCAAATGTCTTCATTTGGTGCTATGATGATTTGAAGAATTTCATGGCTGGAATACTTAAGCATTGTATCCCTCTTAAGTCTTATGCCACCCCTTTCGGTGGAAGCGCAATTATAATCCCAAGATTGTTGATGTTATTTTTTATAAAAAATGACAAAATGCTAAAGGAAAAGATCATTTACCCAATCCACTATTCCACTTGGGTAGCCAATATAGTTCTAGTACACAAAAAAAGGGGAAATAATGATTTGTGTGGACTTCAAGAATCAACCAAGCCTCCCTTAAAGACAATTATGCCTTGCCTAATATGGACCATATCTTATAGATAGTGGTTGGAGAAAAAATGATGCCTATGCTCAACGGATTCTTGGGTTATAAGCAAATCAAAGCTAATACAAGTGACCAACACAAAACTACATTCACTACATCAAGAGAAACTTTTGCCTATAATAGAATGTCATTCAGTTTGATTAACGCATGAGAAACCTTCTAGATGATGATAGACTTGTCATTTTCTGATCTAAAGAAAAATATTATTGTGATTAATCTAGATGATTTAATAGTGTTTTCTAAGAAGAAGAAAGATAATTTCCTATGCTTGGAGCTAATCTTATAGAGGTGACAAGAAAATGGTATATCCTTCAACACAAAAAGAATTGGTATTCTACATGGACAGAAAGTTGTTGGGGCATATTGTGTCACAAGAAGGGAATATGATAGATTTTGAGAGAGTCAAGGCTATTAAACAACTAAGTTTAACATCTACCAAGATAGGAGTGAAATTCTTCTTTTCCAAGTCAACTTCTTGATGAGGTTTGTACAAGATTTTTTCAACATTACCAAGCACATAGTAAATATGATGAAGAGCAACCAAGGTTTTCGTTGGAATGAACCTGATAGATAGGAAATAAATGTAACCAAACAAGCAATAGTTGATGCATCAATCCTGGCACATTCAAACTTCAATAAAGATCTCATTATCTACTTTATGCTTTTGGACATATCATGTTAGCAATCTTACTTCAAGAGAACAAAGAGAAGGTGCAAGAATCCATTGCTTTCATGAGTGCTCCTAAAAAATAATTAATTGAAATACTCTTATATAAAAAATCATGCTTTTGCAATAGTAAAGGCTATAAAGTGGTTCAGATTATACACGTTACATTCACATCCTACGTTCTTTATACTAGAACCCTTGGTAAAGAGTATCCTCACTCAGTGGGAAATGGGGTGCAATACAAGGGTAGCATGGATAGAAAAAGTATAGGAATATGATAGAGATCAAAATTTCTAAATTGGTGTGTGGAGAGGTTTGTGAAAAATGATAGCTAAAAATGAGCGTGAGGCATCAGAGGATACTCAAAAGTTAGTGTTGGTTAGTTTACAAGATTCTTGGTTTTCAAACATAGTCTATTTTCTAACCCATAGTTTATATCCTAACCTATGATGAATGCTTGAAATGCCTTTCCCCAAAGTAAACGAGAAATATAATAATGAAGGCTAGTAAGTATGTGATATGGAATGATAGTTTGTACAAGAAATCCATTGATGGAACTTTCCTTTAGTGTGTAGATAATGAACAAAAATAAAATCTCTTAAAGCTCTTAAAGAGGTTTCATCATGAAGCTTTTTGTGGACACTACTAATCTATAGTCACAATCTTCAAAATGTTATGGCAATGTTACTAGTGGACAAAGATGTTTAAAATTGTTTAGCATTGGGGATCCATGTGCGATAAATGCAAACTATATTGAAAGCTCAATTAGTTGCTTTACCATTGAGGCACATGGTAATAGAAGGTCCTTTTCGCCAATAAGGACTGGATTTTTCTGGCTCAATCAATCCTAGCTCAAGCATCAAATATAAACACACTCTAACATTGTCTAGTTGCTTCACCAAGTGGGTGGAAGCTATAGTAGCATAAAGAACAACTACAAAAGTAGTTTGTGATTTTCTAGAAGAAAATATCTTGGTATATTTTGGTGTCCCATTAAAGACAATGACTAATAATGCACCACACTTATCTTCCTCTAAAATAGAGCACTTTTGTAATGATAACAACATCCAACTAGCTCAATCATTATATTACTACCCTTAACGTGATTGTTAGGCTGAGTCAAGCAATCTAAGAAAAATTGACACAAAAAAGTTAAATGAAGCTCTATGGGTTGACATGACCACACCTAAAAGGGAAATTGGCATATGTCCCCTTTTAAATTAGTATATGGCATTGAAGCTAATCTACCACTACCTCAGGAGCTGTCTAATTTCTAAATTGTATTCAGTAGCTAATGATTTCGCTCTTCAAATGCTCTTGAGAAAATAATTATGTATTTCACGATGAAGACCAAGGATGAGAGGAAAGGCATGATAGACATAATTAGTCTCCATCATACCAGAGTTAAAAACATCATTGATAAATGGGCCAAACCTAGAAAGTTTATGGAAGTTGAGTTGGTACCATGATAGGATAAGAGGAGAGAACTCAATAATGCGTGTAACAAGTTTGACTCATTATGGATAGGACCATTCAAGATCCACTAGGTTTGTGGGATTAACTCATTCAAGTTGGTGTACCCAGATGGAACAATCTTACCATAGCCCTAGAATGGGAATGACTTAAAATTATACCAAATGTAATATCCTAGTGTGTACAAGGAAATGTTAATAAGAACATTCTAAATGGAACTTCAAAGAAACATCAAGATCAAATATAAAACATAAGAAATGTAGACCTATGAAACCCCTATTGTAGCCTACTTGTTGCAACAATTTATCCAAGATGATTTGATGGTATGTGTGCTCAGAATTTTAACAACATAACATTATCAAGGTGCTTCATATTCTCTCAAGCTTCAAGCAAGGATGAAAATCACTTCAAAAAGGATGCAAATAGTATCAAGGTTGCATATGATATGGAGAGCTCTAAAAAATGCATGTGTTGAGTTTTTGAACAATGTGAATTGATATGAGAAGATGCATGAATTGATAGAGATTTTTTTTGGTTAAGTCTTTGATATTTTAGGGATTTTGCATTAAAGAGGGATGGTTGAAGGACTTGGAAGAGACTTGCCATGAATGGCATTTAACTCTCCGAGACTCCAAAGTAAAGATGGAAGGGAAATAAAATGATATCAAATTCTTTTAAAGGGGAAAGTATGGATAAGCTTTGCAAGCATGGTATTTGGACATTCATGTCATTCATGATTTGCACATTCCTAAACACTTAAATAAGGATTTTCCTGAAAGGGACAAGCTTTGACCTTGCTTCTCTAATCCCCGTGTTTAGGAATGTGCACATGCTTAGTGAGGGGTTTAGGCTTAATGGCATAGGTCAATTAGGAGGAAAGTTGATGTCTACAAAAATAAAAGTGTACGAGAGTGGGATAGGCAGGGATTAATTAAGTAGATAGGGTATTTACTTAATTAATGGGGATTAGATGGTGCAAGTAGGAAAAGTTGGAGGATGCAAGTGGATAAGGTTTTACATGAATTTGATTTTTTTTTTTAAAATTCAAAATAGAAGAGGGGTTTTATTTAATTAAATAGATCAATTCTTTTGATTAAATAGGTTTTGTTGTTAGGTAAATTAGATCAATTTATTTAGTTGGAGAGGTTGGAAAATGGGAGAATTAATTAAATATATAAACTATTTAATCAACTGGATGACAAATGAAGATTGTGGATTGATCATTCAATTAAATAAAGCAAGATGTTCATTTAATTAAATAAGATTGGGACGTTAAACAAATTAAAGGAATTAACTTACCTAGAACTATAGAAGATGAATAATTAATTAAATATATAAATTATGTTTTGATTTCAGTATATACACCTAGAAAGGAGAAAAGTTTTGTGATTATATATATCATAGTAGTTTTGGTTGTGTTCCTTTCATTAGTTTTTGTTAGGGATTTGTTCAATTTAGGTTTGTTTTGGCGTGTGTTTGATTTTTTTTTGGTCCTTTGTTTGGCCTAATTCCCAAAACTAGAGATGATGAACCCCTTGCTTCAGCCCTTATAGTCTTTGTCCCCATTCAAAGCCAACTATTGCCTATTTTTTTTATCCTGTAGTTAAAATGTTCCAAAATTAAACTTTGCCACTTTTCGAAGTTCGTTTACCCTGGTCATTTTTACCACAATCAAGATTTTTGATTTTTAATGCAAGTTGGGAATAATTGTTTGTAATTAAGTGCCTATTCAAAAGTATATTTCTTTTATTCTTGCTTGTCAAGTAAGTCCCTTAGTCATCAAGTTAAAAGTCCTTATCACTCTCGAGGAGGCAAACTTTAGGTTTGACTGGTATTTCCATAACTTTTTTAGAGTCTTATACATGAAAGGAACAAAAAGAGACCAGAGAAAGTAAAGTAGCTCATCGAAGATTTTGATTTAGAAAAGTAGCAAGTGTCAAATGGATGGGTAGAATTTGAGCACCTATGTGGAACAATGCATAGTGCGAAAGTATGCTTCAAATGAAAGATGTGTAGGAAAAGACTTAAGTTCCTCAATGATCATTTGGTTCTAAAGGATGGAAAGAAAGAGGAACCTATGAAAAGGAAGAAGTCAAGGAACCACAATGAAGGCAATTACAAGAAGTATGTTCAGAAGCTAATACTTAGCCTATAATAAATTATAAAGAAACTATGCCTCTCTTAATAAAGTTAAATTGGAAGGATGAAGAAAGCTAAAGAGTTCTCAAACAGGTTTCATATTTCAAAACATAGAAAATAAGTCTAAACTAAAAGGAAGCGGAAAAATAGAAGACTTCACCCAACAATAAGCAAACCACTCATTTTAAAAGTAATGGACCTAGAATTTCAAAATTATGATGTGAGGGTCTATTTGGCAATGAGAATATGGCTAGAATAGGCATATGTCTATTCTTAAATTTTTGAATTGTTTGTTTGGGTGCACCAGTTAGGAATTGCGAATAGGAATCCAATAAGAATATGTATTCCAATTCTATTTATACTTTGTTAGAAAACATAAAAATTTGGATTTGTGAATTTTGTGGCAGTCGAATTTGGTTGAATATCGGCACTCAGAATTTAACACTCATTGTGTTTGATTGTTTGGTTGTTTGTTATCAAGTGAAGAATTTATTTTGTATCCTTCCATAGCAATCAAATATGGACTATGGAGTATTATTTTCTCTCATTATCCTATTTTGTTGCAAGGTTCTACTATTTTGTTCTAGGGTATGGCCCATGGAGAAGAAATGGCCATACCTTTGCATAGATCATCGCGTATCTGACATGCCTAAATTTTGTTTCCAACATGGATGCAAAACATCCCAGCCATTCTCACTAGCTTCACATCTTGCTCCATGAAAATCAAGCTATTCATCAAACTGACATAGTAGGAGATAACCTAAAAATCCAATAGAAAAAATGCCTTCATAGTCATGAAGTTTCTCATAACAGTTTCAACATTTTCATAAATTGATATGGTTGAAGGGTAAAGAATAGAGGCTTTCTTATCAAATCAGAGGGCTTCTTGGCCATCTTCTATGCACAGGTAGATTTGATTCCTAACTTTGATTAAGATTGAAATGGAAGGGAAGCTATGATTAAATTGCCTTTCTTCTTTAGCAAAAATAGGGGCAGTAGAGAAATTCTTACAGAAAAGAAGAACCAAAGGATTAGCCATGTAAAAATCATATAGAATTATCTCGAATTATGAAGGGGGAATTGAGATCAAATCTCAAGATTTGTAGGAATTTGAAGGGGGGAAACAAAGCAGCGACATTCAATAGTAGATCAAATAGCTTGGCCTTCGGTTCTTCCTTAGATCCACCCTAAATTTGCAAGATCTTGTAGAGGACAACCAGAGAAATTTGATTTTCCAAGTTCGCCATGTCCTGCAACACTGAAAATCCCACTGACTTCAATCTGCTCTTTTCAAAAAGGGGCTCAAAATACATGCACGAGTTCAAGGAATTGAATCTATCCTCAACTACAAGGGTTCTAATAGGCTTGAGTAATAAGTAAGCATCTAAGAGTGTGATCCATGATAGGTTTTTAGAGTTGAAGTCGATGATCTTCTTGTAGATGTCTATGATTTGAACGCCCATTTTTTCCAATTCTAGTTTTGCACAACCAAACATAGACTAAATGTATCCCAGTCAAATCCTAGGCAAACCAAATAGAGAAGAGGAATAAATATTCCCATTTTCTATTCCTAGAATAAAAAACTCATAATGAGTATTCATATTCATGTTTTCCTATTCCCGTAGCCAAATGGACCCTCAGGTGTAAACATTTGGGATATGATCGTTTGACTAGAAATCTCTCTCTATGACATTGGGGATACAAAACTAGGTCAAGTTGATTTGGATGTGTAAGAATTTGGTATAGCTCTGATACCATGTAAGAATTTTCCTAAAATAATAATGAAATGCCAAGACATAGAAGCTCAAGAGATAGCACAAGAGAGTAATGATATGATCAAATGAGAATGGATTAATTAGGTAATTGGATGAATACATCATAGAAGTGCCTTGTATATAAAGGCAATCAAGATGACTAGGAGCCATGCAAAGAGATAAACAACAACTAAGAACATGTCCAACAAGAGTGGATTATCCTCCATCGTGCATGAATGTACGTGCAACAATGAGAGGATAAGAATACAAAGGTGTATCTCATAAAGAGATGTAGTAGACAACACGTGATCAATCGGAGTACAAATTGTTGTGTTGTCTACATGAAAACTCATTGTTAGCATTAATGTTGATGATACTACTTTGGGGGAGTATCCTAAGCATTGGAGAGTATTGACATGTTGCATTCATGAATGTGTTTGTCATTGATGTCAACATAGCATGGTTTCTGCAAAGACTACCTAAGTAGCAGACAAAGATAGATCTTAATGGTATGGACAATGGTTTGATTATCTGATGATGTGTAGTTATGGACATATTTGGCACAATGTCTTGATGATGTGGTCGAGTGCACAGAGTCTAAGTCAAAGACGTACAGAAGTTGTACATAATTTATAGAGAGCAGTTTAGAGACAGAGTATTGGGAAAGTGGTTCTTGATGTTTGTTCACTATCTATCATCTAAGATGTAATGAGAAGATGTGTAGTTAGGAAGTGATAGAGGACATTCTGTTGATGATGTCAATGAGTGTGCAAGCCCTAGTATCACATGTGTGAATTTTTGTATAGATTGTGAGCCGAAAATATTATTGTAATTATAATTAATTAATTATCTTATTATAATTAATTGGTAAAGCCTCAAGGCTAACTCAATGAATTATTTTGAAGATATGGTATAAAGGAAAGATGTTTTCTTTATTTGTAATGTGTGTGTGATCCATTAAAGTGGGAAGTGCAAAAATGAGCAAAGTGTTTGGTAAATGTGTGTAAGCGATCTAAGGGATTATTGAATACAAGTTATGTGATTTGACTACAAGATTAGGAGTAGAAGTCTGATTGATAGGAGAGAGGAAGGAAGTACTATTCATTTATATTATTCTTCAAGGAATATAACAAAGGTCATTTGGACAGTGGGTTCATTGATCTTGCCCTTGAAGTTGTTTGGGCAACGGCTCCAGCTATCTTCCACGGCTACTAATAGGGTTGGAATCTCCTAATAGGGATTCAAAGTCTCTTAATAAGGACTTATATGTATTGAATGTATTCATAAACTCCTAACAAGGTCTAAAAAGGAATATTTATATTAGTACATCATCTTGTGGATACAATCCCCACTGAGGTTTTCCCTCTGATCAAGGGTTTCCCTAGTTAACATATTTGGTGTTATTGTATATGAGTATCTTGTTGTGGTTTTAATTTATATTTATCATATGGTTAAGTCTATTTATGCTAATAGTTGGATAACTGATTCACCCCCCCATTCCCCCCCCCCCCCCCCACCGCCGCTCCCCCCTACCCACTTTTAGTTATATTAGTGGACTATATATTCTAACAATGAATATGCAAACTCCTAGGTGTCTACATGACAACTAATATGAAAATGCATTAAACTAAGTAAACTTAAGTAAAGTGTAAATATCAAATACTTATTTACACCAACACCACCCTTAAGTGCAATGTAGGGGAACATACTTAAGCTCAAAAGAGCTAGATAATAATGAAAGATGGGTCCAAGCTACTAGGCCATGTAGGTACCCATGTACAAACTAAATATAAATACAATGCAATCTCTCTTTAAGTGGATAAAGAGGAAAACCACATGGGAAAAATCCCCCCTCAAAAAAGAGAGATAAGTACAATAAGAGAAACTGTGAGAGAAGAAGACCTCATGTGAGGAAAATAACCCCCCCATAAGAGAGAAGAAGAGGAAGATAGACCAAGTAGCCTCCCCTTAATGTAGAATGTACACCAATGGTAGATGTTCCATGCTTGATGTAGAAACTATGGCATGTAGAACAACATTTCTCCCCTTAGGAAGAAACAAAACCAAAGGTGTCTCAATGAAGCCTCCCCCACCTGTATGAAGAAGCCTCAAAATGTATGGAATCTCTAAAATCTGCTCAAGTGTCCCCATGTCAATACTAAAAAGTGCCTCCTCCAAATCATTAGTATTATGCCACTCTATTAAAAAATACAAGTCACAATCAACTGAGGATGAATTTAGAACATGAATCAAAGACTCAAGAGTCTCCGTTGAAGAGAAAGTTACCTCCTCCAACTGTTGTATCAAAGTATCCACCATCATGTCAACCTTGAAAAAATGATCAAGTAGAGAATGAAGATGAGGGTCAGAGTGTTCCCTCACAACAACTAAAGGAGGATCATCCTCACCAAAGAGAAGATGAATGTCATCAATAGTGTCTCCCAAATCTGCAACGTAGGACTCCACAAACAAACTAGAAATGTTTGTCAAGTAGTCATCCCATGGAGTTGAGTTTGGAAGACAATGAATGTCTTGCTATACCGAATCGCTTGAATCCATATCTATGTGAATACAAGAATCATTAGGAACAATAGTAGATGTCATCCCAATGCGAGTAGAAGCAATGGATGGCTCAAGAACTTGATCACATGTGAGAATACCCAAGTTCAAGTAGCCAAAATTCTCAAAGTATGAGTCAACACTGGAAGTGTGATCAAAATCTATTGAAGAATCTGCTAAAAAATCACTGTCATCATCATGAGAAGAGTCTAAGTAGTAGTATAGCTGAGATGTATGATCAACCACTCCTGTCGCAATAATTTGTCTAGTCTCCAAGTCTCTGATAAAAACTAAATCAAATGTGAATTCTATAGTCCTTCTTCTATCTCTATGAGTGAGTTGATAGATGGAAAGAACATTATGACTTAGGTAAGGTACACACAACACATATTTGAAGTATCCCTCCCTTTTATCAATAGTGCCTTTCCCAATAACATTCATGCAAGTATGATTTCCCATCAAGATAGTTGGAGTATGACAAGGATCAAATGATGAAAACATAGATTGTGAAGATGCCATATGATGAGAAACCCTTGAATCTAGAAGCCATTTCCCTAAATCTTGACTTGAAGTAGCTACAAAGGCTTGACCTTTGCCCATGTGATCATTTCCTTTATAAAAATTAGAATGTGAAGAAGAGGATGAAGTAATCATTCTTAATGGTAGATCAATTTGATTCTTGTTAAGAAGATTCTTGAGTTCATCTATCTCCTTATAACAATGATGTTCTTCATGTCCATTCTTATTGCAATATGCACAAGTAAGCAACTCCTTCCTAGATGATTTTACCCTATTGTTGGAGTTGTCTTGTGGCAAGGAGATTGAGTGTTCTTTCTCTTGTTGTGAATTTTCTTGCCATGATTTTTGCTTCTTGTTAGACCCTAGCCACCAATGCTTTTGACTTTGAAGACTTGAGATTCCCCATGCTCATCAAGTTTGATTATTCTACCATCAAAATATTTGTGAAAGAATCACGACATGGCATAGGAAGAACCTAAGGTCAACTTATGAGTGTTGAAGCTCGAAACAAATGATGCATACTCTGGAGGAAGTTTTCTCATCAAATTATGGATTAATTTTTCATCCTCTATGCTAATTCCACAATCCTTAATCATTGACCTTAGCTCGTGTGCCTTGGTGATATAGTCTTCATCAAAATCCTTAGGATCTAATGACATGAGATTTTTATCAAGTTCAAAACCCCTTGCTTTGTCTACTTTTGCATACAAGCTAGAAAACTCATCCCATGCTTCCTTTACTATTTTACAATTATCAATATGGAAGATAAGATCTTCATGTACATACTTCCTCAAAGTATCAATAGAAGCCTCATTGTTATGATTTCATAATTTATTTTTATCAAGATCAAATCGTGCAACCATAGTTCCATCAATATAATCAATTAAACCTTTTTCCATCATTTTACTCCATGCTCTAATTTTCCATGCAACATAATTATGTGGGGTTAAAAGTGAAAACCTAGGAGAACCCATTATGCAAAATAAAAGAACACAAAAGAAAGAGAGGTGTAGACACTCAAGACACCCCCTGCCCCCCCACCCAAATCACTCAATCAAAGAATCCCCTCCCCCCAATGGATGATTTTGGCACTTTATACTAAGTGTGTGTGCAATTGCCACTTGTCGAAATGAACCAAAGTGGACTTCTAAGTTTGATGGTTACAATAGAAAATATGAATTTATATACAACTCAACAAGATAAGACACGAGACCTCTCAAGGATCTAATTAATTACAAGTGTCAAAATAGGCCAAAAATGATCAAATGTTGAAAGTACTATGTCCACTCAAAATTACTCCAAACTAATACCAGATCTGGAAAGTAGACAAAAAATTATGCACTTTCAAAAAAATAACACCTAAATATGTGTCCACGTGAGCCTGAATGAAGCCTTTGAAGTTGCAAAATTTAGGATTTTTGATTTTCAAAAACATTCAAGAACAAAGATTACAAACAACCTGCAACAATGTGTAGATCATGAAATTCTACCCCAAAACAAAAAAAATTGCTCAAAACAAGGAGTCTGTATGAGGTAGATATCATTGTTTGAAAATCAGCTATGTAATTATTTTTCCTAAATTGTTGTCGTCACACATCCAAAAATAAAATGACTCTTGATTTTCCTAAAATTTCTAATTTTGATGAAACAAAAGTCAATTTAGGATTTTTTTGAACTTCTCAATGTGATGCCAACATCTTATTTGCACTAGCAAGTTCCAATCTTGACCTACAAAAAAAATCTCTCCAATGGCTATGCAATGAATGCTCCTTTGGCTCTAATATCGTGTAAGAATTTGGTATAGCTCTGATACCATGTAAGAATCTACCTCAAGCTTCTGTACCATGTAAGAATTTTCCTAAGGCAAGAATGAAATGCCAAGATCTAGAAGGTCAAGAGATAGCACAAGATATGATCAAATGAGAATGAATTAATCAGATAATTGGGTGAATACATCATAGAAATACCTTATATATAAAGAAAATCAAGATGACTAGGAGTCATGCAAAGACATAAGAAACAACTAAGCACATGTCCACAAAGAGTAGATTATCCTCCATTGTGCATGAATGTACATGCAACAATGAGAGGATGAGTGCTCAATTGGAGTACAAACTACTATGTTGTCTACGTGACAACTCATACGAATATGCAAACTCCCAGGTGTCTACATGAAAACTAATATAAAAATGCATTAACCTAAGTAAAATTAAGTAAAGTGTAAACAATAAATACTTATTTACACCAACATGATGAATTAGAAGGGTAAATAACCAAGCAGACACCTAATTATCGAAAAGTCTATAGAGAGTGGTTTATTGCAAGCAATTTGTTTCCCTATTGTGGTGTAATGTGTTGAGATGATAATGGAATGCATAAATTGATACACTCAAGAGACAAGGCAAATAAAGAAGCAAAATGAAGAAGTTTCCACTACTCTTAATATGGAAACCATTCAAAAATTTTGCTAATTACTTGTAAGAAAAGAATACATCCACTTTTATTTCTCTTTATCACAGTCACAATTCAATGAAAATAAAACTTACTACAGGAGTGTAATGGATGAAAAATGGTTCAACCAAACAGGGTGGGCCAGTCCAAGCTTCCAAAAATAATTATTGTCATGAATTTAAAAGGAGAAACTATGGATATTGTTGTCTTATTGCATAGATTAAGAGAGGATAATTACGCCTTGATGAGTGGATGTTTTTCTTTGCATAGAAAATTTATTCTGAGGCTAGTTATACTAACTAGGTTGGAACTATTAGTGACCAAATATGTCAATTGGTCAGTAAGTTTACCTTGAATTAGTTCTTTTATGTGTTCATATATTATTTATGCTCTAGATTGTGCATAATATTGGCCTTTCTTGGAGCACATGAAGGATTTCAATGATGACATCCAGATTTATGATTTGTACTCTAGCTTGTAGTTGCATAAGAGCTATGCTAATCTTCACAAGGTCAATGACATCTTCACCATGAAGTTGATTTGAGAGTTGTAGCGATGTCTTGAATGCAAAATTATCCCTAAAGTTATTGCAGTGATCTTAGAGTATGGCAATTATTTTTTACAGTTCGCAACATTTACCTATATTGAGGTAAGTGCCTTTGGTAATTTTCCTCACAAGTTACCCAGTTATCTTGATGATAAGATGATTATGCTAGAATTTCTTAGCCAATATTTTAAGTTTATAAGAGGTGTCCTGAGAAACACAAGTATTGATTTTTGTTTTTATGTGTAGCTTGGAAGGTGCAGTTGCTTTAAAGCAACTCGAGTTGAATGTTTAGCAACAACTTATTTTTATTCTTTAAATAGGATAATTATGAGTTTGTGAGGTTGCATAAAGAAAGAGTGGTTTTATGCATTTTAAAGTCAAAGAAAGCAAGGAAATTTTCCTTCCTTGCTTGTTAAGTAAAGAAGCTGGGCTCTATATATGTAAAGTTGTTGTAGCAAACTCTATTGTATCTTGGAAGAGAAAGTTTGTTGTTAGGTTGAATAGAAGATCCAATAGTTGCAGGGTTTTCCCCAAGCTGGGGTTTCCTGGGTATATCTGTATTATTTTCTATGTGTTTTTGGCTTCTATTATTTTCCTTCCACTATTTGGATTCATTTAATTAACCTAGAGTATTAATTGTTATAAATCAGATAGAGCTTCTTTATGTGAATTTATTGTGTAATTGATATGTAATTGAGTTATGAGAAATTAACATGAATGCCACCACTCCCTTTCTCATTTCAATTGGTGCTTACTCATGTTCTTCAAATCTGAATGTTATTAATGTTATAAAAGCATCACTAAGTATTCCTTTGAAATGTATGATGCTATTAGACCTCACTTTGATTCTAGAAGTTTTGTAAAGAATAATCTATGATTGGGCCCAACTTACCACCATGTTACTACTCTAGAATATCACTAATCCAATTGTGTTGATGATATCAAGGTGAGGAAAAGGCTATGGTCTCAATTAACCATTAGCCAAATTTAGGATCATAAATTATTGAATGATGTTCAAGGGATACCAAAGGATGAATATGATCTAATGTATCCTATGTATCATACAAAAGTTGAAGATACTCCATTGAATCCAATCAATTGGGACCTATTCGAATTAGATGATATTGATTTGAGAACAACCCTAGTTCTAAAAAGAACCAAAGTATGGGTGAAGAGAAAGGGTGGAAAGAAGGGAGTTGCTTTGTTGCAAGCCTTTACAATCCCTTCACAAATCTCACTTGTTGTTACAACACACACATCCCCTATTTCCAATGCTATTATGAATACTTCATCAAATTTTGTAGCTAGGGAAGATGAACAACCCAAGAAAGAGAAGGGTATAGAACCTATTCATTGTTTTGGTTCTTTACCTCATATATATCTAAAGACAAAAGATGAAGTTGACAAGTGCAAAACTTCCAGTAGAGCAAGAAGCTCAAGGAGGAGTAGAGACTCTCCAAGAAGAAGTTGATCCGAGAGAAAAGGTAATACAAGACCACCCTCCCTTGGGCTTAGTTTCTAGTAAAGTTACAATTTTTTCTTTTTTGAAACCTAATTAAACTTTAAGCCCATCTATTAAGAGAAGTTTGTTTCTCAATTACAATTCCTTGAAAATTGCCTCTCGAGATCTCACTACTCCAACCTTATTGGAGAAGACTCTAGAAAATAAAATGAAATGAGAGCAAGATAGGTAGACCTCAAAAGAGGTTTTCTCATAATTATCACAAACTCCAACAACCCATGAGAGCGAGAAAGTGAAATTTGTCCCTAACTCGATGAAGGGTGAGCAATCAAGGCATATATTTTTGGAATTGGCTTTGCCCTTGTAAAACAAAGACCTTGATGTAATCATAATGGTTGACTTCCATGTAACAAGAATAGATATAGGGGTACCCATATTTGATCATGATATAAAAATATGGTAATATGTAGAGCAAAAAATACATGATTGGCTAGATAAAACAAAGATGGATAAGGGGCAACTAAGAGTTACGGTTGGTTTTCTTTTATATTGTCTTCAAAATATATTAACACCTTGTCCTCCTAGGGAGAAGATACCTTGTACACCATGTTGGATCCTACCTCTAATCAAAAATTGGCATTGACTGCACTATTACAAGAAGACATACATCTTGGTGATATGGATAGAACATGGATAGAAGTCCTCAAGGTACATGGTCTACATTTCATTTCCCAATTGAGAAAGTTTGTTAGAAATGCTTTAGAATAATTGAGAGGGGGGTGAATCAGTTATTCAAGGTCCAAATGTCCAATGAAAACTTTTCATCAAGTAAAGTGAGCCTATTAAACTATTCATTCATCCAAGCTTAAACTTTCCTACTTAGCAAGTTACTGTAAATCAACATGCAAGCATAACACATGAAAGATCAACACATAACACAGTGATTTACATGGAAACACAATTTGGGAAAAACCACTAGTAACATGCTACTCAATTCTCACCCTTCTAAAGTTATGCCCTGTGAAAGGCCTGCCCTGTTAAAGGCTACAACACATTGTTAAATGTGACTTGGTTAAAGGATTTAATCACCCTGTTAGAAGTGGGCTTGGTTAGAGGACTTTAGAACATTCACTTGGAATGTCACCCTATTAAAGGATTTATAAATGGTTTTTAAACCAACCTAAGTCCATAGGATTTTTACCCTAACTGATATAATTGCTAGAGAGTAACAATAAGAGCTTTTGACCTGATATAACTTACAACTTATCTTGTAGATTTCAGATCACTCTTTAGCTCATAACATTTCCTAGCTTTCTTTCATTGTAGCTCTTACAGCTTGTCCTCCTCTCAAGCTTTGTCTCTTTGAGTCTTCATGCTTGGTGCACCAATGCAATCTCCTTTATGACCACTTATCAAAGTAGAGTCTCTGTGCTCTGTTCTTCCTTTTCCTCCTGATGTCTTCTCCTTAACACCCTTCAACCACTTCACAATTTGGCACACCAACAACTTTAGCTTCTCGGTCTGTGACTCCTTAAATAGAAGTCTAGAATTGCTTTTCCCACTCGATTCTTCCCTCTTTTAATTTTAGTACAAATGGATTAGGTAGGATTCATTGAATCTAACCCATATTTAGTTCCTTCTAGAAATATCTTGAAGAATCCTTTTGAATTCGCTCAAAAATGGTTTACATAAAATTCTGTACCACTAGCTCATCATCCTTATCCTCTAACTAGTTCACAAAATTCAAGGTAACAAATTTGTCAGCTCAAATTTGGAAAATCTTTGACTTTTCCAATAATGCAGTAGCTCAACACTATTGAAATTTTGGTGGTCGACACATACTATATTACTTAGCATCAACTACATTTTACTGATGCTCAACACCTATTGTGGATTCACTCGACATCCACTAAGTTTTTCTAATGCTCAACATCTGTTACTTTGCTCACCACTTGAACACACTGAGCTCCTTCTTTACCACTCAACACACACTAGATTTTGCATTTACTTAGTACTAACTAAAAATTTGCTCGGCTCGAACTAGCTTGCTCGGTACTCACTAATGAACTTAGTTAAGCTTTGCAGTCAACCTTGTTACAACTTATTCTTCCAGTGTTTCTTAGTGTGGAAAACCTTTGTATCTTCAAATATATTATCAATACATCACTTTACCATTGTCTTAACTGATTCTTGTACTTCATTACAAAACCATAACTCAACCTTTCCCTTAGGTGCTTTTGTTACATCTTGTTGACTAAATCCTCTTCATCAATCAACTAAGTGATAGTACTTGGATCTTATAAGTAATTGTCATTCCAACAAATAGGAGGTTTGACATCAATGGCAAAAAAATGATTGAAAACATTCTTTATCAACAATCTTCCTTTTTTATAGTATTCTTTTCAATCAGATTTCCAACAATCTCCCTCTTTAACATTGATGGAAAACCAAACTGATCAACCATTAGACCAAACTATTCAACTAAGTTATCAGAATGCTAACTAGGTTAGAACAGTAAGTCAAATCCCAAAAAGAAATTTGTGTTACTATTAGTTTTCTCATCTCCCTCTCTGATTTTCTATCTTGATTACTTTACTTCTACTTCTCCTTCCTAACTATTGTATCTTGTTTCTTTCCTTTCTGCTATATCTTCTAAAACATCCTTTTTCTTCCTCTTTTATGTGGCTTACCACTGTTCACTTTGATCTTGTACTGCTCTTGACTCCTTACATTATTTCTCCCTCTGTATACATTGATCATCTTCTATTATTCTGGTATCTAACTACTTCTCCCTCAGTCCATTTGATCCTGTAGATTTGATCAATTCTTGCTACTTCTTCCTTTATCTAGTTGAATGTTGTTGATTAGGCTTCTTCATTTTGCTCCCTCTTTGTATGCCAAAGATGTACTATTTCAACATCTTAACATGCAAGTGCAGCATTTGCAAGTACTCCAACTTCTTACTCTGTCACCTTGCTTGTGACTGATTTGGAACTTCAACACTTTGATTACTTTAGATAGAAATCATAAAGCAAGTCTCCTTTGCATCAATTTGTAATGTGTCAACAATCAACTCATTTAATGTAGGGCAATCTTTGTTGTTACTTAAGTAGCCTTAGCTAGGGCTATCACCCCTAACTTATCTCTAAGATACTCAAAAGCATCTTTAGGTAGAGCTTTTGTAAAGATGTCAGCAATCTGTTCCTTTGGGCTGACATATTCCATCCTTACTTGTTTATCTTCCACCAATTCTCTTACATAGTGATACTTAATTGCAATATGTTTTGTTTTGGCATGCATCACATGATTCTTTGATATGTTGATGGCACTTGTGTTATCACAATAGAGTATCATAGGTTTAGTTACCTCTTCCTTCATACCATGCAAAAAATGTTTGATCCATACAATATTGGTGTAGTTGATAGCAGCAACAATATACTCAACTTTTGTTGTGGATTGTGAAGTACAACTTTGCTTTTTGCTTGTCCAAGTAATCAATCTTTTACCTAAGAAAAGTGCTCCTCTAGTGGTGTTTTTTCTGTCATCAATATTACCTCTCTAATCTGCATCAGTGTAGGCTCTCAATTCAAACCTTTCACTCCTCTTATAGTATAAACCAAAGTCATCACTTCCTTTTAGGTACCTCAATATTATTTTTACTGCCATCAGATGGTTTTCTCTTGGATTAGCAGAAAATCTTGTCACTATTCCAACTGCTAATGCAATGTCTGATCTACTATGTACAACATATTGCAACTTTCCAATCATTGATCTATACATTTTCTGATTCACTTCAGCTCACTCATCATTCTTGGATAACTTATGTCCTATTATCATTGGTGTACTGACTAGTTTTGAGTCTTCTAATCCAAATGTCTTGAATATCTTCTTGATGTATTTTGATTGGGTCACAAATATGCATTGTTTTAGTTGATGTACTTGCAATCCAACAAAGAATTTGATTTCTCCAAACATTGACATCTCAAACTCATGTTTCATTTGGTCAGCAAAATATTTGCATAGAACATCTTTTCCTCCAAATATTATACTATCAACAAAGATTTTAGATATCAAAATATCTTTACCTTTTTGAACCTTGATATACAGGTTGTTGTTGTTGTCATCTATTATCTCAAATCTTATCTTCACAAGGTATTTATGTAGTCTCTCATACCATGCTATAGGTGCTTGCTTCAAACCATAGAGTGCTTTATGCAGTTTGCAAACCATATCCTTGTTGTTGTCATCAACAAATCCCTCTGGTTGTTCTATGTATACTTCCTCTTCCAGTATACCATTTAGAAAATTAGACCTGACATCTGAAACCTTTATGGACAACATATGCAAGTAGTGTTCTCACTCCTACTCTTGAAACAGGGGCAAATGTTTCCCCATAGTTTAGTCCTTCTTCTTGTGCATAACCTTTGCAACCTAGTATGGCCTTATTTCTTGTGATCTCACCATTCTCATCAAGTTTGTTCCTAAAGACCCATTTGGTACCAATTACATTCTTATCAGCTAGTCTAGGAACTAGGGTCCAAGTTTTGTTCTTCTCAATTTGGTCTATCTCCTCTTCCATAGCTTTATACCAATTATCATCTTGTAGTGCATCTTTCACTGTTTTGGGCTCAATCTTGCTCAGTAGACATGATTCATTTCTTAGTCTATTCCTTGTCATTGGTCTTGCATCCTTGTCTCCAATTATTTGTTTTGCAAGGTGATGTCTTCTCACATACTTGGATAGTCTTGGTTCTGACCTTCTTTCCATGTTTAGTGCTTTGGCATCTGAGTCACTTTGTACATCACTGTCTGGTATTTCATTATCTCTTTCATGTGTATTGATTTCAGAGTCAGAATGTGCATTTTCTTGATTCTACAACTTAGCTTCTGAATCCAGCTCAACATTCACTGGCTGTGACTTAGCTGATATTGAAATTTTTTGTTGATTCTAAACTTGGTTGATAGCTTCATCTTCAAGAGACATTCCTTCATAGAAGTATACAAAAGATCTATAATCTTCTAGTTTCTTGGATTCATCAACTTGGACTTTTGCATGCTCATCAAAATTTACATTTGCACTCTCCACAATCTTATTAGTGTTAGCATCCAAACACTTATATGCTTTGCTTCTAGTGGAGTATCCAAGGAATATGCCTTCATCACTCTTTGCATCAAACTTGCCATTTCTAATATCCTTAAGAATATAACATTTACAACCAAATACTTTGAAATGTTTTACATTAGGTGAGTGACCATACCATAGTTCAAAAGGTGTTGCATTTGTACCTTTCTTCACTTGAACTCGATTCAGGGTGTAGAGTGTAGTACTAACAGCTTCTCTCCAGTATTTGAGTGCAACATTCTTGTCCATCATTAATGTTCTGGCACAATCTATCACAGATCTGTTCCTCCTTTTTGCAATGCCATTCTATGGGGGAGTTCTTGGTGCTGATGTTTTCCTTTTGATACCTTTATCATTGCAAAATATCTCAAATTCTTTTGATGTAAACTCTCCTCCTCTGTCTAATCTTAGGCACTTCAGACTCTTTTCTTGTTTCCTTCTCAACTCTGGCCAAATACCACTTAAACATTTGGAATGCATCAAATTTTTGCTTCGAGAACATGGCAGTCATCATCTTGGAGTAGTCATCCACAAATAGCATTATGTATCTGTCTCCTTGGTAGCTCTGTACTTCTATTGGGCCACATAAGTAAGTATGCACTAACTCTAATACTTCTTTGGAAGTGTAGGTTTTTCTTTTGAAACTAGGCTTAGTCAACTTTCCTAGTTGACATTGTTTGCACATTGTGTTGTCAGACTTTTTCAGCTTAGGTAAATCTCTGACTTTCTTCTTTTTGTTGATGCTGATCAGATTTTCAAAGTTAACATGACATAACCTTTTATGCCATAGCCAAACATCATCAATTCTAACAATGAGATAGGTTGCATCTTCCATATCTAGGTAAGACAGATTACTCCTAGTTTGTTCACCTTTTCCTATCAGATTTCCATCAATGTCATAAATTTTGGAAGTTTTGTTTCCAATTTCTACTTTGCAACCTACATTGCCTAGCTATGATACACTCAGCAAATTGTAGTTCAGTCTTTCAACATAATATGCATTATCACATGAGATTTTCTCTGTAAGTTTAATAGAACCTTTTCCTTTGATTTGACATGGAGCATCATTACCAAATATAACACTATTTCCATCATATTGAGTAAATGTAATAAACTTACTTTTGTCTCCTATCATGTGATGTGAGCATCCACTATCTATGATCCATTTGTCATTTTTGTTCACACAAGTTACCAATGTTATTGCTTCATCTTCATCTGATTCATCCTTCATGGCTACATAGACTACATCATCATTCTCATCAGAATCTTCTTCAACAATGTAGCATCTTTTGCCTTTGTCCTTGTAATCTCTGCTATCATATTCTCTTTTGTTCTTGTACTTGTTTCCTTCATTGTAGTTCTTCTTTTGTGTACACCTTGCAACATATGTCCTACTTCATTGCAATTAAAATAGATGATAGGCAACTTACCTTTAAATTTTCCTTTGCCTCTATGAAATCTTTTGGCTAATAATGCTTCCAATTGTTCCACACCTTCCTCATCTGTGCTACTGTCACCGGATGCATGTTTTCCTTTTCTACTCTTCTTCTTTGATTTCACCTTCTTAGTGTCTTTTAGTGTTAATTTGGCCTTGAAAGTAGATTCAAGATTCTTAGGTTTGTAGTTATCATAATTGGACAATTCAAATGTAGTGAGTCTTCCCACTATACCTTCAAAGGTTAGTGTGTGTCTCTAATAGCATAGATGGGGAGCAAAATTCTTAATTATTTTCTATTGACAATATAATCTTCCAAATGACCACCTAGACTTCTTATTACACTTACTACTTCTTTCATTCTAGAGGCATATAGATCAACATTCTCACCTTCCTCCATTTTCATGTCATCAAACTTTCCTTCGAGGCTTTCTCTTTTTGCTCTTTGAACATTCTGATCTCCTCCATAGATATCTAATAGGGTTTTCCACATCTTGAAAGTAGAATCACATCCTTTGATGTCATCAAATTCAACATAGCTAAGTGTAGAGGCAATCTCCAACATTGTCTGATTGTGCTCCTTCCCTTTGTTTAAATCATCTATAATAAGGGGTCCAACTGGGTCTATATGTTCCACTCCAATTGAGGTTTTTGCATAATCATCTATTGATCCAAGGTGTAGTTTTAGTAGGCTTTGCCATGCAATGAAGTTATCTTTGTTGAGCTTGGGAACTTCTCTCTTGGACATCTTGGTCTTTCTACTTCTAGTACCTTGAAACTAAATTAGCAGATGGCTCTAATACCAATTATTAGAAATGCTTTAGAATAACTGAGGGGGGGGGGGGGTGAATCAATTATTCAAGGTCCAAATGTCCAATGAAAACTTTTCATCAAGTAAAGTGACCCTATTAAATTGTTCATTCATCCAAGCTTAACTTTCCTACTTAGCAAGTTATTGTAAATCAACATGCAAGCATAACACATGAAAGGTCAACACATAACACAATGATTTACATGGAAACCCAATCTAGGAAAAATCATCAGTAACATGCTACTCAATTCTCACTCTTCTGAAGTGATGCCATGTTAAAGGCTACACCACACTGTTAAATGTGACTTGGTTAAAGGATTTAACCACCCTGTTAGAAGTGGGCTTGGTTAGAGGACTTTAGAACATTCACTTGGAATGTCACCCTATTAAAGGATTTACAAATGGTTGTTAAACGAACCTAAGTCCATAGGATTTTTACCCTAACTGATACAATTACTAGAGAGTAACAATAAGGGCTTTTGACTTGATACAACTTACAACTTATCTTGTAGATTTCATATCACTCTTTAGCTCATAACATTGCCTTGCTTTCTTTCACTGCAGCTCTGGTAGCTTGTCCTCCTCTCAAACTTTGTCTCTTTGAGTCTTCATGCTCGATGTACAATTGCAATCTCCTATTTGACCACTTATTGAAGCAAAGTCTCTCTGCTTTGTTCTTCATTCTCCTCTTGATATCTTCTCCTCGACACCCTTCAACCACTTTGCAATTTGGCACACCAACAACTCTAGCTTCTTGGTCTGTGACTCCTTAAATAGAAGTCTAGAATTGCTTTTCTCACTCGATTCTTCCCTCTTTTAATTTTAGTTCGAATGGATTAGGTAGGATTCATTGAATCTAACCCATATTTTATTCCTTCTAGAAACATCTTGAAGAATCCTCTTAAATTTGCTCAAAAATGATTTACATAAAATTTTGTGCCACCAGCTCATCATCCTTATCCTCTACCCGATTCACAAAATTCAAGGTAACAAATTTGTCAGCTCAAATTTGGTGAATCTTTGACTTTTCCAATAATGTAGCAGCTCGACACTATTAAAATTCTAGTGCTCAGCACATACTATATTACTCAGCATCAATTACGTTTACTGATGCTTGACACCTACTGTGGATTCACTCGGCATCTACTAAGTTTTTTTGACGCTTGACACCTGTTACTTTGCTCGACACCTAAACACACTCGACTCCTTCTATATCACTCGGCACACACTAGATTTTGCATTTGCTCAGCACTAACTAAAAATTTGCTCAGCTTGAACTAGCTTGTTTGGCACTCACTAATGAATTTAGTTAAGCTTTGCAGTCAACCTTATTACAACTTATTCTTCTAGCATTTCTAAGTGTGGCCAATCTCTGTATCTTCAAATATATTACCAATACATCACTTTACCATTGTCTTAACTGATCTTTGTACTTCATTGCAAAACCATAACTCAACCTTTCCTTTAGGTGCTTCTGTTACATCTTGTTGACTAAATCCTCTTCATCAATCAACTAAGTGATAGTACTTGGATCTTATAAGCAATTTTCATTTCATAAAATAGGAGGTTTGACATCAATGGCAAAACAATGATTGAAAACATTTTTATCAACAATCTTCCTCTTTGATAGTATTCTTTTCAATCAGATTTCCAACAAAGTCTTGCAGGTCTCCAATGCAAGTGTAGAATAATATTGTATCATAGAGTGACATATCCAAGATGTAGGAGAGCTCCTACTTGCAAGATCTAAAATTTACAAAGGAGGTGGTTGATATGAAAACATAGGATATTGTTAAATTAGGCTCAATACAATCCTTTGATGAACCTCTTCAATAGTGGATGTTTAGTTTAGAATAAAGATGTGAGTGTATTGGTAAAGCTATAAAATAGTAGTTGGAGTCAATGGAAATTATCAAAGAGGAAAAAAAGAAAATAAAGACTTACTTCTTGGACATTCGTTGTGACTTATACAAGAAAGAGGAAAATGTGAAATCACCATGGGAGAATTGAAAATGATCCACCAACATAACATCAATATATAATAATTCTACACGTGTGTAATAAGGAGCATCAGAAGTTGACAAAAATTGATGCAACACTAATGTGTGTGATAGACATTACCTAACCTTTAATGAAAAGACCCAAGATTTGAAAGAGAGTTAGAAAACCAAAGACGTCGATGTTGTCATCAAGGAAGGAGAGGAGGAGGTCACATGTAACATGTGCCCAATCTTTTCTTATTGTTTATTTAATGATTATTTTCAGTTATGAAACTTATTCTTTCTAGTTATATTTTATACTTTGATATAAAAGACTGTTAATATGTAATTTCCCATTAGAGAGAAGTAAAAATACTATTTATTAGCATTTGAAACTCATAAAAATGTATTGCAATTTTTTCCTCAATTTTCTCCCTTTTCCTATGACAATTGAGTGTGACTTGAATCTTGGATGATGGTTGTTGTTGGCTGATTTATTTTTCATTATTTTGTTATTGAATTAATGAATGGAGGATGGAATAGAATGGATTAATTGTAGGTGTTAACTATGTAGTTATAAGTTATTATGTGTGACACTATTGGTTTTGTTCTTTTCTTATTTATGCTATTTACAATTTTGTCTCTTTTATGGTTGTGTGTGACATCTGATTTTTCATGGTTGTGGGAAGGAAGACATAGATTTATGTTTTATGTTTCAACATATGATTTTATATTCACTTAATGAATACCTCATGGTGATGCATGTTCATTAAATGCTTCTTCTTATCTATGGTTAATATCACACCCCATTTATTTTTTTATAAAAAAACATACATTCATTGCATATATGTTTTAGAGAGTTCTACCTACCATTTCAAAGGTCGTGTTGTTTGATAGTTTGTGAACAAGTTATTATTAATAGAGAGGGGTTTTGAGGGTTTAAATCAACAATATTTAAAAGGTCAATCTGTTAACAAATAATATTCTACTGCTCCATCCATTTGCGATAATATTCCACATCCTTCATTAGCAAACATGTCTAATACAAATATATTTACTAAAGAAAAAATTAATAACTTTGTCAAATGTATTTCATCATTGCAACAACAACTCGCTTCCATTACACAATCCAAATACAACATTCCTACTTGTGAGATAGCCAACTCATTCTCTATGGCAACATTCATGTCTTTATCACTCAATAAATAGAAATACCTCAATTGGAGATATCAATAGAAAAGGTGATCCCTTCACTAATGTGAAAGCATTTTAAATCTTGTGTAGTAATTTTTTAAATGATCAAAAAATGATGGATAAATTGTTTACAAGGACATTTAGATATAAGCTTTATAATGGTGTTGTTCTTTACCCCCTTATTATATTGAGTCTTTCAAACTTTAGGTAATGCTTTCATTCAACAATTTCAAAATAACATCAATCGGCTTGAATTTATTTAACTAATTAGAAACATTGTTAGAAACGTTGTAAGCAAGGTTGTTAAGGAAAAAGTGTGATTTTATTGTTAGATGTTAACATTTGCATGCTCAAATTTCTTATCCTTTCCATGATATGCATGTCCAAATAATTTTAGTTTCTACTTTACAAAAAATATTAGAAATAAGTTATTGGTTTATGAATTTACTTCTTTTATCCTATTACGTGTAATACTTCATATTTATTAGCTTCAACCGATTTGAGTCATTCACTTTAATGAATTCAGTTGATAAGAAATATGCTTATAAAAACCCTTCCCAAAAGTTTCAAAAACCCAACAAAGGATTTATCATAATTAATAATTATTCCAACAATGTTGATGTGCCAGTGGTAACTACAACATCACATGTGACACCTTTGCATCCATTTTCAAACCATATCATAATTTTGCATCTCTCTCTAAATCTTTGCATAACGTTATGTTGAAGTTGATTAATGCTAATGTTTTGAAACATTCTCCCACTAACCCTTTTCAAACCATTGCTAGCCTTCTATGATCTCAAAGCCTTTTCATAATACCATTTTTACACCTTATATCACCTTCATCTATATATCTATTATGTGTACATTTTCAACTATTGCCCATTTGATCGAGCTTAAACATACATCACATTACAATATTGAAATTTACAGGATTTTATATGAAACCCTTAAAAACCCTTGCATTCTGCCCTTCTTCGGCTTTGTCTAGAAACAACACCCAGTCATCATTGTCATTGCTCCCTTGACTACTTTTTCCTCGACTAATCCATCATTTAATTTTCCTTTGTTGCTACACATTCTAAATTTCTCCAGCAAAACCCTATCCCCATAGTTGTTTTACTATTCTTTTGCAGGCTCTCAACCTTCTATTATATTCTTTGAATTCCTTCGTCATTCTTTATGTAAGAATTTTCCCAAGGGAAAAATTCACCCAAGAACTAAGAACTCAAACACAAGCACAACTATAGACCAGAAAGAGAGAGTATGATCAGGATAATGATATATTCAATATGCCATGTTATGAGTACACTAGGAGTGCCTGTATATAAAGGCCTCTGAGATATATCTAGAATGCATAGAAGTCAGCATCATGATAAGTCATACAACCAAGCACATGTCCACCAAATATTGGTTATCCTCCATTAAGCATGCAAGTAAGTGCGATGATGAGAGGATAAGCCTACAAGGGTGTGACACGCAAATTAGTGTTGTAGACACCATGTGCTAAAATAGAGTTGCATACTCCTATGTTGTCAACATGACAACTCAAAAAGGTGTGCAAATTCCTAAGTGTCTCACAAAATAAAATAATTAAATAATTAAAAATAATAAAATAATGCATTAACCTAAGTAAACTTGAGTAAGTGTAAATAGTGAATACGTATTTACACCAACACCCCCCCTTAAGTGCAACTTAGGGGAATGCCCTTAAGCATACAAAAACTAGGACGAAGATGCATAATGAGTCCCGGCTACTAGGCCATGTTAGGTACCCATGTACACAATGAAATGCAATATCTCATAAAGCAAAGAAAGAGGGAAAACCTCATGGGAAAAACCCTCTCCCAAAAAGAGAGATAAATAGGGATGCATGGATGGATGGAGTAATCAATACCCCCCCATGATGACATACATCCAATATACACATAAGAGAATGAGAGAAGGAAGAGAGATAGAATAGGCTCCCCCCCCCCAACAAAAGAAGAATGCTGACAAGTGAAAGTCGCTCCAATGAAGAAGCTAGTCCAAGAATGCAGAATTGTGTTCCTCCCCTTAAGAAGAAACAATGCCAAAGGTACAATCCTGAAGATGTATGGTGGCCCTGAAACCTGCTCGAGTATCCCTGTACTGATGCTAATGTTCGCCCTGTCCAACTGTGCTGCGAAGAACGAATGTAGATCTTGTAAGGATGTCTTTTGAACCTGTTCCAATGAACCATCTATCTCCTCAATTGACAAAGAGACCTCCAGCAATTGTTGTTCATAAGGATCCGTAATCATTCCAACTTGAGAAGATTGATCATGTAGAGAATGGACATGAGGGTCAAAGTGAACCCTCTCAACAACTATAAAAGGATCACCTTCATCAATGAGAATATGTAAGTCCTCAAAACTATCTCCCAAGTCAACTAAAGTTGGAGCTGGAAGACAAGATGTACCATGTTGTGATGGACCTTTCACTGTGGCAATGTAAGCATGTGGACTGTACTGATGATATGACCTCTCACTGCAACTGTCGATAGAATCCCATGTGTTTGAAGCCATTGAAGCACTATCGCTGGTGTCACTATCAGTTTCCACTATGTATGATTTGTGGAGAGGAGTAGAGGATAAGCTTGGTGAGCTTTCCTCAAAGTAAACATCATTCTCCACAAAGATCTCATGAATCTCAGGATCTAGAGGTCTATATGCCTTAGCATTGTCTTCATAATCGATGAAGGTACAAGGCCGAGGTATTAGTGTCTTGCAACCCCTGAAAGAAAGGTTAGCCCATGCTGGACAACTGAAGACTCTAAAATGACTCACAACAATTTTTCTATCGCACCATGCCTCAAAAGGAGTCTTCCCATCTAAGGCATTATGAGGAGACCTATTAAGTATGTGAGTAGCACTGCTAATGGCTTCAACTTCAAGTGTAGGATCAAGAGACTTGGCTTTTACCATGCAACTTGCCATGGTTTTGAGATTCCTAATCCTCATTCCTACAACATCTATCTTATGCGGACTGAATGCTAGTGGGATCTGAAGATCAATCCCATTAATTTTGCAAAAGTCCTTAAGTCTTCTATCCACATATCTGTTCTCATTGTCCACCATGAGTACCTTGATGGTTTTCCTTGATTTGTGTTCAACATGAGTCTTAAAGTCTTGAAGCTTATGAACCACTTCATTCTTGTGATGAAGGAAGTAGACCCAAGTGAATCTCAAAAAGTCATCAACAAATGTGAGTATATAGCAGTCGTGGTTGATTGAAGTCACTGCAAAGGGTCCTGCTAAAACCATGTGAACTAACTAAAGTACAACTGGAGCTCATGAAGACATCCCTTTATCATACTTCTCCTTGAGATTCATATCCACTGAACATGATGGACATTCTCCCTTAGAAAAGCTGATATTAGGTAAACCTTTGACCATGTGTTTTGAGAAAAGTTGTTAAAGAGAGCAGAAGTCAAGGTGACCAAACCGCTCATGCCATAAGTTGATGTTTGAAGTAGAGTGAGTCAACAAGGCTTGAGAAGGAGACTTAGGTACAAAATGGGAGAAGGAATAAAGCCTCTTGTCATCATTGACTTTCCCCACTACAACTAAAGAATCATCTTTGAGACTTTGCACCATCACTGAATCTGGAAGGAACTCAACTTTATGACCATCTCCAAGGTGAGTGATTTGGTAAACTAATAGGAGATTGGAGCTAAGGTTTGGAACATAGAGAACATCTTTGAATTCCCCATTTTCCATTTCAACGTGTCCTTTCCCTTCAACTTCCATTTTGGTATCATCTCCCATGAAGATGTATGGTACCTTTGACTGCTTCAACGAAGAAAAGTCTCCCTTTGAAGAACCCATATGATAGGAGGCACCAAAGTCAAGTATCCATTCTAAAGAAGAACTTGTGTTTGCCATTAGTGCTTGCCCTTTACCCTTTGAAGAGGTTGGAATTGAATCCTTGGAAGTACCTGACACTTGAATCTTGTTCTTCCTAAGTAGGTTTTCTAACTCATCGATTCATTTTGTTTTGTAATGATGCTCGTCATGATTTGGCTTTTTGCAATATGCACAAAAAAGTTTGTCCTTCTTGTCATTACTTCCTTTCTTGTTGGAAGAAGAATCGCCTTGTTGTGAGGAGGATTGTTGTGTCTCAAATTGTGTTTTTTGCTTCCACTACTTGTTGTTTTTGTTGTTGCTTTTCCCTCCTTGACTTGATTTGTGCTCATCACTAGCCACCAAGGCTTTGGTCTTTGATGACTTGAGAAGTCCTAAATCCATCAAGTGAGATTGTTCAACAATCAACATTTCTAGGAATGCATCAAATGAAGGCTTCTAGTAAGTAGATCCCATGGTCAACCTATGAGTATTAAAACTCAAAACAAAGGAAGCGTACTCTGAAGGTAGCCTCTTTAGGATGTGATGAATCAACTTTTCATCCTTCATGGGATTTTCACAATCTTTAAGAAGTGCCCTATACTCATTGGCTTTGATGATATAATCCTAAATTGTTTCAAAATTATTTGGATCTGGATATTCAATTTGAAATCCCTTTTCTTCATCCACCTTACCATACAATGACTCAAGTTTATCGCAAGCTTCTTTAGATTCAGAACAATTTTTAATGTGAAAGAGAAGATCCTTATCTACACAACTCCTGATAGCTCCTAAAGCTTGTTGGTCTTGAATTTTCCAATCAATGAGTTCTTTAGCATCAGTAGGTTTAGGAATTTTACCTTCAACATAAAGACTATATCATTTTTTCATTAATCTACTCCATGCAATATCTTTCCATGTAGAATAGTTGCGGAAGTTAAAGGAGGACATTTAAAACCCATGATGTAGAAAATGAAAAGAGTACAATAGAGAGACACAAAAAAACATAGTACACCCCCTCCACCCCCCCTTCACTCAATCAAAAGACCCCCCCAAAAAAAATGCTTTTGGCACTTTATAAGTAGTGTGTGTACAATGGGCCACTTGTCAAATTGAACAAAACAAACTTTTGATTTTGCTTTTACAACTGCCTTATGAGGCTGAAATCTGTCATTAAGCACTGTAGCTCATATTTACAACAATTCTAAGAAAGAATCAAAGCTTTACAATGCTGAAAAAGGCCTAATTCTGAAAGTGAGAAATTGGTCCACACAACCCTAGAATCTAACTTCAGATCTGGAAATTAGGTGAAAAAACATGCACTATCAAAAAAATAGAACTTGAAAAAGTTACCAAATGTGCCCATATGGAACGTTTGAAGTTGCAAAACACAAGATTATGCAGGTACAGTCACCAAAAAATATAATTTCTACAAAATCTGTGCACCAAAACTTTAAAAAAACCACCACTAGAAAATTTAGGAAATTTTACTCAATTTCAAAAAAAATTACACCTGAATTAGAGTCCAGATGTCTGAGTTATGGGCTCGTAAAGACAGGCTGCCAAATGAAAAGCAATCTAGAGAGGGGTCTAGAGAAAAAACTACAATTCTAAATTTGACATTCAAACGGCCATCACTACAGTTGTAAATGGCTTGGGTTTGATAGTCAAATGGACATCAAATTTAGGCTAGTGAAAAAGTGACATCAGCGAAAAAAGCCCCTGGGTGATGTGGCAGGGTGACTGGGATGTTGACTGTTATTTTTGTACTATATGGAATGTATAGATAGAGGACATGTGGCAATTGATGTGTCTGTACATGTGTCAAAAAAGTTTGACTATCCATGTTGCTAATGTGGCAATTTTGGCTAATGTGGCAAATGACGTGTCCTTGTACGAAGCTGTCATGGCATCTAAGTCAGCTGACGGGGTGGGAGAGCAGTCCATGTGGCTATACGATGAAGCAGCTAGCACCATGTGTCAAGGTAGAGACAGTTTACAATCAAGAGAATTGAAAACTGTCATGCCGGAATACTGTCAAACAATCGGTATATCACAATGGGGGCGAGAAGAAATGTACTTTTGGTAGTCTGAAAATGCACTGAGACAGTTGGATGTGACACGTGTCAAAGCATTGTGTCACTGGGAGGTTGCTTAGAATGTGTAGAATGATGTTGGTATATCTAAAGATTTCGGCAGGGTTCTATGCTGCGGGCAGTAAAGGTATAGACAGTTGATGCCAGGATCTTCAGTGCACTAGATTGTTCGCTAGTTTATGAAATACAAGAGCTAGAAAAGCTTTGTGTTAACTGGCATTTGAAAAAGCATTTGCCAACTTATTTTAAAAGATCCAACATTGGTGGAGTGAGAGGAATATGAGACATTTAAAAGCAATGTGCCCAACTCACATAAACAAATGTGAAGCTCTTGTGTGCGAAATGTTGAGGAGGCTGTCGCTGGTGTGCGGGGCTAGCCAGAATTTTCAAAGGCTGTCACTGCAACTTGTGGTATGGCAAAAAATTTGTTTGAAGTCCCTTGTCCACTGCAGAAAATAAATAATAATTCTCTGCAAAAAAATGAATAAACCCTCCAAATGGCAGAGCCAGGGTGTCACGACACTAGTACATTTTGGTAAATATGTGACTATGTGACTAAAAATTTTAGTCACACCACTAAAATTTCTAGTCACATGATTAAAACTTATCATATTTCACTATTTCTTTGCAATTTATAGGCATAGGTGACTAAATAAGTGACTAATCCAGTCACCAGGTAAAATCACAAGATCAACCAAATAGAAATGACTAAATACGCTAGCAAACAAAGGATTAAATAAGTGATTAGATAATTATTCAATAATAATTAGTAATTGAAACATGAGTGACTAAATAAGCGACTTGATAATTAGTCACTAATAATTAGTCATTTGTACTTTCTTTCTTCAATTTTTCTAAGATTATTTATTAATGGATTGGGTTTATTTTATTTTCCATAACTCATTGATGACCCTTGGACCTTCTCTTTCTCATACTAATTGTAGTTTCACTTTGCATCGTCCCAGATATTGGACGCTTTGTTAAATGGCCCAAGAGATTTTATTCATCATTTTGGACTCTTTGATCCATATTACAAATTGATTCAATTTTCCTCTAAGAGGTATATCAATAAATGGATGGATTGATAATTTTATGCTTAATTTAATTCTCTTCTATTTCTATTACTCATTCAGAGTCTCAATTGTTTATTCCACTATTTATAATAAAAGGAATTATTATTTTATACTAATACTTAAAATTATATTTCTTAAACATATATAAATATAATTATTTATAAAAATATATTTAATAACATTGTTTATTATATGTCATACTAATCAAACTTCCATACCTATTTAACATCACATTGCATATCTAATGCAGTAGCTAATTTATGAAATTTTACCTCTATAAAAACACTTACCTAAACTCTAAATCAAATCTTTAAACATCCCACAATTATGAATAAGAGTTTGGACCATGATCTTTTTATTCCTACCATTTTGAGTCTAATCTACACAAATTGTTTTAAAAATATTTTACCTCCATTAAAGGCTTTGAACTTTTTTTGACAAAAAAAAGCACAAACCTTTGTTAATATTTTGAAATAAAACACCAAACACAACAAATAACAAATATGTTCGGATGTATTAAAATTAAAAAATCATAAACCTCTTTTGGGGGTGGAACAAAATCATTATTTTCTCATCTCTCCCTTCAAAAATGGTGAAAGACAAAGATGAATTTCAGAGAGAAATGAAGGGATTCTCACTGAAAAAATATATGGAAGAAAAACATGTCATTTGTGTATGATCCGGTGATCACTAACGCCTTTGAATGACCCTCCTTATGGTGCAGTGGCTTCCCGAGAGTAATGAACCGCCTGGAAAAGATTATACTATTCAGAGAATGATACTGGGGACTCACACTTTTGACAATAAGCCCAACTATTTGATTCTGGAGCAGGTGCAACTTCTACTTGAGGATACCAATAATGGTTTCAGGAGATATAAAGCGGAATGCATTGAATTTGTAGGATTTGGTTGTGGTAATTACAAGGTAAGGTTTCCTTTTCCTTCTCTTTTTGTTTTAGTTCTAGAGAGCTTGGCCATGTTATGGAGAGGAAGGGATTGGATTTTTTTAGTGACAAAAGTTGGACATCTACACCTATCATTTGGCACAATAATTGATTTTCCCTACCACATGATCGAGTGTATTGGAACTAGGGTTTTGTCCACTTAAACATGATTAGCTTTCTAATGTGATTGGTTGGTGGTATTAATGCTAATGCATGCTTTAGGGGAGGCTATGGATTTGGTTTAGATTGTGATTGAATGAGTTAAATTTGAACTTTAGAACATGAACCATTAGCTGAAACCATTGAATTACCCATAAAGCCACATTTTGGCCTTATTAGTCAAACTTGGCATGTTGACTACACTAACATATTTTGGACTCAAATAGTATTCAAATGGCATTATTGGCCATGTTTACATTATTTAATGACTTTATAGGTCTACATACACTTCATATTGGATCAGTCAAATGACCCTAGTAATGCTTCTTGAGTTTCTAGTGCTCTGCACCAAATTTCCATCACTTGGGAAACAACTAATTTCTAAGCATTTATGTGCTCTTGTCCAGTGCCTCTTTGTAGACAATAAAAACTAATTATCCTTCCACAATTGCCTAAGAACCCTTAATTTTAATTCCATAGCTATTTAAAAATTAGAAATTACCTTTCATATGTTATATTTTCTTCTATCTTCTTCATCTTCCTTTCATACGTCTGCTTCCATATTCATGAAAACGTCAAACAAGATGTCACCACTCAAACCCATATCTGCTCACAAAATTATTTTGCATAACTCTAGTGCCTCTCTAGTTAGTTTCTTATTAGCAACATATTACATGAACACCTTGTGTATTTAATCCCTTCATAAGGTTTACTTAATAAAGATCAATAGGAATAACCTTGCAAAATCCTTGAAGGACTATTCATAGCAAATTGTTAAAGCCTAATTCCTCTCAATGATGAAGTTCTTCACTTCTTGTAAACTTCTAAGAGGCATACATCCATTTTCTTTTGTGTATTTTTTAAAGCATGAACATACTTGGAGTCTTTTATTAACAAATGTTAAAGGTGATCAAGGAGAATGCACAAACAAAGTCTTATAAGGTTGCCTTTGGTAGTGAGTTATAGATCTGATCCTTTGGGTGTTGTTACTACATAAAAAATCATGTCAATAGGTTGATATAAGGTTAAATGTTTCTCTATTTTGTATTGAGTTCCTATGGTGAATTTGGTGGTCCAAGCACAAGATACTAAATGCTTGTCATGCCCTTGTGGTGGTACTATTATGTTGATGTATCGGGTTGCTAATTTGAATCATTATTTTATTAGTCCCTACTAATCAAGAGTAAATGTTTTCTTTGAGACCATGGTGTTCCCTTAATCAAGCCTTTGAATATGAATAAAAAAAATTGTTGGTTCTTTTTGTGTCAATAATTGAGTCACTAAATAGGAAATTGTGCCAATCATAAAGCTTATGCAATTTTCCTCTAAAAAAATCTAGAAAGATAATCACAAGACTAAGTAAAGTCAAAGACTTGGTATAATTTCTAGCCTGAAGAAAAATGGGAATGACACTCAGAATACCCCAAAACTTGTTGATATAATCAAAATAGTCTATGGGTGTTGGCACTACATATTTGGGACCTTTACTTAAATAGTAACACTTGGACATTACCTTCTCATAAGACTCTGTTTGTAATAACAACTGTTGACTGTAAGTGATCCAGACATTGCTATAACTCTCTCAACGAAGATTACATCTTCCCCATACAAGTCATTACATGCTGACAACTAACACATGTTGTTCTCATGTGAGATGTAATAATAATCATTCTTCTTCACCATGTCACAACTTGGAGGGTTTCCATAAGACTTTATCTCCAGATTCACCACTTCATATTGCTCTGAAGAGTAATCTTTATCAATATCCTTGGTTCCACCAACAACTACCACATTTTTCTTCTTCAACTTTTGCCTCGCATAAAACTGCAAGAATGATGAGATGAGCAGAGCAAGAGGATTACCATGTAAAAACTGCCAGAAAGCATAAACCCACTGAGCCCATGACAACTGTGTGTTTTCAAGCCAATAGGCAAAGCGTTCTCCAAACGTGCTAAGCTCCACATTTAAGCCTTGCAATCCAACAATTTGATTTTGGGATTACAAAGGTTGTAGACTTGGATCTTGTCAAAAAGAAATCCCAGGGCATTTAACGAGTTAAGAAGAAGAGAATACCAAAAAACTCAAGGTAACATTTATCCCTTCAAAATTTTACTTCATAATAGAGAGATAGATACATTACTCTCAAAAATCATTGGAAAATTACTGAGAATCATTCTCTTACTAAATTTCCACATTCTATTTTATTGACTTTGCCTACCTCTCAACCATAATAGAGTATATAAATAACTTTCAATTGGATACAACTAATTCAACCCTCCTTATAAGGATGTTGAATGGTTTAAAAACTATTGACAACTTTGAATGCAAACATTGTACAAGTTGTCAAGCAATTTTACAACTTCTTACAACTTTTGACATACAATTGATCTAACCACTAAATGAGTCCTATATTACTTCCAATGTGCCAAAAATGGCTTTAGATGGCCCAACATAGTATTTCCCTTTGTATTTGAATCCTTTGACCATTTTGACTTGTTGATAATCACAATGCAATTTTGTCTTATTAGCCTAACAATATGACCCCAAATGGCTATAAATATCATCTAAATAATCAAAAAGACCTTATAACATCTCATTTTGATCTTTTGTACCTACGCAATCTACATCATGATTTTAATAAGGATGAGGTAGTTGTACCAATTTTAATGTGCTATTGACTATCATCTGCCTAATTACTCAAGATGAAAGTTAACATGCTCCAGGCCAAGGACTCACTGGCCTTCCCTTTGAGGGACTTTCTAGTAATTTTGTGCCCACACAATGATGGTTAGGATAGAGGAAGAGTTATTTCTTTCCTTGTTGACTAGCTGAAACTCTATAATGGCAGTGAAGGAAGCCATGATAGTTTATTATCCTTGACGTCACATGTTTTGGCTTTAATTTTACGTGAGGATAATGTAGCTTGTCAAGTGTCTTTTGAAAATGGTCTGTGCGTGTTTTGTTGGATGTTCTCTCTAACTTTTGCCCAGAGGAAGTTGAAATGGAGAAGATGCCAGAATCAAAATATGTGACAACAATTTTACTAGTTCTGGATCATATGGTTTAGGGCAAGCCAAAATCAGATTCTATTGTGTTGACTATTGATTAGTTGAAGAGGAGAGATGAAAGTCATCAAAATTCTGAAAATGTGGGCGATAACCAACATAAGAGTCTAGAACATGCTCTTAGTGTGGGTGAAGGGTACATGACAACTGAAGAGCAAAAAAGAGCAATTGACATTGTCTACAATTTTATTCATATTCATTTTCCCTCTACTACCACACAATATTTTCTTTAACTCTGTGCAAGGCTAAAAAAAGTCCATGCTATAGCGTTGCACTTCCTTGAAAAGGGTGGACTGGCTACATTGTTGAACTTGCCAACTAAGTGCTTGTTTTATCGATTTGACAATGTTGTAACTACTATCATTCATCACATTCTTGAGTATCATAGTAGATTCAACTCAAAACATTGGTGGAAGAGTGAGTCCTTGCAGTTTTCAGTTAAATTTGGCTCCTATTATTTCAAAAGATGATGTGGTTTTTATTTTGGCTGCATGAGAAGTTTGTCAGATTGAAATGCATGGAGAGAGGCCTTATGTTATTTTGTCAAAATACTAAGAAAAGGAAAAGGGAAAAGAAAAAGAATAGCTTTTGGAAAAAGATAAGCAGGTTACTGGGGATAAGGCCATTCAAATTGAAAAGACCTTGCCTGGAAACTTAGGTAATGGATCTATTAAAATTTTTGATGTAAGAGGGAAAACTAAAAGCCACAAGAGATCATCCCATAACTTTGCAAGTGTGATAGAGCAACTTTTGGATGTAATCATTCAATTTTTGCTTGTTGCTAAAGATGATGTTGGAGGGAAATCTCAATGTTTGGGTTCCTTGTGTAGCCTTCAAAGATGCCTTAAGCTGAGTTTGGTAAGGTCACTATCGACAGTCTTCCTAGATTGAAAGTTGGGATTATCATGGCCCATTTTAAAATGAGAATCTATTGGAAGGATCTCTGAGCCTTGTTCTGGAGCATAAATATCAATATCAACACACTACAATAAATCATCAATGCCTCCAAGCTTCGGCATTTCTAATGATATACTAGAGCCTTGTCTCACTAGTGCCATTTGTAGTTTGAATCTTCTATTTTATGAATCTCCAACATTTTGTGTAGACCAGAGTCAGTTCCATTTGTAGCTTTAGACATTTCTAATAAAATAGTAGCATCCATTATTAAGCAAGGTGATAAGCTATCATCCTTGGTCAGCTTAGACAACTTTGAAGTAGTATCAAATTTATTGCATTCGATCTTGCAAGCCTCCAGTGGAAGAACAACCTAGTTCTCTTCTAAGATAGAATCCTTCATAGCTAAAGAACATTTTACATGAGTACTACTTGCAACACAATTACCAATGCCCTCTAGAAACATAATGTTCAAGCTAGGAGATCTGTCCTAGTCCTTTGTGACCTCAAACATCTTTGATCAAGCATCTAATTAAGCAAGTTCTTGCCTACAATATTCTGTTGGAAGACCATCTACAGTCTGATCTGTAGTGGAATTATCCATGCCAAATGAAAGGGGGTTTTCATCTACAAACAAGGTTTCAAAGCAAGGATATTTGTCATGATACTTTGTATTCTCAGCCATCTTTGAGGGGACATTCCCACTCTCATCTTTGGCAGAATCATCTATACTTTTTGTAAACATAGGCATTTTCAATGAAATATCGATTATCTCTATAGACAACTCCTTGAGGCAAGAAAATGTATCATCTTCTGTTGAAAGCTCAGACATTCCCAGTTTACGTGCATCTGCTGGAAGGACATTAGAATCATCTATAACACAAGTTGAAATGCCAGCACTATGTGTGTGTTCAACTTCATAATTCTTGAATGTAGAAACAATCTTGTTTATAAATAAAGTATTCAGGAAAGGAGACCTGTCACCACTCTTTTCTACATAAGAATCATCTATTTGAGAAAGTTCATTCTTGGAAGCCTCTATTGGAAGGACCTCCTTCACCCTGTGTGTAGTAGACTGAACTACACTTGAGAAAACATAAATGTCTCTAATTCTCTCAACCTCAGTGTTCTTTGATGAGCTGCCAATGTCCTTCACAAACAAGATGTTCAAGCAAGGAGAAATATCTTGATCACTTATAACTTAAGCACATCTGGAGAAGCTTGAAGGTCATGATTATTAAGCTTAGAAGCCTTCTTTGTAAGGATCTTGCTATCATTTTCTATGTCAAAATACCCCCTACTGAACAAATGGACATGTTAGTAATGCTTTGAAGCATAGGGTCCTTCAATGGGGTGTCAAAGATATTCAAGCAAGGAGAAAATGAGAAATCATCATCCTTTGTACCATTAGATATCTTTGATGGAGCATTTAATTCATAAAGTTCCATCTTGCAAGCCCCTGTCCTTGGATTCACTTCACTTTGTTCTATGGAAGAGTCATCCATAGTTGAATGAGGGACTGTATTTGCATTTATTAGCTCACATTTATTTGCTAAAGTACCCTCTCCAAAAAATGTATCCAAGAATAGACACTCATCATGCCTTTTTTCAAGCACAAGCATCTTTGATGGGCTATCTATTTTAGTAACTCCCAGCTTGCAATCCTCTTTCATACAAGTCTCTGTTGAGTGCAACCCCTAATTATGTTCTACAGACAAATCATTCATCCCTAAAGAAATGGGCATGACATTTATGCTTTGAAGCATGGGGTTCTTCAACAGAGTGTCAAAGATATTCAAGCAAGAAAAGAATGAGAATTCATTGTCCTCTGTACAATCAAATTTAGAAAGTTCAATCTTGTCAGCCTCTGCCAATGGCCTCACATCACTTTGTTTTGTGACAAAATCATCCATACATGAATGAGGGACCACATTAGAATGTATTATCTCACATTTCTTTGGACTACCCTCTCCAAGCAATGTATCCAAGAACACGGATTCCTTGTGGCTCTTTTCAATCACAAGTGTCTTCGATGGGCTATCTATTTTAGGAACTCCCAGATTGCAATCCCCTTCCATACAATCTTCTTGGCTCCATTCTATGGCAAAGTCATCCATGACTGAAGAAGGGGTTATATTAGTGCTGCCTGTATCTCACTCTTCTTTGATTGAGTATCTTCTTCAAACAGTAAATTTAAGTGTGGAGATAGTGGGCCCTTTGTGATCTCAGGCATCTCCTCTAGATTGTCTAATTCAGGAAGTTCAACACTGTCTTTATTTACACAAGTTTTTTATATCTAATGAAGGAGATACACTAGTGCTGGTTGTGAATTCTATCTTCTTCATTGGAGTCCATAATTCCTTCTAGCGCTCAATGATCTCAGAGATTTTTATTGAAGCATCTGATTGACAATCAGTCAGAAGAGTCTCTTGCCTCTCTTCCATAGAAGAATCATTTATACCTAAAAATATGATATATTGCTGGTGATTACATACTCAAACTTCTTCAATGGAGTAGTAAACAAACTAGCTTCTTCAATAACATAAGAAAGAATATTTTGTGGGCCATCATTTCCAACTGAAATCTTCCCACTATGACACTCTCTAGAATCTTAATCTTCATCATGTGTTAGGTCTACGCCTCTAATCATGTTCAGTTATATTTCATTTACATCATTAGAATTGTCTTTCTCAATGCTGCTAGAATTGCTTGATTCGTGTGCATCCTCTTCATTAACAACAACATCCATACTAGCCTCACATTGAAGGTTGAAAATTTTATCTTGGGACTCAACAAATTCGGCTAACATATTAGAAACAAAATCTATGCTTCTAGCTATCATAGCCTTACTGATCATTGTTTTCTCCTTTGAAGCTTCATCATCTTTTGCAGCCAAATCTAAGCTAGTATAAAATTTCTCTGATTTCATTTCAAAATCTCCATTTTCTTGAACACTAGCAGAGTCATCATATGATATCTTTTGTTGTGACCTTTCTAGATCTTGAATTAGGTGAAGCTCTTTTTCCTGTACATTATTGAAATTACCTTCCTCGCAACTACTGAAATCCCTTAGTTCATGTGCACTTTATTCATTAACTGTAGGGACTACACCAACCTTACATGGAAGGTTCAAATATATCACTAGGAGCTCCACAGAATTGTACAAAATATTATCAGCAAAAACTATGCTTCCGGCTATCACAACATCACCAACTAGTGTTTGCTCCTCTGTAGTGTCATCATCTTTTGCAGTCAAACTTGAGCTATTAGCAGATTCCTCTGATTTCTTTTAGAAATCTCGGTCTTCTTTGTCACTCTCAAAATCACCATGTGATACCTTCTGTTCTGACATTTCTACAAGTTCTTTTTTCTATTACGTCATCTAGACCATTTTCCTCATTGATGCAGGAATCCCTAAATCCATGTGCATCATCTTCAAACAGTGGAATCTATATCAAGCTCGCATGGAAAGTATGAATTTTTCTCTTGGGACTGTATAGGTTTGTCCAAAATATTATTGACATAAACTATGCTTCCAACTATCTTACCATCACCAACCATTGTTTGCTCCTCCAAAGCATCATCATGCTTTTCAGCCAAATTTAAGTTTGTATAAACTCTCTCTGATTTCTCCTCAAAAGCTATGTCTTCTTTGGCATTTAAATTGCCTTCCTCAGAGCTGCTATAATCCCTTGCTTTGTGTCCATCCTCTTCATTAACAAAAGAGTCTAGACAAGCTTCACATGGAAGTTTTGAATCTTTTTCTACAGATTCACGAGAGCCGTCCAACATATTATCAATAAAGACTATACTTCCGGCCATTATTTTCTCCCATGAAGCTTTGTCATCTTCTATGGCTAAATTTGACCAAGTATAAACATTGTCTGGTTCCTTCTTAAAGTTGCACCTTCTTAGTCATTGGTAGAATTGCAATGAGGTTGATTAGTTTTCTCTTCTATTTACTCCTCAAAATTAAAATCTCTATCTTCCTAGTCACTGGTAGAATCAACATATGATGCCTTCTGTTGTGATATTTCCACAACTTGAATCAGAGAAAGTTCCTTTTCTTTTGCATCATTTAAATCCTCATCCTCAATGCCACTGGAATCTTTTAATTCATGTGCACCCTCATCATCAACAATAGAGTCTATATAACCTTCACATGAAAGTTTTTAACCTTTCTTTAGGGACTCTACAGAGTCCAAAATATTATCGACAAAAACTGTGCTTGCAGATATCATACCATCACCAGCCTCTATTTGCTACTCCAAAGCATCGTCACCTTTTGTAGCCAAATCTAAGTAGCAATAGAAATTCTCTAGATTCTTTTCAAAATCTCCATCTTCTAGGTCATTGAAAGAATCACCATATCCTACACTCTCCTGTGGTATTTCTAGATCTTGAACCGAGCTGATTTCCTTCTCCTTTACACCATAGAAATTATTTTCCTTACAGCTACTGAAATCCCTTAATTTGTGTAGATCCTCTTCATTAATAGATAATTCTAGACCAGCTTCACATAGAATGTTTGAATTTTTCTCTAGAGACTCAAGATATTTTTCCAAAAAAGTATCAATAAAAACTGTGCTTCCAGCCATTGTTTACTTCTCCAAAGCTTCAACTTTTGCAGCCAAAACTAAGGAAGCATCAACTATGTTGGTTTCTTTTCAATTTCTCCATTTTCTTGCACAAGGGAAGAATCACCATGAGGTTGATCGGTTTCCTCTTCTATAAACCCAAGAGATTCATTGAAGTTATCAACATCAAAATCTCCACCTTCTTGGTCACTGGCAGAATCAGAATCACCATGTGACGTCCTCTGTATTGATATCTCTACATCTTGTTTTAGGCATGGTTATATTTCCTTTACATCATTTAAATCCTCTTCCTCGCAGTTGGTGGAGTCCCTTAATTCATGTGCATCCTCTTCATTAATAATAGAGTCTATATCAACCTTACATGTAGAGCTTGATTGCTTATTCCTGTCAACAAATTATGGGACAATTTCACCTACTTTAGCCTCATTTCCCTCAAAACTTGACTCCCCTTGGCCTTGAATACTTTCATCTAACATACCACTTGCATCAACCTTGATCTCTTCAGGGTTGGCATTTATATGTTCTAAAGATGTATTTCCAGTCACTTCAATGGAAGCATCATCTTCAAAATTTAGAGAGGTTTCAACAAGACTGTTAGTCATGTTTTTCTTGGCTTCCTCAATACAATTAGTTTGTAGAACTTCCTCTTGTCTATTGATTCTTCCTCTTTTGGTGAGAACATTACTATCTTTGGTACTAGAATTCACATACCAAAGCAGTGAAAAATGAGCCCAAGGCTTTGTAAAAAAAATATTACGTCACCATGTGTAAAGTAATATGGCTTTTAGTTTTAGAATATCGAAACCTATAAAAAAATTGAGATGAAACAGAATGATAATTCTGTATACCCTATATTTCTAAATGATGGTTTGGAAGGAATCCTAAAATAGTTAAAGCATTTCTATGTATAATTTGTTTTGCTTGAGTTCCAAGTACAAACAATATTTTCTACTGCTGACAAGCTTGGGCATTGTAAAGAATCAGTCTTTATCAGTAATGATTGTGTAATCATAGTTCTCATGCTATTGAAAACCTATAGTAGATTAAAAAAAAAGACCCTTCATAATGGATCAGAGAACATTAAAAATTTTAACTACTCAACATATTTGGCATTTTAGTAGTACATAAAGCAATTTATTTACTCTCAAATTGCTAAGGCATGGTGGAAGTCATGTGTGTGACTCCATGAAATATTGAGTAGCTATGATGAATATTATCATGATGAGATAACAATCGCCTATCTTTATGATGAGATAACAACTGATAAGTGGGAGATATTTTTCCACAACAAGTCAAATTGTGATATTGCTGTCAAGATTTAATTGTGTAGTTTTTGAGTCAAACTCATTGATCCAATGAGTGCTAAGTGTTTCATTTATTCTCATGAGAGATAGATTCATGTAAGTCACTACTCATGAAATATGGGTCAATGAGTTTGACTCAAAAACTACACTGTTAAATCTTGATAGCAATATCACGAGATAACAATTACTCATTGATGAGATGAGATTTTGTTAATAACACTTTTTGGTTGCCACTCTTTATATTTGGCATGCTGAGAAATAACATGTCATATGAATGATCTCTCTTGCTAATAGGGGGTGTTAGAAATCTAGTAGCTACATCAAAGCTCATTCATACATATGTAGCTCACAAGTTCATCAGAGTTCTTTCCATTTTGAGATGCTAATTTGTCTAAGACTACGACACCACTCAGTCTATTTACTATGCTTGACAATGAGGTGTATGCTCTTATCATGGGTTTTGGCTTTGCTATTTTGCTAGTGACTTCTCATGGCCTCTTCTCTATGGCCTAGCTGCTCTCTTGTAAACCATTACTTCTTTCATATTTACACTTACCATAAACATTTTTCTTTTTGTTGAGGAAGTATGATATGGCTCCATGGGTGATGACCCATAATCATGGTTTCACATCATTTAGAGTTCTAACATTTTATAGCTCATGGTCACTATCAATGGAGTGATAAATTTTAGTTATGGTTGTAACAACAATTTATTTGTACTCCTTGGCATCGTGCTAACATATATGCTATGCTAGAAATTTAATATAGTGGCTATGTGACTCACCTGCCAAGTTTCATTCATTATAATCAATGGTTTATGGAAGTCAAGGTTCGTTCTTAATTATCATTGATTCATTTTATTTTTTGATTATGCATCTTCATTACCATGGTTGATTGGTATTCAGGAGCCGAATACTTATGTATATGTCCTATCCAGAGTTGGGTGTTTGTGTGAATGATATATATAATAAAAGAGTTGGGTGAATGATATACAAATGTTTAGATTTTGTGCAGACATATTAAAGTCTAAGCAGTCTATATTAAGTTTATTAGAAGTGTAGTGAATTTAAATTATTATGAGTCATAAAATTCCATAATTTTTTTTCTAGATGTGAAGGTGTTTTTCATTGGGTTTATTATCAATGTTGTAAGAGTTTCCGTCGTGTGAAAAGTTCTTGTATAATCTCAGATGTCATAAGCATATTCTTTTTGAAAGTACGATACATGCTGCAGAGGAACTTGGTCTATGGATATTTGATTAGTATATGATCGATTACTATTATGTCATACTCATTGTGAAGAGCATCTGTCAAACACATATGATTTGGTATATTCAACTCTTAGAGTAAAAGCTTATTGGTTGATGCTTGAGAGTCATCAAACATAAGCATAAGATCACTATATTTGTTTTGATAATATAATAAAGGAACTTATTTTGTGGGGTTGGGTTTTTCAATTTTCTCCCATGAGTAGGAAGATTTTCTTAGGCTAATTTGTGTCTTCCTTTATGTTTGCTTTTCAACTTTTGGATTTTTTAGTATATTGTAAGTTGCTTTAATTGTGGTTCAAATTCAACAGTTGAGATATGAGGAATAATTACAAGCATGCGCTCATAGTGATTATACATTACTTTTCTTCTAAATCTAGGCTTTTGAATTTGCATGCTAGTATTTCCCTAAACGACATTATTGGTCTTCAACATTTAATGCAAGGACTGAATCAAGCTACTATCTTTTTTGTTAACAGTGAGGCCATCAAATCCTATTTAGAGCACTTGCCATTGCAGCATGATTTGCTTCTAGATGACTCTTTAAAACAAATAACTATTAAAAAAAACTACAGCTAACAACATATTACCAATGGGTTTTCTGTGCAAATGTCAGCGGATCAGGTACATGGTATAGAACAAGATTTAGTATACAAAGAACATCAACAATAAAGTAAACATTCACAAACTAAAACTAAATTCACATATATGTTTAGACAAAGAAAAGCAAATAAGAAGTGCAAAACCTCAAAGGAGAAAACACTCCATGCTTTCTTGATTTTGTAGATGCATCATTTGATGTGGATGTATGCTCTAGATGCTCAAAGTTGCTTCAATGGTGGAGATGGGTAATGAAAAATTGGTAGCTTTGTGAGCTCTCAATTTGGCATTATAAGGGTAAGATTGATGACTTTGGTTCTCAAAATAGCATGGTAACTTTAGCTCAAAGATTGTTGTTGAATGACTTGGGATGGGATTCAATTTATAGGCCAAGGGGTAGAGGGATGGAGGGCTTAGATGCAAGGATGGGGAGATGGTTAAGGAGGGTTAAGATGCACTCAAAGGGGAGCACATGGATTGTGCTTGTTTAGCACCGATGGGAAGGTGACACTTATCACAAGGAGGATGAGTGTGAGAGGGTAGGGTAAGGGGTTGGTTAAAGGCATGATGAGTGGGGTTGAGTATGTAAGAGAGATGTAAGATGAATGAGTGTGGAAGAGGGAAGAGTGCGGAAGATGGATGTAAGAGTCATGAGTGGGCTTGTAAGAGTCTTTTATAGTTTGTAAGAGCACTCCTGACTTGGTGGTTGGGATTTTTGAGGGAAGACTTTGGTTTGGTTTAGGAAAGTCTTAAACTTGCTTAGGGAATGTGACAACATTAGGGGGTGGATTAGGCTTGGGTTTAGGATTAGATTAGGGATGTTAGAGATGTGCAAGTGGATGGCATTAATGAGGGTAGGTGAGTTAGTGGCTAAGCTTGGTTAGTATGGGTGGATGGGGTGGATTAGGCTAAATGGAGGATTAGGGATGAGTTAGGGGTTTTTGGATTTGAGGATTTTATTTATCAAATAGATTTATTTAATAAATGGGGATTTTTGGAATTAGATAGAAGAATAGGATTTAATTGATAAATGATAGGTTATTTGATTTATCAATTAGGACTATAGATGATTAATTAAATTAATTAGCTAGGGGATGGCAAAGGATTAATTAAATAGGAATTTAATTAATGATGCCTTTAGAGATAACTAAATAGGATTACCAAAGCGGTGTAATCAAATTTAGGTGTCTACACATGGGACTTGTTTGGCTTTTAATTCAGATTTGTGTCACTAGTTTAATAAATTATATCTCGTGACATGTAAATGAAACTGGATATCATGCTCATTTTTTTATAGCCTAAGTGATTAAAGAAATCAACAGGGGTAAAACATGTTCAGAAGGACTAGAGTACTAAAATCTTGACAATCCACACCGCAGAGTTTCTAGGGCTTGCAACAACAGTGTGAACAAGTGGAGGCGATGAGGAGAAATTAGGAGAAGGTGTGATTATTGGTATAATTGATACAGGGATTTATCCTCTATAGGATAGGGCTCAAGGTAGGGTTAGGAAGGGCCCTGGCCTTTTCTTAGTGAAGCTTTGCAGTGCATAACTTGCCTCATTTTGGGTCTGTTCTTGGTTACATAGGAAGATGTGATGTTGAACCCAATGCTAATAGGATATTCTGTAAAGGAAAGATTGTTGGGGTTCAACATTTTGAATCTGCAACAATTGCAGCAGGGTCATTCAACTCTTTGATTGATTTTGCTTCACCTCTAGATGGGGATGAGGATAAGAAATATCACATGATTATGCAAAATTTTGTGATATTTCAAGGAGCTTGATGGAAAAATATATACAAAAATTCACAGAGCATTATGATGGAAAAATATATTGATATGGAATGCAAAACAAGACATAACTATGCTTGTATTTGTAATTTAGTAATGCCGACTTCTTGTATAAGTCACTCAAATAGAATTTGTAAAGCTATGTCTCAACCTAAGGTCTATTCAAAAGTTTGTAACACCATTCTCATCTAATCCTCATCTATTTGATAAAGAGTTATTCATGTAATGATATCCACAGTTGTTGATTTCCATCTCTATAAGTTCACTCATCTTACAGGTTTTAATGTTTTTGGGATATTGTTCATCATGTGTGTACTTTGTTTTTGTAGCTTATATAAAAATCCTAAAGGTTAAAATGATGGCATGATTCACAAGCTTCTCAAATGCTAAAGCATTTGAGTGAGACTAGAATAGGTCACATGGAAATTCTCAATGCAACTCTAATGTTACATAATATGATTATTTAATTCTAATGGTTAATGTCTTGTCATATAATATTTAAAATTTCATATATTTACTTGCTTTCATTGGACTCCAGCCAACCTCATGAATAGATTTAATTGGCCTTTCCTTTCCATAATGGGGCAGTGAGTTAAATCATGCCTTTGATTGATTGGTGATGAGTTAAACCCTATTTCCAACTTGAAAATGTGCTCTTGTCCTCTATCTAAAGGCAACCATAGTGGTAGGTCATTACTTTACTACCACAACTACTTCCTGGATAGATTAGTTTTTCCACTTCAACATGTAATCCTTTTATTAACTTAGATTGAAAGATATAATACAACTCGCATTCTGCAAGATGCTTGCCCACTTTATGAGCTGAAACACGTGCACTCTGATTGTACTCAGTTGCTTCCTCTTCTCAAGTTTGATGTACAAAAGAATAATAATTAATCTATAAGGTCTACAATAATTGTACTCATAGAACTTACTAGCCCCTGCTAGATCAACCTTGTATAAATTGGAAATTGATTCATTGTATCCAGTTGTAATGTCATTCCTTAACACTAAATTAGTTGCAATCGACTTGTAAAACATATAAATTATAAAATGGGACAACCTTAAGGCCTATAGACATTTAGAGTCTTTCATCTATAAATTTATGAGTGCTTTCAAAATAAATGAAAATCAACACAATTGATCAGTTCACTTCACCTTTTAATCTTGATTTACGACATTGGTGATTCCTAGTGTTATAGCAAGAAAAATGAAGGGTATCCCATGCTATTTATGTCCATTATATGATATTTTCCCTCTATTTCTAGTGTTTTCTTCCCAATCAATTTCATAAGCCTTCTTATTTTCTTCATAAACAACTCAAATCATATAGACCCTTCTAGTAGATACATACTTATGTCCATCTATCCATGTCTTCTTATGTTTATTAAAAGCCTCGTGAAAATATATCAACAGCAATAGTTTTCATAACTCTTTGATTCCTTATTTGCTGTAAAATATGTGAATATACAGAAAGAATCTTGAATCCAGTCAATGGACATTGTTCTGTCATAGAGGCATAAGATAGTCATAGATAAAATTCAGAATGATCTTTTTTTTTTTATAAACATTTGGTCAATCCTTATCATGATAGGAATTATTCAAAGACTTGCATCTTGACACAAGGAGGGATGAAGAACTAGGGCCAAAGGCACACCCAGCTATCCAAACCACCTTGCAAGAGTTAACACAACAAAAACACAATACAAAGAACAAAAACTAAAGGAGGAAGAAGAGCAAACACTTTTATTAACTCATCAAATAATTAGCATACATGCTCAATTGTAAGACCTTCTAGGTTGTGGCCAGATAAAAAATACATTCAAAATCCACAATCCAGCTTCAAATTCGAATTCCTAGACACATATGCTTCCAACTTTTCAAAATTCCTCTAAGTTTGGCCCTAAACCTCAATCCTAGACCCCCTTAAATACTTGTGCAGTAATAGGTCAACCTATCAGAAAGTTAAACCTTACATTAAATGCATGCACAACCACAAGTCGGCTAACATCAAATATTAACTACCAATACAAAAATTAAATATATGCAAGGTCGGCTCAAACTGGAACCAGACACAATGAACCTAGTCAAAGGACCAAGAAAAAAAAGTTGACACTTGGCATTTCTCAGCACATATAGGAACACTCAGCACCAATAGATTCACTCAGTATGAGGTAACACTCGATCAACACTAGATACACTTGACACCAATAGGAACACTCGACACCAACTGATTCACTTGGCACATAAAGGAACACTTGAACAACACTAGATTGCCACAATAACTTAGCATCCACTAGAGCTACATTAAATCAACATCCACTGAGCAACTCGACAAGAACAAAAAATTGAAAACTACTAGCACTTGGCTCCAACATGCAGAATGAACAATGATGAGCAGGATAACAAGGCAACCTAGGATGCTTGCATCATGTCTAGTATTAGAAAGGAGGATCATGTGGCTATTAAATCACTTTCTACTCCACATGATTGACATTCTCCAACTCAACACATGATGCAAAGGAATTTTGCACTAGTAATGGATGACATAACACTAATCTAGACTAGGCTTCTATGGTTCAAAACATGTCAACAAACCAAACCATGCAACACAACATAGAAGATAAACCAGCCGATTATTAAGAAGACAAATTGTCAACCATTACAAAAACTGAATCATTTGAAATTATCCTTAATTATAACCACATCTCTTACATTTTTCTATATGGATGTATGTATTCCTGGAGTTAATCACCTTTTGGAAGTACACATTACAATTTCTAGCTAAGGCAATAAACTAAAAAGTATTGCCAAATTTAATGATCACTCTGAATATAGGTAAGCACATTCCTAACATTCATATGAATTTATAGATGTCTATTCCATAGATCAAAAATTTATTGGCAAAATTTTTGGAGTAGTCATTTGTTGGCTTTGTTTTATTACAACTCTTAAATGATCCTTATCTTTTCTTAACATATCAAAGGGCATTGGGTATGTCAATTCAAGTTGAAAGGGCATCCTTGGAACAAGTAAGTACTTGAAACATGTAGCATCTCTATGTGGATTTGGATATGGTTAAATGATATATTTTCAATGTTCTTATTAGAAAATATAAATCTAAATTGTATATAGAAATAATATTGTTTCATAAAGTTAGAGGATTTCCTTAAATGATCCTTATCTTTTCTTAACAGATCAAAGGGCATTGGGTATGTCAATATGAGTTGAAAGGGAATCCTTGGAACAAGTAAGTAATTGGAACATGTTGCATCCCCATGTGGATTTGGATATGATTAAATGATATATTCTAAATGTTCTAGTTAGAAAATATAATTCTGAATTGTATATTGAAATAATAATGTTTCATGAATGCAAAGGACTTCCATTTAGTATTGTAAACATAATTATTCTCAATGTCATAAAACTATAATCTGATCATAAAATAGAGAGTAAATTTTTGACTCTGACTCTTGATATTCGTATATAGTTTGACATTAATTTGATGATCAAACATAAAAACCAACATGAAACCCCATTCCCACTCATTTAAGGAAGATATATTGTATTAATTACAATCATACTCAACCTCCAATCCTAATTAGGGACTTTACACATATCTATTGTTAATAAAAACAATATATTTTCTATCACAAATATTGAAAAGTTAGCAAAATCTTCAATCCAAGAATACATTAATATATTCAATTGTCACATATGTAATAAGATGACATTCTATAAAATAGTTGATTTGTATTATCTATGCTTTCACATTTTGAATACTCTGCTCTAAGGCTTCCATTTAGCATTGGCTTGGAGTATGTTGGTAAATGTGCACTGGTCAGTTTGGAGACAAATCAACATACCATTTTATTAGTATTGGCTTGGAGTGCATTGAAAAATGTGCACTGGTAAGTTTGGAGACAAATCAACATACTATTTTATGCGTCTCTTACAATTCACAATATATTTGGTTTCAAGGAGATATCTCAAATATTTCAGGTGTCATGTGTGTGTTTTAATATTTTGTACACATGTTAACCCATTGGCCTACATTGTCCATGATCCAATCATTTCCTACATTTCAAAAAATAGTTTACACCCCTTTTATGTAACTTTGTGTTTCACATAGCTCTTTAACAACTCACAAGTCTTATCTCTATATTCATATTTTACATGTATATCTACAAGGACACCTTGAACTATAACATATGATGACGTTCACACCCTTCATACTTAAATGAATTATGTTCCTCACAATCTTCTTACATTTTTTGAGATATCTGTTAAATAGTTTATTTCCTATCATGGCTATGCTTCCACATATTTTACATCATGTATGAATTTTGCATTTTACATATATTTAACACAAAGTTTGCAAAATTTATGTCTGAATTAATATTCTCTTTTTAGTATACATCAATGAACATCTATACGCTATTCAAAAACTCGTAATGACCACAAACAAGTAAGATACTAGCAAAATGTTTTTTTGTTTGATTTTACACCTAGTAGTTGCATTTTCCTAATTTTTTTGTGCATATCTTGTTCTTGTTTGAGCCATAGCAATTAAAACCATGAAGTTCCATGCAAGAATATCTTAAAATATACTTTCAAGAAGGAATATTATATCCAAATGGCACCAAGGATTCAATTCATATCATTTAACCCATATATGAACTAGTATCATCAATCACAACAATGACAACACTTTGGGGGACTTCCACAACTTCATTTTAACCCATACATCATCAGGTAATAATACACATGATTTAGTAGATTTTATAGTAATTATTTTAATTCAGATTCTTCAATTGCAAAATTTTTTGCTGGTTATGAGCTTTTATAGAGGAATTGCAACATCTTGTTAGAGGTGTAGATATCGAGGTTGGATTTGATTGATTTTTTATTAGATAGTTTATAGATACATTTAAATATAGTAAATTATCTCATTTCTTATTTTGTGATGAATGTATCTAATTATATTTATTTTCCAGCAAGAGTGTGTTTCTTGATCTTCTCAAAAGATTGACTCTTTATCTGTATTTTTCAAATCTTTGGTACTCTTGGAATCTTCGAGAGAAACATCAATTCATCCCACTACTTTTCTAGTAACTCATACTTGGGAATTATGAAATATCTGTAATGAAATTTAACCATAACATTTTGTTGCATAAGTAATAACAATCAAATCATTCTAAACATTCTAATTAGAATCCCAACAAAATTGGTTTGCAAGTCATTCCGACATGAATAAAAACATCTTTCTAGTAATAGGATGTACTAGCTTCTAAAGCTCCTTCAAAGTTTATTTTATATCTGCTATACTCAAATTAGTGAACACTAGTTCCCTCCAAAATTTGCAGTAGAGTGCACTAGTCAATAGTGGAAAAATAGAGGTCACTCAAACAGATATTGAAGCAACCAAAACAAGAATGATACATTTAGCACTAGAGAAATCAAACCAAAAATAGACCACAAACTTGTATAGTACTTAAGGGGAATAAATAATTCTCTTAATTAGAAACTACTTTTTCTATAAAATTGACACCATTTTCCAGAGCTCCCAATTTGGCATTGATAAGGAGAATGCTAACAAAGGTTGAGCAGTTTGGTTTTACACCTTTCAACTGCACTTTCTTGAAATTCTCCAAATATTTTTTAACAAATCCCTTTTTGTACTTATCCAGTAATTCATTGGAGTCCATGAGACCACATTTCTTTGAGGCATTTTGTCAAATAGTTCATGTGCCTTGTCTTATTTTCCATATTTTGCATTCATGTTTAGAATGGCAGCTTTAACTACAACATATGACAATACCCCATTCCAAATATCCCATGTTGGTTAAGGAATAAGGATGATTTTACACCTACCAATTACTTCAAACCCAAATCCATAATACTCACTAATACAACAGTCACATGCCTCTTAACAAGACAACCAATTATTTCTACTTGAAAAGATCCACAAATAGTTAGGATTGTTGGTTCAGTTTCATGAGATAGTTTGTTCATATTGTGACAACCCCATTCCATGCATATAGTAGAGGATTAATAGAGTATGGAAATTTAAAATGTGAAAAGTTCTCTCTATATAGAAATTATAGGTAGATAATATAGTTATCTTCTAGCTCTGATCATTGAAATGGTGTATACAAGATTTAATATATCATTAATTATAAATCCACTGTGTATGTGTAATAAATGTGTGATTTTCTATTTAAAATCATGGCTTTACCTTTTCTCATTATGCATTGCATAATTAACGTTATCGAGACATTGCAAGGTATTTATTATGGGTAGAATGCAATATTGAGAAAACTTCCCCTTTTAGAAGTGTGGTTGAACCTGTAGTTGATAGGACGGCAGTGTCGTCAAAATCTAACTTGAAGATAAATGGCTTCCTAGCTATCAAGTCCGAGCACACTCTATATTGTACAGTGTCACATTTAGAGAAAGGAAGAAAACTTATAGACATGTAAGTCTAGTCCATTACGAAGTATGGATATGCATTAATATTACATTTATTTAGATTATTTTACAAAACTTTATAGCTTATGCCACAAGAACGGTTCTACTAAGGAAGTTAAACTCTAAACAATGTCAAGGGACTTGTACATTTTTGTCTCATCTACATTGATGAAGAATCTTATAGTTGTTGCACAGGCTAAGCGATACCAGGAATGATCAACAATTATGCCACAGTTTGTTGAAATGAAGAAATTGCAAATTCTATACCTATTTTTATGTCAAGCTTTTCACCAATCTGAGGAACTATTTTACATTGTTGTTCACCTCATCAATTTCATCTTGTCAGTGTGCCACATGGGGATGTTAAAAAATCCTTTTCTAGCATGGAATTTGGAAGGCCTTGAGGAAATATTGATTAGTGGGGTTCAATAGATGAAATGAATCTTACATCAAGTAAAGACGGTAAAATTAGACTCAGTCAAAAGTCTGCTGGAGGAATGCTTAATGCAGACACATAAGCAACTATTGTGAGGGACACGTTTGAAGGAAAGCCTGAAACATTATTAAGAAAAAGAAAGGTATTGCATGAGCAACTCGTCATGCCATTAATGGTGCTAATTATTCCATTGCTAATGAGGTAAGCTTTATGTCTCATTGACACTATTTTGTTAACTCATAATTTTCTTTAGTTACTTACAGATGCAATTTTATGTTGTACCAATAGTTAGATTTTTTAGTTGTTAGTGTGATGTAATGATATATTATTTGTTAAGATCTTCATATTTGATAATACAAAACTAGTTAATGAAAGTATTGTACAGTAAATGAATTTACAATAACAAAACATGTTTCATCTTATCAATACAAATTTGTAACTTGGTTCTAGTTTTTCTCAATATTCTCTTTGTATTATGTTCAAGTGACATTCAGTTTCTTGGTAGTTGTTTGTCTTATTTCTCAAACATTTTGGATATATGAAAATTAGAAACTAAGATATGTTAGAGTAGTGATATTATGGTCTAATAGCTTTATTGAGATGCGATTGGTACTTTTCAATTTGTTTAATGTCATTTGTTTTTTTAACAATAATTAGTTATCATTCTTCATCGTGTAACAGCGTGCAGATGCATCCACTATCTGGAAAGAATTCATGACCCTAGAAGGAAGAAGGTAGTAATCTCATCCTTGCATAAAATGCTCTCAATTTTTGAACAGTTTCAGGGTGCTAATTTGTATCTGGAAAATTTGGATGATTCCATTGATGATGAAAAGCTAAGAGAACTATTTTCAAAATATGGCACCATAACATCTTGCAAGGTATGTCTTCTCATGACTATGATGTTGTTAAGGTTCTTCTCATTTTATTATTCTCTTGTGGATTACATTGTCGTTAAATTCAGCTCCTATAGCTTCTCATGGCAAAACATTCTACTTATTTGTGTATTTAATTTCTTAACATTATGCCACTATTTTTAGGTTATGAGGGACCCCCAAGGTCAGAGCAACTGATTCAGGTTTGTGGCCTTTTCTTCTCCATAAGAAGCCATGCATGTTGTAAGATGTTATTTATTATCATGTTAGATATTTTGCTTGAATTCATAGTATCTAACCATATTTTCCTATTTTCCATCCACTGGAGCATGGCATGGTTTTGAATGTGATGTATTTGTCATGAATTGTAGGTTGCTGAGATGAGTGGAAAGATGGCTGAAAGAAATTCTCTTTATGTTGCATTGGCTCAATGAAAACTAGAGAGAAGGGGGAGACTGCAAGTATGTAGAGTTGTAGTGGTAGAAATTTTGAGATGCCCATATTGATTTGCTAGATACAAAAAAGATTCAATTGCTTGCAAACAATGTAAATGTTTGATCTGTTGTCATGCTAGGCTCAATTTTCTCAGATGAGAGCTCCTATTGGAGTTACTCCTACAATACCAACTAGTTTATCACCATATCATCGTGGTGCTCTAATGCTTTCCCTACAACAACTATTCTACGGTTTGAATCCTCATAGCCTAATTCCTCCATAGGCTCATAAATGGAATGGGTAGTACTTTAATTTTGATTCACAGGGAGTTACTTTGGCTAGAAATTTCTCGATTCTTGTACTTCCTTGCAACTTGCAGGTTTTGGTTATCAATAATAGTTGCTACCTGGCATTCACCCTAGAATGGCATAGATGCAAAATTTTATGCTACCGTTTCAATTACAGAGGCAAAGCCAACAAGGACAAAGAATGGGTGGAGGGAAGGGTGGTGCATAATAAATTCAATAACAACAACAACAACAACAAGTACTTGGTGCATTTGTGTTTCCCAGACTTGATAAACTATTAATTACTCATGCTACTTTGTTTTCTAATCATGTGGAGAATGCAACATGGACAACTTAGAATACTCTCAAGACTTAGAAGTTTTACATGAGAAGCCAAGCTTTTTCAGAACTCACTGCCATCCAACCTTTACTGGTGTAGCCTGCACTATTGCAAATTCACTATCTTCTAAAGCAAGGCCAAATACATCTTGAAACCATCATCAACATTTAAATAACTCTTCTATACTACTAGATCATTGCCTCACTTGCTTGGTGATTTCTATTCTTATGTGATATTTTATTGGGATTTATTTGCATATTTATCGTAAACACTTATCGACTTTTTTTTTGGATATTGTTTTGGGATTAAACGACATAGTTTGAGATTTGTATCCTTGTCCAGTTCCAGACTATTTGTTGTTGTGAACTTTATAGAGCTTGGTACTTTATTTTGTGAATGATCTCAGCTAATTTTGAAGTTGGTGCACTGAAAACATTGTTTTGCATTATTTAGTGATGTATAAATAGTCTCACTGTATTTTAGTGTTACATTTAAGTTTTTAGAAATTGTTATTTGTGTGCATTGAGAATATTATTCGATTGCATTATTTATTGTGGTGTAAATATTCTCATTTCATTAATAGTGTTAATGTCTAAGTTTGTAGAAATTGTTAGAGTGGCTAATCGTAAAAATAAGGCACAAGCAAACATTCTTGTTTTGATAGGTACATGGATGGTATGGATTATGAAGAGTTCAATGTGTGGTTTTTATGACTCATCTGTTTATGACTGGTGGCTTTTCATCTATTAATGGAGTGTTATACCAATGGCTAGTTTAGAGTGTCATTAAGGCAATGACACTGTATCTAGTATAAAGTGTATTTTTGGATGACACACTTGAAGCAATCTTCTAGTCACTACATGCACTTCTACATTGTTAATAACAAGTTGGACACCATTTTTAAATTTAAAATCCATTACCCCAGTTCCTTTTTCCTCTGACTAATTTAAGTTTGACAAACTCGAATTATTTTTTGAAATAAAAGGAGCCTTTAAACTATCAGCCTAATTGGATATTGCTTTGTTACCCCTATTTCAAGAACTATAGGTCCATAACCTTTTGGGTGCTATATTGAGAATGAAATGAAACAAATAATAATTTATTATGTATTCTTTAAAGGGTGCTAGCTCAATGGAAGAGCATTTGCTTTACAAGCAAGAGGATGGTGGTTCAATTCCATCGTGCCCTATTATGACCAAATACACTACGAAATATGTTACTAAATATGCTATTGAATATGCTACTAAATATGTGATCAAATATACTATTGAAGATGCTACTAAATACACTATCAAATATGTGACTAAATATTCTATTGAATATGCTACTAAATATGTGACCAGATATACTATTTAATATGCTACTAAATACAATACCAAATATATGAGCAAATATACAAATATACTAAATATGTGATTAAATATGCTACTAAATACACATCTAAGTACGTGACTAAATCAACTATCAAATATACAACTAGATATGTGATTAAATATACCATTAAATATGACTAAATTGATGATCGAAATCAGTGATCAAATAAGTGACTAAAATCATTTAGTAGTGTTATAAATGACTGGATATTAACTACTATTAGTCACATGATTGATTTTAGTCACATATATACAAAATTTAGTGATTTTTTTAGTCACATATTGTTGTTTTTGTACTAGTGCTACTCGATTTTACTAAAAAAATTTCTCTGTCGGGTGAGCGAAGGGAAAATTTTTTTTCAAAAATTTGTAGTTAAAAAAGCAGAGAAAAAAATACAGATCCAAAACTGAATTAATGAGATTTGCAAATGACCATACTTGAACTGCAAATCGGGGCCTCCAGGGTCTGATTTACAAAAAAAAATTGCCTCACAATCAACTTTGGGCCAAGGTAGCCAAGTTTATAGTTGATCTTCACCGATTTAGTGTTCTAGACATAGTGGCGAGGTCAAATCTAGCTCTAGACTCTCCCAATTTTTGCAGTACTCTAGATTCAGGTAGAGGTGTTGAAGCAACAAGTGGTCTTGAACGACTATGTGATGAGAAAATCTCCAAGCTCTGATACCATGTAAGAATTTGCCTAAGGACAAAATTCACCCAGGAACTAAGAACTCAAACACAAGCACAACTCTTCACCAGAAAGAGAGAGTATGATCATAATGATGATATATTCAATATGCCATGTTATGAGTACACTAGGAGCACCTGTATATAAAGGCCTCTGAGATACATCTAGAATGCATAGAAGTTAGCATCATGATAAGTCATACAACCAAGCACATGTCCACCAGATATGGGCTATCCACCATTAAACATGGAAGTGCGATGATGAGAGGATAAGCCTACAAGGGTGTGACATGCAAATTAGTGTTGTAGAAACCATGTGCTAAAATAGAGTTGTGTACTCCTGTGTTGTCAACATGACAACTCAAAAAGGTGCGCAAACTCCTAAGTGTCTCACAAAATAAAATAATAAAATAATGCATTAACTTAAGTAAACTTAAGTAAGTGTAAATATTGAATACGTGTTTACACCAACACTTTAGTAGAGGCTCACCCCTTCAAAAACTCACTTTTGAAAACCCCAAAATTTTGATGACACTTCTCTAGTTTTCATAGATGAAAAACTAGAAAAAAAGCAAAAGGCAAAAATTTGGTCACCCTTTGAATTATACCTTTCTCCTTTACTGAGAATACAACCTTCACACCATTCTTTTCTTCCTATTTCTTGTAGTTCTTTGATGTCTTGGATGGGAGACCGAGAACCCTATTACCTTTCATCCTTCCCTTTCTTTGAAAAGATGAATCTCCTCCATCAACCTGAGCCACTCTGCTCTTATTTTTTCCTTGTAAGCTTCCTTGCCCACCCTAGTTGGTCATCAAATGAAGCTGATGTTTCCTTGAGCTTCCCCTTCATCTTCATCTGCATAACACTCGTTGTAGTTGAAACCCTTCCCCGACCATACCATTCCAACAAGGAGTCAATTCCAATAATCAAATCTTTTGGGAAAAGTGACTTCATCACCCATTCCACTTCTTCTTTAGAGAAAGCCAATTCTAGTCCCTGTGTCATCACCATTGCTGCAATATCCATATTAATTTTCTAGTGGTGGGTTGAATTTTGGAACAATTCCCCCACTATTCCCTTAACCGCCTTCAAAACACCTTGTGAGGGACATTGAAGTAGCAACCACAAACATTGATTTTGAACTGGGCTGAAAAGTACCTTCTATTGTGTAGTCATCCTAAAGGTGAAGGTAGCTTCCATATCCACCTTCTAGAATTTCCTTTTCTATCACTTTCACTAAATTTGCACTTTTCTATTCAAGTTTGTTAAATTTTACCTTTTTGACTGCTTTATATCATTTCAATTTGCTCACTCTATTCCATTCATCACATCAATTAATCATTTTGTCCTTTGTTTTTTATCCCATTTTTTCATTATGCAAGCATTTATTGCAAATCACCCAAATCTTTCCTCCTTACTCTATTTAGACTATCCTTTTGGTCATCATCCTCAGCTTGGTCATTTAACACCACATTTTAAATTTGAATTTTTTATTCATTTCAATCATCACACCAAACTCCCTACCAATAGTTACACCATTCAAAACACTTTGATCCCTCCACCAAATGATCTGCCACCCATTTTGAAAGTTGATCTGCTTCCCCATTAGCCTCTTGAAACACATGACACACTTTAATATCCTCCAACATTTTCAACTCGTCACTAATAGCTATTAAATTTTTTTTTAAGTGCCATGCTGAGATCTAATTTTTTCTTATCACTTGCACCACCACCATGGAATCTCCTTCCACAATAACTTTAACAACCCCCCCCCCCCCATTCCACCCACCTTCATAGCACATTGAATTGCCAAGAGTGTTTCTTGGAATTCAACTTCATTTTTAGTGTCATCTGGTAATATATTTGCCCCTATATTTAAAGTCTCTCCTTTATGATCTATCACTATGCACATCGGAGCACCATCCAAGTTTACCTCCAACCATCCCTCCTCAGGAGCTTTCCACATTGCATTTTTCTATGATATTTCTTTGAATTAGCCCTCCCTAAAGCTCCAACCTATTTGATTTTGATCCTTGGTCATTTATACTAGATGTCTGTATCTTCTTTCATAAAAACACTCTTTAACAAATCCTTCTTAAAAATCACTGCACTTAACACCTCTTCAATAGAGTGGTCAATCCTTCTCAAGAGCTCTTCCATAGATTTTGTCACCTACTGATAGATTGTCCTATTTCTCTCCTTCCACTCCTCCCATATTACAATTGATGGGCTTATCCTCCATAGATTTTCCAACATATTTCTTTTACTCATTCTTGGCCTGAAAAATGAAGAAATCAACTAAAGAGAGACTCCATGGTTTTATCCATCCCAACTTACCTTGGATATAACTCAAACATTTCGAAGCTACCTCACATTGTAACAATAGATGATCCACCATTTTTTCCTCTTTACCACACATCACATTTAGTTGGGCCTTGAAATCCTAATTTTTTCTTTCTTTCCCTAGTCAAAATTTTGCCTTCAATAGCTAACGAGGAAAAAGGAAAAATCTCCTTATTCCAACACAAATCCCCCCCCCCCCCCCAACCCCCCTTCAAAACTAACATCCTCTCTATTTGCAATTAACTCGTAGCCCAGTCATACAAAAAACTTTCCTGAAGCTGCAACACACCAACTTATCTTGTCCTTTCTAGCAATTAAACAAACTTTCCTTCGAGAGAAAATATTTTTAAGGGTTTACTGTTGCCCTTGGGAGAGGTCCTTTACCCTTTGGCCATTCCATTCCCAAAACTTACCAAGAACACCTTCCTTTTCAATTAAGTAATCTAACTTCCCCCCACAAACCACATAATTTTTGTTTCGATTCTTCATCTTGACATTCTTCATCTAGAGCCTTATAACCATTCCAAGAATCCTCCCAAAACTTTGCTTGATTACCATCCCCAATCACCCATGAAATGTGATTTGTTATAACATTCCAACATGAAGTAATAAAGTTCCAAATGGTCGATCCTCTTAAGGGATTTTGGACTATTAAAATCCTTGTTCCATTATCAGAATCAAAATATTTTCCCCTTAAAATATTTGTCCATATATGATCCTTATCCGTGACCATTTGCCACACTAGTTTAGCTCTTAAAGCTATATTCATAAGATTCCAATCTCTAATTCCAATTCCCCCATTCTTTTTTGGTTTGTATATTTTCTATCATTTTAACAAAGGGATTTTCTTACATTCCCCTGCTTCACTCCAAAAGAACCTATGCATTTTTTTTTCCCCACTACTTATTACCTTCTTTGGAAATTTAAGACACATCATTGAGAAAATTGGGAATGCAGACACTACTGATTTTAACATTAAAATTCTTCTTGCCGATGACAGCCACTTACCCTTCCATCCTCCCATCTTTTTGAAACACTTTTATGCTAAACTCTTCCAAACTTTACTTTGATTTTTGCCTTGGAATAGTGGGATTCCCAAATATCTACTTGGTAGTAACCCTTGCTTTATATTTAAAATTCTACAAATTTCCATCTTTTTACTTAGACGAGCATTAAAGAAAAAAATCTTTGATTTTTCCCAATTAATCTTCTATCCTAAAACTTTCTCATACATCTCCAAAGTCATCTTCATCCTTTTGGCTTCCTACTTCGAAGCTTCCCCTATTAAGAAGGTGTCATCCACAAAATGAAAGTGGGATATAGCTTCCACACCTCTAGCCACTTTCACACTTTTCCAAAGGCCTCTATTTCTCTTTACAAAAACCAATCTCCCTAGAACTTTAGCTGAAATGATAAAAAGAAAGGGAGATAGAGGATCCCCTTGTCTAATTCCTCTTTCAAACTCAAAAAAAAATCTTGGGGACTGACATTAACTGACACCGAGAACCTGACATAACTCAAACAACCTTTAATCCATCTTATCCAAAATACATTAAAACCAAACTTATTCAACACTTTAAAAAGAAATCCCCTATTAACTTCATCATAGGTTCTCCTTATATCTAGTTTCACCATCATTTTACTAAGTTTCTTTATTCAGATGGAATGAATCATTTCATGAGCTATTATGACACATTCAAAGATAGATCTCCTTGGTGCAAACCCACTCCATTCCTTCGAAATCACCTCACTTAAAACCAACTTTAATCTATTTACAATTGCTTTGGAGATGATTTTATACACAATATTACATAAAGAGATAGGCCTAAATTCTTCAAAGGTCTGACATGCTTCCTTCTTTGGCACTAAAGCTATGAAGGTATTATTCAGGTCTTGTAAAACAAACCCCACCTGTCTAGATTCCTCAACCACCTCTGAAACTTCATCCCCCAAGCAGTCCCAGAAGAATCTAAAAAAGCTTCATGTAAACCCATCTAGTCCTAGGATTTTATCCTTAGACCCCACAAAGCTATCTTTATCTCTTCTTTAGTAACTTCTGCACACAACATTGTATTCTGCATCTCTAAAACACAATGAGGAATACAGTCCATGACTCCATCTTCTATCTCCCCACCTTCTTCCTCTAACCTACCCTTGTCTTTAAAAAAGGATATATCCTCCCTCTTTATCTCCTTAGGCTCATCTTCCATCATCACTTTAGTATTTACTATTGAGAAAATCTAATTATGTGCTCTTCTCACTTTGATTGAGTTATGTAAAAATTTGGTGTTTATGTCTCCTTCCTTTAGGCATGTTTCCCTAGATTTCTACCGCCAATACACCTCTTCTCTAGATAATATTTCCTCCTAATACTTATTCAACTTATTTTCTTCTAAGAAGTCCCCTTCTTACATTCCTTGCAAGAGTATTCTTTCATTCAAATCTTTTAAATAGAGTTCCAACTCTTCTTTCTTTTTAAAAATGTTTTGGAAGGATTCCTTGTTCTAGACCTTCAAATTCCCTTTAATATATTACAACTTTTTAAGCATAATAAAAGCTTTATTCCCTTCATATTTTGGGGCATTTTTCCAACACTACTCTAATGAATCCTTAAATCCATTTGTCCTTAACCACATTGCTTCAAATTTAAAAGGGCGTCTATCTGGGGAACAATCTTGCTAAATTCTTAGACTAATTGGAAAATGATTTGATCCATGGATAGGTAATATTTCCACTTTCACCATCCATTCAACCTATGTCTAATCCCCCCCCGCAAGAGAAATCTATCCAAATTTTTTGCAATATTCACAGAACCTAGTCTTCTATTATTCCATGTGAATTTACCTTGCTTAAAGGGGATATTCACGAGCCCATTATTTGTCGCTAAAGCTGAAAAAGTTTTCCTACTTAGCCAATCTCCATCCTCTTCCTCCTTTTTCTCCCCTGGATAGAGAATGGCATTTTAATCACCACCGAAATCTGTAATCTTATCTTGTAGGACCTCCATTACCTCTGTTAAAGATTTGCATAGCACCATTTTCCCCTTACATTGAACTAATCCATACACATTGATTACATTAAATTTTGACCCAAGTTGCTTTGATCTTACCTTGAGCCATTGCCAATTCCCTTCCATTTGCATCACAACTACACTCACTGATTCTTCCTTGCATAGCACATAAATCCCACCAGAATCTCCTTTTGTTGCTACCCACTCACTTCTCCATTTCCCAAATTTCCTTTTAGCTCCTTCTACATCTTCCACTTTTATCTTTGTTTCCTAAAAAAGAACTACTTCCGATCTCACTTGATCAAGGCCTCTCTTGGTCAAGCAAAGCTTGTCAGGGGCATTACAACCCCTAACATTCCATGAAAGGATCTTCATCCCTTTGAAGAGGGGTTTTCCCCCCTTCATGTCTTTAGCTTACTTTGGCCTCTTACACTCCCTACTATTTGAATTAAAGCATTGACTTGGCATTGCTATTTGAATTCCTCTTATTTGACTTTTGTCCACCTAAACTTTTTGATGCTTTCTTTTTTATTATGCTAAGGTCCTTTTTTCTTATAGGGTCATCATCTTCTCCAAACCTAGGTAATCCTCCTCCAGCGTCTCCTCCCTATCAAGTGCTTCCTCATTAGAGCTCTCATCAAAGCTAGAGGCTCCTGAGAACCCTTTCAGGTTTCTGATGGGAAGATTTCTATGTCTGTGAAGACCTCAACTTCACATCTATCTTTTTTCCCTTCTATAACAAACCTATCATCTTCCTCTACCTTACTGTCCCTTTGCACCACTATGTCATTCTCAATCCCACCTTCTTTATTACACACCCCCCTTCTATTATTTTGGGATTCGTCTCTACTAACTAAGTCCATTGGATCATCTCTTACCCTAAAAACTCCCTCCTGTGCTCTTTCCCAAACCATCCACTGCACCTCCAAACTACCCACTTTTCCCTCCATATTTGTATTCTAAACTTTACCTTCAACTCCCATCTCTTCCTAACTTTCTTGCTACATCTTCCAAGACATTTCCTCTCTTAAACACACAACCTGCTCATTCACCATTTCTTTCCCCCTTCCTTCTCACCATCTCTTTCCTGGTACACCTTCCTAGAAATTTCCTCTCCTAAACACACAACCTGCTCATTCACCATTTCTTCCCCCCTTCCTTCTCACTATCTCTTACATTATTTTCTTCAGTTTTCTAGATCATAATGCTTTCCATTTCAGCAAGAAACACTCTTGAGCATTCCTCTCTCCTTTCTTGCATCCCTGCTTTTGCTTCAACCAACACTATTGCCCTATTGAGTAACCTTTCATCCTCCTTCCCCTTTTGTCACCCCTCTTGCTTACACTTTTGGTCCTCACATAGACAATGCTCACACACCATCAGTCCTTCCTCTATTGATAGAGGTTGCTTCCAGACTTCCCCTTATGAGAAAATCTCAACCATTTCTAGTATAGGATGGAAGTCATTCCACATTATACAAATTCTCAGGAACATTTTTAAAGTCTCCATATCAACCATTTTCACAGCCTTAACATATGTCCCCAATTTATTGCCTATAATCTTATAACAATGTTTGTTCCAGTATTCTTAAGGGAGGTTTCTCAAACCAACCCAGATATTAAATTGTTTTGTTATTTCTTTTGTGGGGTCATAGTTTGGTACCCATGATTTCATATAAAAACCAAAACCTTCTAAAAAATATGACCCACCATTTAAAATCCAATCACTATCTTGCGACAATTCCACTATTACCATGCAAAACCCATTCTTTAGAGTTTTAAAGTCTTTTACCTTTCCCCACTTTTCATCACACCACTTTTTTATCTTTCCTATTGCAGGTCATGGTCCTCCCCATTTAATAAGAGAAAGCATTAATTTCCAATAAATCCTTCTTTACCTTCATAGAACCTTGTTCTAACGCTACCCTTTCCACTGTGCATCTTACCATTTTTTGTTCCTCAATTTGTTGTTTCTCCTAGTTTTCCATTGCTTGTGGTTTCCTCATTCTTTTTGAAATCTCTCCAAAGTCCACTTTTCCCCCCAAATCAAAGGATGTGAATTACTACACTGGATGACTTCTATGTCCATAATAACTAGTTCTTGTTCCATCATTTTTCCATCCTCACCTTGCAACTCCACTTTTTTCCATTGAACCTAATTTTGAAAGTTTCTTCCTTCCCCCCTGCCATGTCCCATTTATGTTACCCTAGTAGTTCAAACCTTCATGCCTTCTAAATGGTTCAAACTTTTGAGGTTGCTGAAAATCTCTGCCTTACTTATCGAAACTGCCCTCATTCCTGCTCTCCACCAGTCAGCCATCTCCTGTATTACTTCTTCTATATGTTATATATATTATATTATATTATACATGTTTTATATTTTATATATTTTATTTTACACACACACACACACACACACACACACACACACACACACACACACACACACACATATGTTATATTATTAATATATATTAACTAATAATGATTAATCATAGAGACATGTTTCCTACTCTTATATTTATAAGAGATTGGGATTTGCATGTGAAGACAATCAATATAATGACATTGTCAGTACATTTGTAGTGATCCTTGAAATATAACATGGTATTAGAGCCAACTGCAAATGTAACAAAGAAAAATGACCAAATTCCAAATTCTTTTCATAAGCCCAAGCATCTAATCATCTGATTAAGACCATCCACAATTTTTAAAAGTGACCAACCATTAAAACTAATTGTTTTAGAATCTTCACATATTCAATACAAGTTATTGAAAATGAAAATTAGTACTCACATCAATGTGAATATGAGAAATAAGTAAGTTGATGAAAAAGAAATTATAAATGCAACCTACAAAATTGATTGATTTGCATCTATGCAAATTCAATGTTCAACACATATTAAATGGTGTCACTATTGTTGGCTAGAAGATAGGAATCGATACAAATATGAGTTAGGAAATTTAGAAGAGTGACATAGGAGAGATAGGAATTGTCGAGTACTGTGTCAAGAATCTTGAAACATGACTTAACTTTCCAAATTACCACCTTGGAAAACCAAGCATTAACCTGACAAATATGAGTCATGGTAATAAACAAGTATTGTTGAAGGTCCATAGAGCATCGATGATTCAAAATTCTGCTAGAAAAATGCATAATAAGCATCCACATTGGTGGTATCCACATCTGGGGAAAACTAAAGATAACGAGCAAGGAGCCATGTTACTTGTTTACAAACTAAATCCTTATTGTATGTGTGTGTGTGTGTATAATATGTATTATATATATGTGTGTGTGTGTGTGTGCGTGTGTGCGTGTGTGTGTATTATATATATATATATATATATATATATATGTGTGTGTGTGTGTGTGTGTGTGTGTGTGTGTGTGTGTGTGTATTATATGTATTATATATATATAATACACACACACACACACACACATATATAATACATATGTTATATTGTTATTTATATTGTTAATATATATTAACTAATAATGATTAATCATAGAAACATGTCTCTTCATGAGACATGTCTCCTACTCTTATATTTATAAGAGATTGGCATTTGCATGTGAAGACAATCAATATCATGGCACTGTTAGTACATTTGCAGAGATCCTTAAAATATAACTTGGTACCAAAGCCAACTACAAATGTAACAAAGAAAAATGACCGAATTCCAAATTATTTTCATAAGCACAAGCATCTAATCATCCAATTAAGACCAGCCACAATTTTTAAAAATGACCAACCATTAAAAATGATTGTTTTTAGAATCTTCATATATTGAATACAAGTTATTGAAAATGAAAATTAGTACTCACATCAATGTGAATATGAGAAATAAGTAAGTTGATGAAAAACAAATTATAAATGCAACCTACAAAATTGATTGATTTGCATCTATGCAAATTCAATGTTCAACACATATTAAATGGTATAACTATTGTTGGCTAGAAGATAGGAATCGATACAAATATGAGTTGGGAAGTTTGAAAGAGTGACACAGGAGAGATAGGAATTGTCGAGTATTGTGTTAAGAATCTTGAAATATGACTTAACTTTCCAAGCAACCTGAACAATACTACCACCTTGGAAAACCAAGCAATAATCTAACAAATATGAGTCCTGGTAATAGATGAGTATTGTTAAATGTCTACAGAGCATCGATGATTTAGAATTATGCTAGGAAAATGCACAATAGGCATCCACATTGGTGGTATCCACATCTGGGAAAAACTACAGATAATGAGCAAGGAGTCACGTTACTTGTTTACAAATTAAATCCTTATTGTGTTTTTCAGGATGCCAGTTTGAACAGACACAAATAAAAATTCAATTGAGACCTTTGCCAAGTCATGATAAGATATTCGTGTGTGACATTTGGAAATGTGCAATGTAGGTCTTATGTCTTTGAGGTGGTCATACACGAATATGATTTGATGCCTAATGTGATTTACCCTCCTTTTGGCTTGGCCCCACTAAATAACCAATTGTGTTTCTATCATTAAAGGGGAACCCTCCCATGTATCACCATAATAAAAAATAAAATAAAAAGGGTGACATGCATGCCACCAAACACCACTTATTGTAAGGTACATGCATAGAAAAGTGGATATTTAATGCGATTATATTTCCACAATCCATCTTAGTTATGTTAATCAGTTTCTGGATTAGATTGTGTGGAGATTTTTGTCATCAACGTTTCGAATCACACTACGTGATCCATCATCAGGATGAGAGAGCAGGAGATGTCAAATAAAGTAAGTGATTAACATATTAACATAATAAAGTGGATATTTGTTAAAGACAAAATATGATGATCAGATGAAAGAGAAATTGCTGGTCGAACACAAGGAAAATATGCCATGATAGAAAAGGAAAACAAATCCTAGTCAGCATTGAAGTTAGCACCGATAAGATGAAGTAAGAGTAGGAGTGTATGAAAAAGGGATGGGGAATTAATGTGCATAGCAATTCAGTCACCATTTATCCACCACATCACCAACTAACATGAAAGCATGAACAAAGTAAAGTCACATAACTTTTCAAATTGCAACCAATGACCCCAACTCACCTAGTCCCATTTATAAAGGTAAAGTCATATTTAAAAGGTGAAGTCTAAGGTAATGGGCCCGATAAGGTATGGACATTATTATTATTATTTTCATCTAATATGTTTATATGTTGGAGAAAATTTGCACATATATTTATATATAGATATATATATGTATGTATGTATGTATGTCTACTCACTATTTATGTTTTTTTATATTTTTTCCTTAATCTTTTCTTTTCCTTTGATTATGTTCTTGTAAGAAAAAGATGGATATTGAGAATTATAAAGAGGATGACATTTGAGACAACCCTAAAAGAGAGGGAGCATATAGAGGATATGTTTCAGTCAACCTTTAGTGATCTTATCGTATTAATTCAAAGGGAGTAAACTACATTGTAATGGATTCACTAATGATATAAATTTGGAATACATCGATTGCAAGATGTGTGTAATGTTGTCTAGTGTGGAGTCTGATTAGTCCCCAAGTGGGAGATTGTTAGTTTATGGTGACTGATCAAGGAAGTACTGTACATATTTCATAAATTCTTTGGGGTTCGAGGCAACGGCCTAAAATTATTTTTTTGGGTCGTGACCGATGTTGTGGTCGACGTATGGCCAACATATGGCCGACATGTTGTAACCCTAAAGTGGCATAAAAATACTTGTATAAAAGGGCTTAGGGTTAGGGATTGTTTCATAGTGGTGATGCAAAAATTGGTTCTTGTGATGATATTGAGTTGTAAGGGATTACAGACTGTAATCAGGTTGTAATCATTGGATCGTAATAAGATCGGACTTGTTGTTTGGTGGACGTAGCCCAAGGATTGGGTGAACCATGTTAAATCTTAGTGTCTTGTGTTCTTTTTTTGTGTGATCTATTATTTCTGATATTGTTTATATTTGCATCTAAGGGTAAAATCACAGATCTGTGTCACCGTTTGTGATACAAAAACCTATTTTGGTCAAATCTCATTTCTCTATCAAAACTCAATTTTTTTCAAAAACTAAAAATACCCTTTTCTAGATCTCAGATTTGATATCATCATTATATAAATTTTTGAGTGTTTTGATTAGTTATAATATATTATAATCTCAAAATATTATAAGTCAATATTTCAACATTTCAGAAGATGCTCTCTCAAAAAATGAGAAAAAATAGTAAATCATACCAAAAAATTAAAAAAATTATATTTATCACTAGAGGAGAGAATCCTCTTCATGAATATGTAATTTTTTTCAAGAAGGTATAGATTTGATAGGGAAGTTTTGACGGGAGAAAAAAAATGTTGGGTTCTGACAAGGTCGAACTTGAGTACTTATAACAAAGAAAATATACATCAAAAATAATTATTTCTTTTTTTGTTCACTAGCTATACATGTTATCTATAAAATATTTTCAAATCAGAACAAAAAAATATGATTTACACATGCTTGTTTGACGAGAACTACATCCTGTATTTTTTACAGTTAAAAAAGGGACTTCAAAATAAAATAAAATGAATAAATTTTTAGTCAAAAAATTATAAAAATTGTAGGCATAAAATTCATACAATTCTACACATTTCATCAGTTTACATCATCTTCATTTTTTAAACACAAATACCATTTTTTTTGTCATTAATATTGAACTGTCACATTCTGATATCACGTTTCTTTATAAAAGGTGACACAAGTTTCTGCTTTTACCCGTAAGCGTTATTTATGTCTGTGGTTTAATTCTAACAAGTGGTATTAGAGCCTAGTTGTTTTTCAATTATCCTCTATAGGAAAGTCTCGTGGTTGAGTGGGAGCAATGGCAAATGAGGGTAAGTTGAGGGTTGATAGGTTTAATGGGTAGAACTTTTAGTCATGGAAGATGCAAATGGAAGACTATCTTTATCAGAAGGATTTATGGAAGCCATTGGAAGGCAAAACCAAGAATCAGGGATTTATGTCAAATGACGATTGGGATCTTTTGGAAAGAAAGGCACTTGGAAGCATTCAATTATGCCTGGCACCATTGGTGGCATTTAATATTATAAAATCAAAGAAAATAGAAGAGTTGATGCAAACCCTAGTGAAATTGTATGAAAAACCCTCCACTTCAAACAAGGTATTTCTCATGAAGCATTCATTTAATATGAAAATGGAAGAAGGTGGATCTGTTGCAGATCATTTAAATGAGTTTAATATTATTACTAGTCAGTTATCTTCTGTGGGTATCAATTTTGATGAAGAAATTAGGACTCTCTTGATTTTTTGTTCTTTGCTTAAAAGTTGGAATTGATTGGTAATGGTTGTGAGTAATTATATTCCTGGATCTAGTACCCTAAAATATGATGATGTGATCGGTGTTATATTGAGTGAGGAAACTTGTAGGAAAACCTCAGGTGGATCTATGTTAGGAAGTGCTTTGAACATACAAAGCAGAGGCAGAACGACTGAGAGATGAATTAATTATGGAAATCATGAAATCAAGAGAAAAGTCAAAGGGGAGGAGGTCTCAATCAAGAGGACTGAATGACTATCGGTATTGTGGGAAACCAGGGCATAAAAAGAAAGATTGGTGGAATCGAAAGAAAAATAAAGGGGATAAACCAAATGGAGACAAGGAGGCAAATGTGGTAAGTAATGAATCCAAAGAGGATGCTTTGCTTCTATCTTTAGAAAGTGTTGATGATTCATGGGTTTTAGATTTCATGCTTCATTTCATGCTACACCTCACATAGGTTATTTCATTAATTATGTCCAAGGGGATTTTGGACTTGTTTATTTGGGGGATAATGAACCCTATCAGATTGTTGGAAAGAGAAAAGTTAAGATTAAGTTGTAGAATGGGAATCATTCGCTACTACATGAGGTAAGATATGTTCCAAGGTTTAGTATGAATTTAATTTCAGTAGGGCAACTCAGTGATGAGGGTTGTGTAGTTAATTTTAATGATAAAAAATGGAAGGTTTCAAAAGGTTCCCTTGTAGTAGCAAAAGGTGTGAAAGTAGGCACTTATATCTTTGTACAGGTCATATTGTTCCTTCTACTTTAATTGTTTCAGAGAAAAATGAATATTCAGGAACAGTTGCAGCAGTTGAGCAAGGAGAACAAATAGCTACTGTAGATTCTGATACAGTTCCATGGCACGATAGACTTGGGCACATGAGTGAGAAAGGTATGAAAGTACTTCATTCAAAGAATGTTTTACCAGGTCTGAAATGTGTTAATATGGATCTCTATGAAAGTTGTGTGTATGGAAAACAAAAGAGAGTGAGTTTTGTGAATACTGGGAAGGAAAACAAAAAGGAGAAATTAGAGCTTGTGCATACCAATGTATGGGGATCGGCTCAAGTATCTTCCCTTGGTGGCTCTTATTATTATGTTACATTTATTGATGACACAACTAGAAAAGTATGGGTTTATTTCCTTAGAAAGAAATCTGATGTATTTCAAAATTTTGAGAAATGGAAATGCTTGGTTGAAAATGAGATTGGTAAGAAATTAAAATGTCTCAAATTTGATAATGGTGGTGAGTATTGTAGTCAAGTATTTGAAGATTATTGCTCCACTAATGGTATTCGTATATAGAAAATTGTTCCAAGAACTCCACAGAAAATGGAGTGGCTGAACACATGAACAAGACTATAATGGAGCGTGTAAGGAGCATGAGGTTGCATGAAGGGTTTCCATTACACATGTGGGTGGAGGCTGTCAATATTGTTGTATATTTGACTAATAGAGGTCCCTCTAGTCCTTTTGGTTGTGTTATTATGGAGGAAGCATGGACTGGTGAGAAGGTGAGTTATTCTTTTCTCAAAACCTTCAGTTGTGAAGCATTTGCTCGCATAGATTCTGAAAATATAACCAAGCTAGAAGCTAAGTCAAAGAAATGTGTATTTGTTGGATATGACATTAATGAATTTGTTTATAGGCTTTGGGATTTTGAAAATCATAAAATTGTAAGAAGCAGGGATATCATATTCAATGAGAAAGTGTTGTGCAAAGATCTATTGCAACAACATGAGAAAAAAAAAGATGATTATGTAGTATTGGATGATACTCCAACAGATGATGTTCTAGCCATTCCTCATGATGTGCAACAACTGCAACAACAAATACCACATACACCGGTCAATGTTAGACAGTTAACAAGGAAAATTAGACCTCCAAAAAGATTTTCTCACTCTTTGTATTCAATTTTACTTACTGATGTTGGTGAAGCTGAATGTTATGATGAAGCAATGTAGGTGGATACTAAGATTTAGTGGGAGTCTACAATGAAAGATGAAATAGACTCTTTGTTGAAGAATAAGACATGGGATTTATGCAAGTTGCCTGCAGGTAAAAGAGCTTTATAGGATAAGTGGGTTTATAGGTTAAAAGAAGAGGATGGAGTTAAGAAAAGATTTAAAGCTAGGTTAGTTGTAAAAGGATTTGCACATAAAAGGGCATTGATTTTGATGAGATATTTTTTTTCTGTTGTTAAATTAACTTCTATCCGTACTGTTTTAAGTATTGTGGCTATTGAAGATTTGCATTTAGAGTAGCTTGATGTTAAAACAACCTTCCTTCATGGTGATTTGGATGAAAAGATATATATGGCTTAGCCATAGGGATTTGAGGTCAAAGGTAAGGAGAACTTAGTGTGCAAATTGAAGAAAATTTTATATGGCTTGAAGCAAGCACCTCGGCAATGGTATCTAAAATTTGATAGTTTTATGCATGCACATGGATATTGTAGGTGTCATTATGATCATTGTGTTTATTTTAAGAGGTTGGATGATGAAAACTACATTATTTTATGTTTATATGTTGATGATATGCTTGTAGCTGGGTCTAACATGGATCATATTAAGGGGTTGAAATGCCAGTTAGCACATGCATTTTCTATGAAGGATTTGGGAGTAGAAAAACAAATCCTTGGTATGAAGATTTGCAAAGATAGGAAGAACAAAAAATTGATGCTATCTTAGGTTGATTATGTTGAGAAGGTGTTGCAACATTTCTCTATGGAGAATGCTAAAGCTGTCAGCACACCTTTACCTGGTCATTTGAAGTTGACTAAGGAGATGTGTCCCAAGACATAAGAATAAGAGGATAAGATGTCCAAGGTACCCTATGCTTCAGCTATAGGAAGCCTAATGTATGCTATGGTATGTACAAGGCCAGATATTGCACATGCAGTTGGAGTCATTAGCATGTATATGAGTCATCTAGGAATTGAGCATTGGAATGCAATCAAGTGCATTCTTAGATATTTGAGAGGAACATCCAATAAGTGTTTACACTTTGGGGGCTCTACTACTAATTTATAGGGCTATGTTGACTCAGATTTGGTAGGAGATATTGATACTAGGTGGAGTACTAGAAGTTATGTCTTTACTGTTGGTGGGGCAACCGTGAGTTGGTTTTTTGGGTTACAGAAGGTTAATGCTTTATCCACTACAGAGGCAGAGTATGTTGCTGCTACAGAGGCAGCCAAGGAGATGATATGGCTTCAGTTCTTCTTGGAAGAATTGGGACACCCTCAAAAGAATAATGATTTGTTTACAGATAGTCAGAGTGCCATTCATCTTGCAAAGAATTCAGCTCTACATTCAAAGGCCAAACACATACAGTTGCAATACAATTTCATTCAGTCAGTTTTGAAGGATGAACAATTAAAGTTGGACAAGATACATACAGATGAAAATCCAAAAAATATGTTTACAAAGCTAGTAACAAGGGAGAATCTTAAATCTTCTTCATCTTCAATTGGTCTTCTCGACTAAACAAGAATAAAAGAACAACAAAGTCCACGATGGTTTGATCCAGTGGGAGCCCCATGTGGTAGTGGTATTGCTACAGGATCAGTTTCCAAGTGGAAGATTGTTGTCTAGTGTGGAGTTTGATTAGTCCCCAAGTGGGAGATTGTTAGTTTGTGGTGACTGTTCAAGGAAGTACTATACATACTTCATAAATTCTTTGCATGTAATTGTTATTTATGTTCGTGGTTTAATCCTAACATGTAATATAGGTTTAATCAAAAGATCAAACAAACACCTTTGGATGAACAAAAGATTTTTGAGTTATTGTAAGATGTTAATGAAGCTTTAAGAATATAATTGAACCATCTATAAGTCTCTCTTTGATGAATAAAACTAGATGTATAGATTCATTCATGTGGCACAATCATACTCAATCAAGATATTGGTGTATTATGGATGAGTTTGAGAAAATGCAAGGACATGTTCTCTACTACTGTTAAGATAAATGAATGTTTTGACCTTCAATGGATGAAAAGGGAAAGATGGAACTTAGAAAGGAGTTGTCATATTTGATACAAAATTGTTCAATGATATAAGAATGAGTGGAAATTTTACATTGTGGGGGGAATAATAGTCAATGTTCTATTCCTTCTTGAACCTTCTTTATAGGGGAGATGTTCCATTCTCATTTCATTCCCACTTGAACCTTCTTTAGAGGGGAGATGTTCCATTCTCAAATAATCGAAGAAGATAATTCCTGAATCTTGATGTGTAGACAAGTATTTTATCTTTTACATTTATCTACTCATTGTAGTCTCTCTCTTATTTTTAATTCTATGCATACTATAAGGGTTATTTTTCTTGATCTTTTCCTTTGTGTTTGAAGATTTTCTTATAAGAAAAGAAAGTTGGTACCTTACATATGCTACCAATATTGTGTAGACTCAATCTTATGATAGTAGCTCCAAAGACCTTGATGAACAAGATGGATAAAGTGAGGCTCTTGAAGCAACATCTTTGATGATTGAGATTATGAGATCCCTTTACATTAAGAGGGAGTATGACACATCTTCTAAAGAGCTTAAAAATTGATACTCAAAGGGACTCTAGAAATACATGTGTGCAACTACATGATTTTGATGGGCCTACTCCTATGTATATCATGAGGAAGTGATGAATTATCACCAAAAAATTAGAAAATTTGTATCAAAATCAGAATGAGTTTGACAAGAATCCTTGGGGGAAGAGAGTCTCTACAGAAGTAACTACTGGACCTGACTTCCCTAGATCATTGTTTGGAGGGAGAATTTTTGAGGTGCAATCCTTTATGAATGATATCTTCTCTGTGAGGAGAAGTTCTAAGTGAAACTCCTTGTAATGCATTCTTCTCTATGAGAGAAAATAAGGTGAAAGCCTTTGTACCACCCTCTAACTAGGTTCATGGTGGTTACTATTTCACATATGATATGTAATGAAAGGTGACAATATTTCACTTACATATATAAATAGAAGGTAACCATTGTAAGGTGACGATTTTATAAATGGTAGACCCATTATCATGACAAACTTCTTTAATTGTTGTCCCAAAGTGCTAGAAGTCATGATAACGAACATTTCAACCAAAAGGTAACCATTGTAAAGTGACAATCTTATCAATGGTTTGACCTATCTCCTATATACACTACATTAACTTGTAGCACCTAAATGTGTTGGATGTCTAGGAGAAAGTGTTATCATGGTTCTTTGGGCCAAATTTTGCCACACACCTTGATAACCAACATATCATGGTCCTTCAAGCTAGATTTTGCTGGACACCTTGATAATAAACTCATGATTCTTTGGGTTGGATTTTGTTAGACATCATGATAATTAATTTGTTATGGTTCTTCAGGCTGGATCTTGTTAGACACCATAACTTTATCTGTCATAGGCCATACTTAAGGTGGTGTTCAAATCTTGTATTATAATTGCTTTAATTCTATCTTTGCTGAAGAGGGAGTGTTGAGAAATTTAGTCTCATAGTGAATTGAAGCCAATTCCATATGTAATATATGTTAACATATATATGTGCGTGTTGATGGATTTATGTTGATATCCTTAAATATACCATTCCAGGAATATCACATTGAGATGATATATTTCCATGTGCTTGAGAGCATAATGTGTTCCATAACAAATCCTCCTTAGCTAAGAGGGACTGTTAAGATTATAGCTACAGTCGGATTGATTTAATCCTGAGATACAATGTTGATATAATATAACACACACACACACACACACACACATATCACATTATAATTATACTGCACATATATATATTCTATACATAATATTAGTAAATATATCATATTATATATATATATATATATATATATAATTATAAATATATCATTATATATATATATATATATTCATACTATACATAATATTAATAAATTTATCATATAATATATTATATATAATACATATGTTATATCTTGGTTTATATTGTTAATATATATTAACCAATAATGATTAATCATAGAGACATGTCTCTTCATGAGACATGTTTTCTACTCTTATATTATAAGAGATAGGGATCTGCATGTGAAGATGATAAATATAGTGGCATTGTTAGTACATTTGCAATGATCCTTGCAATATAACAAGAATTGATTTTGTTTGAGACATATTATCCAAGACCTCATAGATTTTAATAGCAAACTCGTAGAGGATGTGAATAAATAGGCAATCAATCTGGTGTACATGTAACCAAAACTTGCAAATCTATACCAATTCTTTGTCTTTTCATTCTCCCAAAACCATTGAACCAACTAAGTCATTAGCTCTTCTTCCACCAATAGAGTTGAGCTTATTAGTCCTATATTACTCATCCTTAAGACATCCAAACTCCCGTCATTAAAGCACCTACAAGGAGCATTAGTTAACACATTGATAAGTGACTCATCAAACTTGTGCCCCCCTCCCAAACCTCAGAATACCCATCCCTGAGACATCCCTATACAAGGTACTTGGGTACCCAAGTACCCCCACCTTTGCCATTTTGCAACCATGATGCCCCTGGGATGGGTAATTGAATTTCAATTTGAATATTGATTTTTGAATGTTACTATTGGGTATGTAATATGTTTCTATAATGAATGTTCAATTGTTATAGTTCATGTTGCATTTTTATCTCTATTTAAGTATTTTAGCAAGTGTTAACTCATGCTCCTTCTGACCAAAAAAGTGACTCGTCATTAAAACATGGTTCTTGTTTGGTATTTGCAATTGTTTATCGCATGTTGTCCACCTTTTCTAAGTAATGCTCAATAAGAAGGGTTGGTGAATCATAGACTTGAATAACATCTATTTTGTAGTAGATTCTTTTGTTGTATTTGCATGTTCATAATGTGCTTCCTCCATAATGGATTTCTTATTATTTGTTATTGTTGTTTAGATTTATTTAGACAACTATGATAAACATATCAAGCTTGTTAAGACATTCTTTTATTTGCATCTCATGTATTCTATATTTTGTACATATGCTGGTGTTATTGTTAGAAATATAATTTTGTGTTGTCTACATAGGGGCAATGCAAAGTAGCAACAATAATATCTCATTTTGGTCTTTGCAATGTTGACCCAGATAGACCTTTTGTTCACCTTACATGTTCTTCCATTGTGCTCATAGTTCTACCACTATAAGGGAATGCAGTCATCTCATCATGATTATTCTCAATATACATGAGTTTTCAAATATGTATACAAACACCAGTATTGGTGGATCCCTCGATTTGTTCATTCTTGAGGCAATATCAAAGTGGAAAGTGATTTTCTTTTTTATCCATGTGTGCTACCTTAAAGCCATAATATGGAGTCACACACAATATTCTTTGCTACCCATTATGCACTCACCACAAATAAAATTTTGTAGTCCTTTTTCTTTTCTTTACAGGTTACTTAGAAAATATTGCCTTTTACTTTGTAATCTCCTATTGATGGATTCCATTGGATAAAATGTTTTCCTTAGCTATCCCTTTTGCATTGATTTCTTGAATTGTTTTCTTAGATTCAATGATTTCCTTGCTTGTCCCATTTCACCATTTGTTTTAGTAGGATTTCCTTGCATACAATGCTTCAGTTAGTTAGCACAATGTAACTTGACAACCCATCTCTCTCTCTCTCTCTCTCTCTCTCTCTCTCTCTCTCTCTCTCTCTCTCTCTCTCTCTCTCTCCACATGACATAAAGTAAGTTTAACTAGACATGTATGGTCATGCCTTATCTTTTCTCTCTATTCTTGGTCTTAGACTGATAAGTATCTAAGTTGCTTAGGCCCCCCCTAGTCCAAATTTGAGCTTGTATCGGGCAGTCAAATTTGATTGAGTGGGTCAAGGGTGAGTTAAGTCACCCTTGACCTAAGAGTATCCTATAGCCACAAGAACTAGCTACAAATTTGAATAGGGTAACACAATTATTTGATTTTAGAAGGATTCATAAATTCTCTTTGACCTCCAAGTTTTGCAAGATGAAGTGGGTAGGAATGACATATAAAGAAAGATACCTCTCTCATTTTCTTGATCAATCCTAAGAACTCATAACATCTCCCATATCTTTTAAATACTCAAAGAGCAATCAAGAAAACATCAAGTTAAATTCAAGTGAAGCATTAATGCCATTGAAGACAATGAGTAATTTGCAGATCTAAGAATTTGTAAACACATTCATCATCTTCTATCCTAGATTTTAATTCATGATAACATCAAGGATAACTGCAATCATATGAGTATTTCTACATTTTATCAAAACTTTGTTGCATATCAACATGCTTTTGTTTCAGGCAATCTTATTTTTAGTTTTATGTTGATTCTTTAATTGAGGTTTGACTTAGGAGAACCCCTTTTCCCAATCATTTTTTTTTTGTGTGCAACAAACATGTGACACCCATGCGAAAAGGAGCTATAGAAAGGTTAGATCAAGAGTGATAATTTACATATCATTTCATCTAAAAATGTTAGGTCAAAGGTGAGTTGATTCTCCATTGACCATTGACTCGCCCCTAACCCTCTAAGTTGCCCCTAGCCTCTTGTTTTACACTAAAATTTAGTTTACATGTCAGTAACTATTTTTCCTTTGTAGACTTGGTTCAAAAATTGATCTCTCAATATGTAGTCCAACTATACATGTAGATATTTCTCCCTCCATCCATCCCTAGATCTCAAAATTTCCAATTTCACATGCATAGTCCTCTTCCATAACAACGAAGGATCACTACATCCACTCAATGCTTGTTCCTAGTGGATCATCTTCCCTTAGTGTATGAGAAGAAATAGGTTTGAGATGCCTAGTTTGTCCACACATCCTAGTGACCACTCCACACACATATTTTCTTTCATTACAAAAATGTTTTGTATATAATTAATTTTCTTTTCAAGGGAATAAGCCCTAGGTTAGAAGAGGTCAAATCCTTCAACAATATTTTTCAAATGCATGTAAACCCAATAAATGGGTTAGCTCTATGAAAGAAGATCTTATATCGTGTATTTTATTTTATTTCAAAATTCTAAATGTAAGCATGTTGGGAATTGTTGTTATTGATATTAAAAGACAACAAAGTGAAGGTACAAATCAAATGATACAATTATCTTAAAGAAGGACCATTAATAAACAATTTTAAATTTAGGTTCTCATATGTTTTGACATCTATATTATTTCATGTTGGAAATTGTTGTCATTGATCTCAATAGACAATAAAGTAACGCGCCAAATCAAAGGACATAATTATCTTAAAGAGGGACCATGGATAAACTATTTTAAATTTAGATTGATACTCTTATTTTTTGACATCAATATAAAAAAAAAGATTAATGTGAAATAAAATAAAATGACATAAAATCTAAATTGATTACCTTTATATAGAACTTATTGTACTTGTGGTAGGCAATACTATTGCATTCACTTGCAGTAATTAGTCAATTAATTGAAATATAATAATACTATATTATTTAAATATTAAAAAAAAAACAAATTGTCTAAATCTATGTTTTTTTATATTAATTTCAATTAATTATTCTTACTTTGACCTCTTGACAAATTTAGTTGTAATATATTAAAAACAAGTTAGCAAATTACTCTTCTATTAATTCTAATAACTTATTCTTCTATCGAACAATTATAAGTTCACAAGCAAACTAAAATAAATGTCTCTCACAAAATGATAAAAATAAAGAACAATATTATATAGATAATTTTTATTTTCAAAATACCAAAAACAATTTCACTTTACTCCATTGTTAAATTTAAACACACTATATTTATTACAATTTAATAAAAATGAATTAATCTATTTGATTACAAAATATTGAGTAAATTAATACTAAAAAAAATTAAAATTATTAAGCCGTTATATATTTTTACTCAACACCTTACCCATTGTTAAAACTTTGAAAACTAACTATTACAAAATACTCACATAATAATTTACTATCCTTTATTATTATTTTTGTAAGAATTTGGCTTAGGCCAGAATTCACTCAAGAACTAAAGAACTCAACACAAGTACACAGTAGACCAAAATAGAGAGAGTATGATCAGAATGATGATATTCATTCGATATCAGCTTAGCCAACTTGAGAGTACACTAGGAGTGACTATATATAAAGGCCTCAAGTGAGTTTCTAGAATTCATAGAAGTCAACATCACGATATGTCATACAACCAGGCACATGTCCATCAGATATTGGTTATCCTCCATTGAGCATGGGATTAAGTGCGATGATGTGAGGATAAGCCTAAAATGGTGTAGCACGCAAATCAGTGGTGTAGACAACATATGCTAAATGAGGAGTGGGAATAATTGTGTTGTCAACATGACAACTCAGTGAATGATGCATACTCCTGTGTTGTAGACACCATGTGCATAATTAGAGTTGCATAACTCAATGAGAGTACACAAACTCCTAAGTGTCTCACTTAAAATAATAATAAAATAATGCATTAACCTAAGTAAACTTAAGTAAGTGTAATAAGTAAATACTTATTCACACCAACACCCTTCCTTAAATGCAACTTAGGGGAATGCCCTTAAGCTTGCGAAATTTAGGATGCAATGTAGGAGGGGTCTTGGCTACTAGGCCATGTTAGATACCCATGTACATAATGATATGCAATCTCTCATAAAGCAGAGAAAGAGGGAAAACCTCATGGGAAAAACTGTTAGATTGTGGTGACTGATCAGGAAAGTACTGTACATACTTCATAAATAGTGGGCAGTAGCCGACATGGTAGCCGACATATTATGGCCGACATATGGCCGACATGTTATAACCCTAAAGCGGTTTAATACTTGTATAAAAGGGCTTAGGGTTGGGTATTTTTCATAATGTTGTGATACGAAATTGGTTCTTGCGGCGATATTGAGCTATAAGGGATTACGGATTGTAATCAGGTTGTAATCACTGGATTGTAATAAGATCAAAATTGCTGTTTGGTGGATGTAGCCTAGGGATTGGGTGAACCACGTTAAATCTTGATGCCTTGTGTTCATTTCTGTGTGTTCTATTATTTTCTGTTATTGGTTATATTTGCATGTAGTTTTTATTTCTGTCCGTGGTTTATCCTAACAAAAACCATCCCCCCAAAAGAGAGATAAATAGGGATGCATGGATGGATGGAGTAATCTAGACCCCCCCATTACGACATACATCTAGTATATACATAAGAGAATGATGAGAAGAGGAAGAGAGACAGGATGGGTTCCCCCCCTAACGAAATGTCGAGCAATGATTGCTCTGATGAAGAAGTTGATCCAAGATTGCAAAATGGTGGTCCTCCCCTTAGGAAGAAATAATGCCAATGGTACAAATGAGATGCTTCTGCTATGCATGGAAAGAATCCCATGAATAAGTGATGTCTCTGAAACCTGCTCATCTAGTTGAAGAACTTGTCTCAAAGAATTGTCTGTCTCTGCAACTGATGAAGAACCCTACTACAACTGTTGATCATATGTATCCACAATCACTTCAACCTGTGAGGATCGATCATGTAGAGAATGAACAAGAGAGTCAGATGGAACCCTCGTGACAATTGAAGAAGGTACTTCTACATCAAGAAGAAGAGGCAGATCATCAATACTATCTCCCAAATTTGTCACTGAACCTATATCTGGAAGACTGGATGTACCCTGCTATTCTGGACCTATCACTATGGCTATGTATGCATGCAGATTGAACTAATGAAGTGACCTCTTATTGTAACTGTCGATAGAACCCCATGTGTCTGAATTTGTTGAAGCATTATTGCTAAAATCACTGTTAGTTTCCACACTGTATGATGTGCAGAGAGAGTAGAGGACAAGCTGGGAGAACTTTCCTCAAAGTATACATCCTTCTCCACAAAAAGCTAATGTGTCTCAGGCTCTAGAAGTTTGTATGCCTTCACACTGTCTTCATAACCAATGAAAGTACAAGGTTGAGGTGACCATGCCTTGCATCCTGTGGAAGATGTGTTTGCCCATGCAAGACAACCGAAGACTTTGAAGTGTGTCACAATAGATTTTCTACCTCACCATGCCTCAAAAGGAGTTTTTCCATCTAAGGTTGGATGAGGAGAACGATTAAGAATGTGAGTGGCACTGGAGATTGCTTCGACTTCTAATGATGGATCAAGAGACTTGGCATGAATCATGCAACTTTCCATAGACTTAAGAGTTTGGATCCTCGAAGCTGCAACATCTATCTTATGTGGACTGAATGCTGGTGGAGTTTGAAGATCAATGCCCTCATGTCTGCAAAAGTCCTTAAGTCTTCTGTTCACATCCATGTTTCCATTGTCCATGTGGAGTACTTTGATGGCCTTTCTAGATTTCCGTTCTACATGAGTCTTGAAGGCTAGAAATGTGTCCAACACTTCATTCTTGTTATGCAGAAAGTAGACCCAAGTGAACCTTGAAAAGTCATCAACAAAAGTGAGTATGTAGTGACCCTGGCTGAATGCAAAAGGACCTACTAATACCATGTGAACTATTTGAAGAACACCTGTTGCTCTAGAAGACTTCCCTCTTTGTAACTTCCCCTCTGGATGCATATCAACTGAATCTATTGAACATTCAACTTTTAGCTTTGACCATTCTATTTGTGCAAAATTGCTGAAGGTAGTGAAAGTCAAGATGACCATACTGCTCATGCCATAATTGCATATTTGAATTGGATTGTGATAGCAAGGCTTTCAAAGGAGACTTGGGTACAAAATGAGAGAAAGAGTACAACCTTTTGTTATGATTCACTTTCCCCACTGCAACCAAGGAATCATCTTTAAGATTGTGCACCTTTACTGAGTTAGGAAGGAACTCAACTCTATGTCCATCTCCAAGGTGAGTGATTTGGTAGATTGATAGGAGATTTGAACTTAGGTTTGGAACATAGAGAACATCTTGAAACTCTCCATTTTTCATCTCCACGTTACCTTTCCCTTCAACTTCCATTTTGCTATCATTCCCCATGAAGATGTGTGGTACTTTGGACTGCTTCATTGAAGAAAAATCCTCCTTTGAAGAACCCATATGATATGAGGCACCTAAGTCAAATATCTATTCCTTTGAAGAGTTTGCATTTTCCATGAGTGCTTGCCCTTTACCCTTGGAATCTAAAGATGATCCTTTGTCCTTATAAGCATTAGGCAATGGAACATTATGTTTCTTCATGATGTTGGTCAACTCATCAATCTTTTTGAGATAACACTCATGCTCTTCATGACCTAATTTCTTGCAATAAGTGCACTTCTTCTTCTCTTTATTGTTGTCCCTTTTCTTGTTCGAATTCAAGGACTTGCCTTATTGATTGGATTGTGGTGTTGTCTTTTCTGCATCCTCTGATTTGCTCTTCCATTTCTTCTTACCCTTTCCTTTATTTGAAGATTGTCCAACTGAATTTTGAGAACCCTCATTGGCCGCCAATGCTTTAGACTGAGGTGATTTGAGAATCCCCATTGATTTCAACTTCTTTTCTTCATCATCCAACAATTTAGTATATTCATCAAAAGTGACTTTCTTGTAGGCAGACCCTAAGGTAGTCTTTGAGGTGTTAAAAGAAGATACAAATGTGGAATACTTCGATGGCAGCTTGTTATGTATAAGATAAATTAGTTTGTCATCTTTGATAGAACTCCCACAATCAATAAGCTTCGTCCTTAGTTCATTCACCTTAATGATGAAATCCTGAATTGAATCATATGACTTAGGATCTAAGGAGACAAGCTCATCTTCAATTTTGAACATATCCTCTTCAGACACTTTACCATATAGGCTTTCGAGGGTATCCCAAGCTTCCTTGGATGTAGTACATTTCTTGATTTGAAACATGATCTTATCATCTACCCCCAAACATATATCACCTAGGGCTTTCCTATCCATTGCTACCCATGCTAAAATATCACTTTCTAATGCCTTATCACCTGCTAGTTTAGGAAGAGTACCATCTACATATTGTGAAACTCCATTATGCATTAAGTGATACAACATTTTGATTGACCATGAAGCATAGTTATGAGGAGTTAATTTAGGAAACTCAAAGTTTCCCATAATGCATAAAATGAAAGAAAAGTGCAAAAAAAAGAGAACAGAACACCAAGAACACTCCCCTTTTCACTAAATCAAGAAAACCCCCCAAAATAGATGCTTTGGGCACTTTATTAATAGTGTGATTACAATGGGCCACTTGCCAATTCTAGCCTTTGTGGACTTCTGATTTTGCTTGTTACAACCTCTTAATGGAGTACAAATCTGAAACTTTACAATATGCTACAATTTTGAAGCATTATAAAGCAAAGAAAGGCCCTATTGCTGAAAGTGACACTTTTGTCTACACAACCCTAAAATATGATATCAAATCTGGAAAGTAGACAAAAAACAACACACTTAAAATTTAAAAAAAGTTGTTTTCGACTCCAGATGTGCCTGTACGGAGTGTTTGAAGTTGCAAAATGTAGGATTATGCAAGTACATTTGCCAAAAAATGCAATTTCTGAACAATCCTTGCACCAAAACGAAAAAATAGCTACACCACTAAAAAATTTAGAAAATTCTACCCAATTTCAAAAGAAATCACACTTGATTTGGAGTCCAGATGTCCGAGTTATGGCCTCCCGAAGTCAAACTGCAAAAACCAAAATCAATTTGGAGAGGGGTTGCATCAGCGAATGATGAGGTTAAATTTGACGGTCATATGGTCGTCACAACAGTTGTAATTTGCTTTGGAATGACGTCCAAAGGGGTGTCAAATTTAAGCTCACTAAATTGATGATGTCAACAAAAAATTGGGCCTCAGCTGACGTGGTAGGTGACGTGTCACTCTGTATTGTACAGATGGTACAGAGATTGATGATGTGGCAGGGCCTCAAATGCTAATTGGGCAATGACTCACTACTGACTGGATGCTCGTACTGCCTACTATACACAAAGGTGGATTTCCACGTGTGTAGAGTTGGCAAACAAAATGCAAACACGTATGCACTATTTGCAGAGTGTATAGTGTCTGCGTGGGTGAATGATGTGCAGCCACGTGTACTTTGCGTTGTGGGTCCTGAATGCATGGATCATTCTGTTTGTAGGTTGCAGGGTTCTCAAAAATGTCAAATTTTTTTCGATGCTAGGATGTTGAGCAGCGGTGGGCAAAATGTTAAAGGTGACGCCAGAGTTTGAGCCTTTAGTCCCACATGCGTGGGGAGTGCTATGTTAGCACTGTTTTTAAACAGTTAGTGCACACAACACTTGATAAAGAAGAAGCCTGCGGGTATGTAAATGAATTGCCCGCTAGATTGTAGAGGGCTTGTTTGTCGGATGTGTGAGTCTGAGATTCCATGCATCCTGGCTTAATTAGTAGGTGTACTGCAGTGCACTCTGCCAATAAAATAAATAGGCCATAGGCTAATTAAAATAATAATGCCCTGCGATAATAAAATAATTCCACCAAATAACTGAGTCGAGCCGGGGTGTCACTGCTTGGTTCGGCAAAATTTTTTTCACTACCTGGAAATGAATTCGAAAAATAATTTCAAAAATTATAGAGAAATAATAGATCCGAAAATTAATAATAAGATCAAGAAACGATCATTTTTTTTGCCTCACAATCAACTTGCACCCAACATAGGCAAATTTATAGTTGATCTTCACCAAATCGATGCTCTAGATGCAACGGTGAGGTTAGATGTGGCTCTAGATGCTCCCAATTTCTTCGGATCTGTTGGTGTTTTAAATTGAACTAAAACTACTAAGCAACAAAATGCTTAATACCAAGATGACAAAACTCATACAATCTAAAGACTAGCCAATTCTTGTTAACAATTGCATGTGCAAAGCATTTGCACCCAACTTCAACAAAACCAAGTGTGTTTTTCTACTCTTCTGGCTCTACAAAACCAGGGTGGGTATACCCAGGGATGACTCAGGACTAGGAAAATTGTATGAGGATTATTTCTAGTTTCATTCTGATTCTCATCTCAAATCCTCAAATACATACACAATTCTTAATAACTTGATAAACACACCCCATATAACAGATATGGCCAAAAATTCTTCTATAAATCTGCAAATGTCTTCAACAATAGTGGCTAATTGAAGTTAAAACATTCCATGCAGACAAGTATAGGCCAACCTTTAAGATCTACAGGAAATAAAAGTAAAAATTGATTTGATGCTACATTTTGACAACCATTTGTGACATATTTCTCCTTCAGCTGAATCAATTTGATCAGTGCCTAATCCATTGCGGTTCAGAGTCTATAGCAAATTCTTAGATCTAACTTGTTGCCTTACAACAAATTCTATCAGCAATTCTTATCAGAATTTATCATTCAAAACCCTTCCCACTACTACAACAACCTTATCACATTCACCAAAGCTTTTACTTAATCCATTGAATTAACAACAACGATAAAGAGATATACAACCTAATTGGATTGCATTCAATTGCACAAGCCTTTACTTATACAATATCAAGACAACCAAGTAATTAAAAGGAGACAAGATTCATAAAGAACTGATATGGGGATAGTTCACAATTTGTATTTATTTTCTTTGAAAATTTTATATCATTTACAATAGACTTAGAATGACCTTCAGAAAGAAACACAACTCATTCTATGTTCATGTATTCTCAGAGAAAAATGATAGAGAAAATACATCACAAACTTCCTTTCAAAAACATTGGACCAAAAAAAGATTAAGCATATTACTTAGAAAAATAAAATTCGGGGCATTCTCTAGCCTTGGAATCTCACTTAAATAGTGTGAGATGCAACAAGCTTCAGGCTAAAAGAAAGTGACAGGTGTCTCCTAAAAGATACTTACATACATCTATTATAAAAGACAAAAAATAATAATAGAAAGGCTATTACATCGAACATTCCTTGGTGGGTCCCTTTCTGTTACATTCTCAATTGTTGAGACAAGAAATTATGATCTGATTCTTCAGTTATTCTTCATCCTTAGAGTAAATAGCCATGAGGTTTGAAACTGACGTATCCTCTTCAAATACCTGCAAACTTACTTTAATCTGGGGATTTTCCATGTCTTCATTACTAACTATGAGGGTAACTTTTACTTTTGCATCTTCCTCCTCCTCATCTTCTGACATTTGTTCTATGAACTAATTTTTCCATTCATTATAAGCAGCATCATCTGACCAATCAAAATTTAGAGCCCCTCTTTGTATAATCACTAAAGAATTTGCAAATTCCTCTAAATCATCAAGCTCTTTTCTCTTGGCATTATAAAATAACTGTATCTTTACCAACTCTTCATTTGTCCTTACCCAAAACCAGTGGCCAGTTTCACTCATGATGTTCTTGATCCTTTCATAAAATATTTCATCCAACTCTTTTTTCCACTTTTTCTTTTCCTTTATTGTGTCAACAGATTCTAAAGCACAAGGAAATAAAATGAATTTTTCAGCAATATACTTGGAAAAACAACGTCTTTTCTGCAAAGAATCCCTTTTATCATCAAAATCTTCTCGTTATTTAACAAATCAAAAATTTTCTTTACTTGATGACAAGGCATTTGGATGACAGATATACACATGATTGTGATATCATTATTTCTCTCCCTCCACTTCTGTGCAAGAGGAGTCAATTTATCCTCATCTCTATTCAACTCATCCATGAGGGTTGCAATTCTTGTCAACTGATCAAAGAAGGTTGACCATTGTATTTTATCCCTTAAATACATCACACCCTACTTTAATTTTCTTTCATATTAATTTTTTAATTCTACTCGCAACTCATGTAGTTTGGTTTTTTTCTTCTTCAAAGTCCTCTGTAGTATAGAATTGAGGCCTTTCAGGGGTGTCTGGTATTTCAACAATAGGGGTTGCTTTAACAAATGACTGTGGAGGGTATGCAATTCTAGGTGCACTGGATTCTCCCACCTTTCTCTTCTCAAGTATCTTCTCCATTTGAGACACCTGATTTTCCAAATTTTGTATGCGTGTGCCCCTCTCTTCATATGCCTTCAGCACTTCTTCAAATCTAGCATTTAGCTGGGCAAATTTATCTTCTTCCTGGCCAGATACCAAACTGCCAAATTTTAGCATTTCTGAAGCCATTCCCATTATCTATTTACTACCAACCTCACCAGCCCTATATACTGTTAAAGCACCAGTATGTTTTGTAGTAGAGATTTCCTGCATCCTAGTTTTATCCCTTTTCTCAATTGACCAAATTACAAGGGCTTGGTGATCATCACTAAATTTGACTCCTCTATGAGCCTGTAGTATCTCTTCTTTAGTTTGTAACTGGAGATCCTCTTGTTTTCTTACTGAATCAAAAACCATAGCATTCACTATATCCCATTCAAGTAAGATAAGGACTCCTGATTGTTTAACTGATTGCCTCCCGGCCTCAAGTGTAAATTGGGCAAAATCAATCAAAAATTTAGATTTTACCTCTTCTTTAATAATAGAGTCTAGTTTATCTGGTTGCTCTGCTTTTATTTTTTCACAAGCCTTTTCAAAATTGCCTATATTCAACCTCCACAAAAATTGTGCAAATGCTCTAGATCTCACAAAATTTTCATCATTTACAAACCTCTCGAAAGCTTGGGCAACTATAGGATCAATTTCCTTACCTTGATAGTCAACAACAGTAAGCTCCAAGGAAGGTGTAGGGGATTCTTGTGGTTCCCCAATCTCTAGATCTGTGGAAGTAATAATTATATCCCCTTCTCCAGCAATTTGTCTTAATTGTTCCCCTAAAGATGCTTCATCATCTATCCTGATTGGGGATTGGCTCGGGGAGTATTGTTCTGGCTGAGAAGAAGAAGATCCCTGTTCTAACTTCTGCCTTTTTAGAGCACTGGTTGTATGTGGACTTCCTGGTCTTTTTCCTTGATGAAGAGGACCCTGTTGCACACTCTGAATCATTACATAACCTGACCTTTTCTGCAAGGTATATTGGCCAGGAGCTACTATGTTTTTACTATTAATTCTTTTCTACACTTCTGTAGCCTTGTCTGGGTATGCACTAACATATGTAGCCCTTTTTTCATTCATAGCCTGTGTTATCTTAGCAAAATTATTCATCAAGGCCTGCATCTTGGATCCCCAGTATTTCTTTTCTTTCAATGGGTCATAGTGGGGATCAAAAGCATTAATGAATTCAAGGGTTTTGCTAAATACCATCCATCTTTTCCTTCTCAATTCTTGTTCTTGTAAGGTGAAAATGTTTCTAATTACATCTTTAGGATAGTAGACTTGTTGGACCATGCGAGAAGCTTTTATTCTCTCCTTGAAGACATCATAGAAACCTTTAGGATCAATAAATTTGGCATGAGATTCTGCCATGTCATATCTGGCTAAAAACAAGTTCAGATGTTTCCAGCCTTTCCTTACAAAAACAAAATCATGGGCCACAGTAACAATTGGAAAAAAGTGCCCTTCCTAGTCAACTCCCTCTCATCTATGGTGCCTATCTGCCATAACAGCTCAGCTATTCCTATCTTCAAAGGCACATGAAACGGTAGCACATGAGGTTTTTCCAAAAAACCATACACTCTTATCACCGTTGAAACATTGTAGGGAATTATATCCCCCTAGTTATGACTGACAAATAGCACTTTAGCATGGTCCTTGGGTCTGACCAATTCTAACAATGCTTGTGGAATTCTAGGGCTATCTCCTTTTAAAAGTAGTCTAAGCTTTGATGCAAAATACCTATCAAACCTCACATAACTAGCATCTGTAGCTTCTAAGGTCATATCTACACTCCATAGCTATATTGGATTCTTCTCCCCCTCCTTAGTTGTTTCCAACTCCATACCTATGGAGAAAAATGTAAATCCCTTGTACAAGCACACATGCATAAGCAATGAATACCAACAGAATGGTTTATCTACTTTTCCCTTTACTATCCCAACCAAACCATTGTGAATTTCTTTTGCGAGAAATGTTGCAAAATCCAAAATAGAGCTCATTCCAAATTGAAGAGTTTGTGCCATGATAAGGACAATTGAGCCTGGAATTTGCTCTACCTCATCCATTCCAAAAATCTTACAAAGAGAAACATATAATGCCTTAGCCCTAATGTTAAAATGTCTTTTCAATAGTGGCTTTGGGGTGCTGATAGTAATCACAGACAAATTACCAACCTTGGCAACATGCTCCTGTAGTGGCCCTCTTTTCAAGTAGGTTTTTTGTGCATCATATCTTGCTTGTAGGTTATCCATGTCAATGGTTTCATGCACAACATGGTTAGGGTTAAGATTGAAAACTTCTCTAATCAGTTCAGGGCAGACCCTAAAGAGGTTTACTCCAACATGATTCTTTATCCATCATGTAATTGTGTCATACTTCTTGGCCAAAACCATTAATAAATCACTATCGAAGACAACTATAGGGATTGTCGATTTTCCAATATCAAACTCCTAGACATTGCTCAGAGGAGTATCCAATTTTCACTCTGAAAACCACTTTCTGAATAATTCCAAACCTCCCATGGATACTTGAGCATCTCGTACCCAATTGGCCTTGTCATAGAAACCCTCTGCTACGGCTACTCTAGGGTTTTTAGGAATCAACCCCCTCTCCTTAGTTATCTCATGTACTGATAAAGGAAATTGTTCCAGAAAATCATCATGCACACCCCTTTTTGAATATTCAATTTGCCTAGAAAAATCCTTTCGTGGAGACATCTTTAAGAATTCAGAAACTTTTACAACAACAAATTTTTTGATTTCTACTGGTTACAGATCACTTACCTGCCAAATTTGCCCTCCTTTCTGCAATTTTCTCTATGAATTCTGTTAAAAACCTTGAAGAATTTCGTGCTCTAGCTCTGGAAATCCTTTCACGCTGAGAAAATCTGTAACTATGCTTCAACAATGGCAAATTCGCATGCTATATCAGAGTATTTAAGTTGCACGAAGGAAACTTGGTATCATATTAATTCCCACAACTGTTACTTTCATGCTACATTCTGAAAATTGAATTTTACCCGTCAATTTCCCATGAATTGGACGGCTTTGTTTCAAAAGCAAAAAGCCTTTTAAAACTTTGAGATCCTCGGACACGTGTCGAAAGCCCGCTTGTCCACATTATTTAAAGACCTCGCATTTTGATAATACGAAAATGCTGGCACCGTTGATTTTACCCTGATCAACAGTAAACCAAGATTTCTTTATTTGGCAGCCCACTAGATCAACTTGACCAATGAAAACTTACCCTTTTGTCCATGTGCTCTGACAGTAATTAAAGTTTCCGCACCCATGATATTGCCACTTCCAACTTGGCATACCTGTCACCCACCACTAATGAGTGTGTTTCATTACATTTAATCTTTTCCAGCGTGGCATGACTCGATGCATTTCCTAAAGCTTGGTCTAGGTCCCACCATGCTCGCTTCTCCACATTATTTAAAAATCGAGCAGCTTGATAATGCGGGAAAGCGCAATTCGTCGATCTTGCTTTAATCAACGGTGATCAGAATTTTGCAATGACTGTGCACTTATTCAGTTGAACTAACCTATGAAATGCTTCCTCTTCTCCCATGTCATCTGACAACTGCCATGGAGGACACACCGTTATTACCTTTCTGCAAAAGGCAGGCCCATGATGTCACCATTGCCACACATCGTGTGCCTGTTTCCCCGCATTATTTAAAGACCTTGTAACTTGATAATGTGAGAATGCGGTAACCGTAGATCTAAACAAGATCCACAATTGATGAATATTGATCATAAAGTAAAGTTTTCATTAGTTTGAACAACCAATGACAACGCATAAAAATAAAACGTGCACAGGGTACTGACAAATCTGCAAAAACTGTCCTGACCCATTCTGACATATAAGACCTTATGTGGCGCACTGAATCTCAAAAATCATACATGTCACAAACCTGTCTTCCCGCATTATTTAAAACTCTCGCAATTTCATAATGCGGGAATGTGGGAACCCTTGATCTCGAGAAAATCAATGGTGTTGAAAAATATTTCAACTTGGCGTCCTTTTAAAAAAGAATATCACAATTAAAAGCACATGAAAGGTTTATCACAAGGATTAAAAAGTATTCTGATGCAAACAATACATTAGGATAAACTGCCCCGCCAAAATATCTGAAATAATACCTCTTAAAAATTTGAAAACTAGGGCAACACAAAACAAAGGTATAAGGGTTTTTCACACACTTAGGGCCTTTTTATGGATAGTTTGAGAGCCAAACCCTGAGAAATTAAAAGAAAAATACAACCCACGGAAAAGGGCATAATTAGGGTAATCCAATAATTTTCAAGATTTCATAAGATAAAACCCTAATCTGCAAGAATCAAAGATCTAACTGATTTCTCACCCAAATAACAGAAGCTTTTCTATACTGTGAAAAATCACACTAACAGGATCCTTCGGATTCGTGTCGAGGTGCTAAAGCATGAACGGTCTCGAATGGCTATGTGTAGAAAATCTCCCTCAACTCTGATACCATGTAAGAATTTGGCTTAGGCTAGAATTCACCCAAGAACTAAAGAACTCAACACAAGCACATAGTAGACTCAAAATAGAGAGAGTATGATCGGAATGACGATATTCATTCAATATTAGCTTAGCCAACTTGAAAGTACACTAGGAGTGCCTGTATATAAAGGCCTCAAGAGAGCTTCTAGAATGCATAGAAGTCAACATCATGATATGTCATACAACCAGACACATGTCCACCAGATATGGGTTATCCTCCATTGAGCACGAGATTATGTGCAATGATGTGAGGATAAGCCTATAATGGTGCAACACACAAATCAGTGGTGTAGACAACATGTGCTAAATGAGGAGTGCGAATAATTGTGTTGTCAACATGACAACTCAGTGAATGATGCATACTTCTGTGTTGTAGACACCATGTGCATAGTTATAGTTGCGTAACTCAGTGAGAGTGTACAAACTCCTAAGTGTCTCACCTAAAATAATAATAAAATAATACAAAATAATTAAATAATACATTAACCTGAGTAAACTTAAGTAAGTATAATAAGTAAATACTTATTTACACCAACAATTTTAAATATCTATTAATTATAATATCTATTTATAATTTTATTTTTAACATTTCAAATATTTAAACATCTTTTAACTTTTATATAAAACTCCATTAAATACTTGTAAATGAATGAGTAAAAAATTAATCATATTTATTTGTAGAAATAGCAAACGATTTTTAAAGTTTTTTTAAATAAATAGTCACTTTCTATTAATAAATTAACAATAATAATATAATAGTTACTAACAATGTAGAATTGCAAACATTTTAGATTACTTCCTCTTCTCAAAACAGGGTGTACGCTGCCAGAGGTTCGAATCCTCGACCTTACATGGTCAAACTTCTCCTGGGACGCTGATTCCTGTGGAATGATTATTTATAAGAGAGATAAGAATTACATAAAAACGCCCAAATTGCATGTGCAGAAATTGTCCTCTCAGATCTGCGGAATGACTGTATGGAATGAATCTGCAGCTTGCACGTTTAGAATTTTGCCTTTAATATTAGTACACACCTTAGTATGCTTTTATCATTAGTATCGAGAAGAGTAAGCCCTTTAGTGTTATCGAGAAGGCTGGTAGTTCGTTCAATGGGGGAGGAATTGGGAAGCCTGAAGCTCAAAAATTTAGCGCAGCAGCTGAGGTTTTACAAGCCCCCTGATTCAGCGGTGTGGGAGAATCAGACAGAAGAGAGCAGCGTAGGAGGGATTTCTTCGCAATTGGGCGTAGCTGAATCCGTCGCATTATCGTCTAATTCAACAGAGCTCAGTGCAGCAAGGAAATGGACAAAGAGGGCAGCTGTGCTCATCTGTTTATTTGAAGGCTCTCTAGGCGATCTCAGGGTTATACTCACCAAGCGATCGGGCAAATTGAGCTCTCATTCAGGTTGGGGTTTTCTCCTTTTTCTTTTGGGTTCTGCCTGTGAAAAATTAAGGGCCTGACTGCAATTTAGAACATATTATTTATAGCAATAACAGAGATCGATTGGATTATATGGAAGAATCAAACATGTACTGCGCATACAGGCATGTGGGTGCACTTCTTAAAAATATCAAAAGTACATGAAAAAATCGTCGTTTTTGGCAGAAGTCGAATATAAGATATGGATCCGTTAGAGGGTAGGGTTACCACTGAACTACTGGTCATCTTTCTTATTCCGAATGCAATCGCTCCAACAGTAGGAAGCAATATTAATGAATTCAAATGGCAATAATTTGCAATGTCAGATATAAATCAAGTACTACTTGAGCAGAGGATGTTTTAGGCACACAATGAGTGCTAATACGTCTGAGATACAAGCTCACTGCATTGGAACGTGGATTTACTTCAACGCCTCTGTTAAATATAAATCAATTCAAGTGCTAATTATCGGCAACAAAAAGACATAGTAAAAAACAAATGTAACTACGATATCTAGCCTATAGAAACAATGAGGGATCTGGAATCAGGTCCTATAGAAGCTAAGGTGTCGAAAGCAGTCCCACCACTAGCATCTGAGCAAGCAGATAAGAAACGATCAGATATCTATCAGGGGTGGCATTGTAATCACCTAAAAATGGTCATCTAGACTATTAGCCCCCTTTTCGGCATTTTGGCTAAATTAATTAATCATTTACTTAGACCAAATTGCTAATAGTCAATTAATTTGATTATAACCTATAGTTTGACTATGCTATCCTAAGTTCATTATTTGATTAAAAAAAATGTCTCTTTTTTAATTAAATAAAATTCCCCACTCATCTCTTATCCTAAGTGTGCACACAAAGCGTTATTCCTATTTTAGACTCTACAAATGAATGCACAATTTCCTATGTGAAGAATCTTCTATTTTTAAAATAACTTTAATTCCCCTCCACACATTTCAAACCCTTTCAAAAGTCAACCATTAATTGTGATTGGTTGAGATGCTTGTGCACATGGATCACTCCCACTTTCAATCTCCACCCTTGATTACATTCATCTTGCCTCTTAATCTCTATCGTCTATTTTTAAAAGGGAGGGCTCTCTCTTCATTCAAAAAATCTTAGTCTCTCATGCTATTGTTATGCTGTAGGTTTTCTTGGTGATTTTGGAAACCTGGAGCATTCTTGCATTTTTGCATTTTGGCTTAGCTCTCATTCTACTTACATTATGACATACTTTCTAGCTTAGTTTCATTTATGCTTTAGCTTAGTTCTCTTTGTTAGCTTGCATTTCATTTAGAATAGCTTGCATTTGCGTTGCATTTCATTTTAGATTCTTGGATATTGGCACTCTTGCCTCTACTCAATGAATCTCTTGTTCTATGGTGCACCTTGCAAGGGTTGCATAGTTTGGTTCATTTGAGAGCCATCATCTCATAGCCTTTGCACGTCATAGATAGAGAGCTATAAGCTGGCTTTTGAGACTCCCTCTTCCATGGGTTTTCTAAAAAATAATAGTTTATAAAAGTGTGACACTTTTATGCACACATTTTTGGCGCCCACCTTGGGCTAGAATCAAGTTTCTAGCTCCATTTTCTTACTTGCATTTTGGTTACATTATCATTTTTTATTTTTTTACAGCAACTTCTTGGATCTAATCAAGTGATTTTGCAGGTTTCTTTGGTTTTAAGGGTAAGCCTTGTGCAGATTTGTTTGAAGGCCAAAACCCTAGTTTTGAAAGATTTGAGCATATCTTCCAAACCACTTTGAGTTAGGATCTAAATTTTTTTTGTAGGTTGGGTATGCATCATAAATGTCTCAGGCCAATTTGCAGATTGTTTTGAGTTGATTTGCATCCACTACGAATTTTTCTTTGTTTTTCATAAAAAATCGTTTCTGGTCGCAAATCAACGATTTTATTGGAAAACTCTACATTTTCGGAAAGGTCTTTGAATTCTAAAGGGGGATAGTTCTTTGTGTTTTGACTTTTAAACTCATATTAGGCCTCAAAAATTCGATTTGATAAATCTGGTCTGTTTTGACAAAATGGATCCCTAGGGCACAAATAAAGAGATTTTTTTGAACTTCTTGCATTTTTGGAAAGCCCTCTAGTTTTTAGCAGGGGTTTCTTCTTTTCATTTTTATTTTTGAATCCAAAATCATAGCAAAAAAGTCCAATCTTATTAACTAGGTCAAAAACAAAGAGTAAAAATGAGAGCATTTGTGATTAGCTTGCACTTTCTTTGCATACACTTGGTTGGAAGATAACTTGAATTTTTGAGACAACTAACCACTTTCTGTTTCAGGTCTTACTTGGTTGTTATGCCCTAATCTTGGTTTCTTTGCAGGGAATTTCTCATTTTCATTGCTAAAAAGAACGCATGTCAAATCTACAAATGCCCAAGGGCTACAACACTTGTTTGCAGGGCTGACCAATGCATAAAAATCCAAACTTGCTTGCCTTTTTTATTTCATGTGCGACATCTATTAGTTCATTTTTTGTAGGCATATTAAACTTGCAATTGGGATTCCTTGGTGATAGGAGAGTATGCTCTTCACCTTTGCAGTGAATCAGAAATTTTGACCCACTCTTGGATTTCGAAAGCAAGGGAGTAATTGAATCTTCTTGGTGTGTTTGGAGGAAGCAATCAAGATAGGAGAGGATGCTCTTCACCCTTGAGGTGAATCAGAAATCTTGACCTTTGACAGTGGATCCATTTTGTGGTAGTTAGAATCGTTTAGAAGGCCTGCTCTTGGACAACCTGAGAGGAACGACCCAAGTGGGGACAAGCAAGGGACAAGCAAATTACTCGATTCTTCCAACCCACTATAAACTCAAAGCTATCAAGGACACAAAAGCTTGGTAGATGTAGTGTTTGTCTTCACTTAGTGTGATCGTTTATGGGATTTCGACCATAAAGAGATCACAAGGCAAGAACGCTTAAGGTGCTCTTGTGAATGCAAGGTCTGTTACCCATCGCAAGGTGGGGTGTCCCTTAATTGGGTGCAAAAGGAATATTACGAACGGAAGCCCTTTCTAAACACCCTAGGTTAGTAGCTACCCTATTTTCCGCTCAACTTCTTGGTGCAAGGATCGATCCTAGTGGACTACTCGGATCACCCTAAGATTTTACACTCACCATCCGTGTTCTTTTGGTTGTGCTTATGGCACTTCCATGACAAAGCTAATATCTCTTGTGGGAAACCACTAGGTGTATGGCAAAGGAGCATCAAGCGTGGGCCAAGTTGTTGAGTAATGAATCGTGACTTTTAGGTAGATATTGCTTGATATGTTCTCGAATGTGCTAGACTTGTAAAAATCTTTTGAACATACACATGATGATATTTATAGGGCTTTCTTTTAAGACCTCACATATGCTTGTATCATGCAAGGTTGCTTTGTCCCTTGATTGTTTGAAGACTACTCCATGTGTCACTATCTTGCTTGGAAATAAATTGCTTTTGAATATCAAACTTGCTACGCGATCAACTTTTGTCAAACTTTGTCAACCAAGTCAAAGCATCAAGTCTTAACATTTTTCTTGTGTTGCTTGCTAAGAGGAGTCTCATCATTTGATTTTTCTTTTCTATGTCTCTAGTGCTTGAACATGCTTAAAGTGGCTCTTTGGTCTTTCTATCTTCATGGTCTATGTCCTCTTGCTAGTTATCTTCTTGGTGAAATGATTACCTTGATTTCTTGACTACACTCTTAGGTTGGGAAAGTTGTTCACTTGTCACCCTGCTTGCTCTATCTACTTGGCTATTTGGCTTCTTGCCTAGATCTTGACTTGAGTCACTAGTGTTGTAAGTTTCTTGGACACTTTCTTGACAAATCACTTTACTCTATCTTTACTATTTTGGCAAGTGAACACTCTACCTCTCTAGTTTGGACATCAAGTTATCTCGTGTCACCTTCTTAGCTTCCTCTAGTCTCCTTTGGGCTTAATTATCTATCTACCACTATGGCATTCAAACCTTGTGCTACCAAACCTCAATCAAATCTAGATGATCATGATATCCTCCATGCCACTAAAGAGTTTCAAGATCTATATGCTCAATACAAAGAACTAGAAGAGACAAACGATCTTTCTTATGTTCATCTCTCTAAGCGTATTGTAGAAGTGAAGTCTAAACTTGAGAAAAGATTAGAGGGGAAGATTTCATTCTTAAATGAATCTCCCTTGAGACCTTTACATACACATGGTTCATCTTCTTCAAGGTCTACATATTCTACTACAAGACATCAAATGTTTTCATCTTCTAGATCTAAAGACCTCCTTAGAGAGAAAGAAAGTGATACCTCCTTTGAGCCTATTCTAATCTATCACGATGGACCTATCTTTGACCAAGACAACGATGAAGACATGGATGCATACCATTCACTTGAGAAACAACAAAAGGACTCTAGACATGCTTTTGATAGAACTTTTGCTTCCTTGGAAGATTCTTATGATGACACTTTGCAAACACTTCTTGGCACCAAGCTCATCACATTACCTAAGTCTAGCTTATATGGAAACCCATTCTTGGATATCTATTGTGCTTATCATCGACATAATGAGCATAGTACTTCAGATTGCATTGAGCTGAAACATAAAATCCAAGATCTTATTGATAATGGGATTATTGATACCTCTAATGACTCATGTGATGAGGATACTTTTCTTGAGAAAGATCATATTAATGAACCTATGTCTAGTGATGGTTTCCTTGATACCTCCACTTCTTCCAACACTCGTGCACCTCCCAACACTACAAATCTTTCTTACATGCCTCTATCAAATTAAAAACCTAATGCTTTTCACGTACACTATGCCTATCCTCAAGGGCTACCTCTAAAAGTAACTTAAGCTAACCTTCACTTGGCTGCAAACCTTTTCCATGCTACTAAGCCTAAAGATCCAAGCACTACTCCATTCACTCTTCATTCTCCCTTGTCCCTAGAGGTGGCTCCATGTCAAGAGGACTCTCAAAAAGAAAAAGCTATAAATGTCAAGAAAGATCAAGATCAAGCACCCTTTCATCTCCTTCAAAATTTCACCCCTTCGTATCCTATTTCTTTTCCACATCCCCCAAGTATGATGAAGATACCACTTCCATTATCTCCCTTGAGCTTACTGAAAATTATGAGATAAGTTTTTTTCCTATGCTATCCAAAGCTACTTGTCAAGATCAAAGCGTCCCCTCATGTTCTACTTCTCCATATCCACTTCAAAATTGTGCTAAAGCTTCAAGTGCTCCTATAAAAGATGTTGTTCCTATCAAAGCTACTCATGAGTCTATTGATGGCTTTGACTATGTTGTTCACTCTAAAGATGTTGATATCCCTTTTCACTATCCATTTGCAGCTCCTAAGTCTATCCTTGGTCCTCATCCATCAAAGCTAAAGTCTTCAAACCTTCCATCTATATCGGGGCCTTATGTTCCTTCATCTCCTACATTTTCCACTCCTAGCTCTCCTATCATACCTCAAGATCAACAAAGACACTCATCCTTGATTACTTTTCACCCATCTATCCATCTAAACAAGTCATATCAGCCTTATTCATCCACAAATCCCAAGTCCTTTGGTAGTGAGAATAAACATAAGAATCCATTGAAAAATGAAGATCACTATGGCCCACTAAACAACATGTGAATGTTAAGAACGAAAATGTGCAAAAGAGACTGCAAAGGTCCGCTAGTAAGAGAGCTAAATCAAAGAAAATATGGGTTCCTAAGCCCATTATTGAAGAAGTATGCTCTAAAGTATCCAAAGGAAAATCTTAAGCTATATGGATTCCCAAGTCTCTTTTGAAGGACTTGAATATTGAAAATACTTCAAAGTTGACATTCAAGCTTCCAAAGGCTTCCATTCCATCTTCTTCCAAAAATCTTCCTAAAAATATTTCAAAGCCTTCTACTCCACTTTTTTCCAAATCTCTTCTACCACCTCATACATCTAAACTTCAAGCTATTTCATTCATCATTTCTCCATCATTCCAATACCCTTCAAGGTGTGTGTCAACATTGATCTTGTCCAATATTTCAGCTACCCTCATGAAATCCTCTAAAGCTTACACTTACTTTCTATACATGAACTCTTATCTTCCATATACTGTTCCTACTACCATTTCTCTTTCATCACCCTATCAACATCTTTGAGCATATCTTTCTATGGTTTTGACTTATCATGACTTATCTTTCCTATAGGAGCACTATCTACATTCAAACAACTTGAGCTCTTTCTAAAAATTCAAAAAGCAAAAAGATAAAAACTAAAAAAAAAAGAAAAAAGAAAATGTGCCTTGGTGAAAACCACTTCTTGTGGTACCTTGGTGGCAAAAGTAAAGAGAAATAAAATTCATCCTATGGTGAAAACTACTTCTTGTGGCACCTTGGACAAGTGCCATGATGAAAACTTGGTAAACAAGCATTATGCGTAACTCTTCCATCATCCATCTATCCCCTTTTCCCTCTTTCCCTTTGATCTTGACATTGTTGAGCTATCCTTGCGTATTGGCTATCTTATCCATGAGATTCTCTATTGTGCTTTCTCATTCGTTCATATCCTTCATATCCAACTTCATTCTTATTTCTCTATCCCATTGCTATCCTATCTAGTTGACCCCTTGGTCTTGATCACACAAAGAAAACATGGTTCTCATAGGTCTCTTGACATGGCTACTCTTTTAGACTACATGCTTTCATGCTATCTCGCTTATTGTCTTCCACTACTTATGCCATATGCTATCTTTTTTGTTGGATTCACTGCTTATACTACATGCTATCTTGCTCATTACTTCCATTGCTTATCCAAAACATAAGTCATCTGACTATTTCACCTCTTTCCCTAGCTTGGGTACTCTTGAGGAGTCAATCCTTGAGGATCACTTTCACTCGCTTCATATTCCTTGCCTATCCATCTCTGTCTATCCACTAGCTTCCTACTCCATATTATACACCTTGCTAGACATTGGGAGAAAATGATGTGATCTTGCTTGAGAACTAGTAATCTCTAAATCATTATAAAAAATCCAAAGAAAAAACATATATGATGCTGAACAAAATCTTAAAAAGTATAAAATGTCCTGAAAAATGATCATCTTAGTGAAAACCTAGCAATAGGCGCTTTGATGTATCACCAAAAAAATCAAAATTAGAAAAAAAATTGAAAAAAGTCCTGAAAAAATCTGCCAAGTGGTGAAAACCTGGAAATAGGTGCTGCTTGAGACCCTTGCACCTATGTCTATCAGTCTCAAGCACCCATTTCGCTATACATTTCTTACCTTGGGATTGTTTCTCGTCCTTGTCTCAGGGATACTGCTGCTTAGCCTCCTTGAGTTTTCCTTGTGCATTAGGGTTTCTTTGGCAACTCACAAAACAATGTTTCTCAACACTACTCCCCCAACTTGACATCAAGTGTTTCTCAACACTTTTCAGATAGTCTACTACGGTCTTCGATGTCGCGATATTTTTCACTATCAAAATCAAGTCTTGAAGAAATGGCCAAGTGACTCACACACACACTCTTAAACACTTAAACGACTGAGCTATGATGAACTTTATCTACTTTGTGTGCTGTCTATGACGATTTCTTTGCTATATGTTCCCTCCCTAATAGTCTTTCAAGGATGTAATGGACTAGAAGATTGGGCGCATGGGGCATGTTTTCTTGATTTCTGCTTGTGGGTATACTTTATTTGTCTATAGTGTTTAAAGCATTCATGCTTGTCCTATTTGACACTTTGACTTATAAACGTATCATCTTTGACTGTTTCGCAAGACCACACTTAGGGGTTATCCAAGCGCTTGTGCCTCGATACAAGTGTAATCTTGCTATGCTAAACTTCGGAAATCTAATTGTATTAGTCAGCTTGACTTACATGTTTTTGATGCTTAGGTTGGATTCCCATATTTCTATCTGACATAGATCTTATTCATATCCTCATAGTTTTACTAGTGATGATTGTATGATCTTATGATGTCCCTAATAAGGCTCGATGATAAAAACTAGGACCTACTTATATAACCCTTGCAATTGCACCTTTTCATACTAGCTTGCATTCTAGTGTTCATTCTAGCTTAGCTTTGCATTTTGCATGTTGAGAGAGCTCTCTTCTTTATCTTTCATGGAATTGTCAGCTCACTACGTTCATCCTTCTCTTGCATCTTCTCGATCTTATCTTATCTCTTCTTTCCTATTTCTCGCTTCTTTTCTATCTTACCATCTCATCTATGCTTTTGACTTATTTTTGCTAATCTCGACATCCTGGATCCATTTTTGGGTTCGAAATCCAAATTCGGGTTCATCTTGCTACTCAAAATTTATTCCTTCTTCTATGTAGTTGGCTGACCTATTGAGGCTTAATCTTTGAATCTTGTTGGGGAAATCATCATTTCTTCATTACTTCATCATTTCTACTCTCTTCCACTCTTTGCTTTCATTTCTATTTCATCTCATTTCATCTTTTTTCTTTATTTGACCTAATTCTTACGCTTTATCTTTCCTGATAAAAGTTATTCAAATTGGGGCATATCTTCATTCCTTAATAGTCACTCTTTGGTTCTAATCATCTATCTGTCATTTTGGACACTGCTATATCTCGATTTGCTCATATCTTGCTCGTTTCTGCATCCCCTCACCTCATTTCGGTTTCGATCCCGAAGGGGTAGAAATACTCTATCATCGCTTGCTACAACTATCTATTTCTTAGGAACATTTGTTTGATATTTTCACTTGCTCTTGATATATCTGCTTTGCTAGGTGTTAGCATTCTTCCTAAATTCTAACATCATCTTTTTCCTAGTGTTTAGTACTACTGCTATCAGGCTATACATTCAAGATTTGCTATCTCTTTCTGCATTTCGTTCTTCGGAATCAGATATCTATATCTATCGCTACCTATTTGGCTTCTGTTTTCTTTGACGTAATGTGTTCCCAGATCGATCACACATTTGTCAAAGGGGGGCAAATGTAATCACCTAAAAATAGTCATCTAGACTATTAGCCCCCTTTTCGACATTTTGGCTAAATTAATTAATCATTTACCTAGACCAAATTGCTAATAATCAGTTAATTTGATTATAACCTATAGTTTGACTATGCTATCCTAAGTTCATTATTTGATTAAAAGAACATGTCTCCCTTTTAATTAAATAAAATTCCGCACTCATCTCTTATCCTAAGTGTGCACACATAGAGCATTATTCCTATTTTAGAAATAAAAGAAAAAACATTTTTGTTTATACATGAATGCACAATATCGTATGTGAGAGGAATTTTCTAGTTTTAAAATAATTTTAATTCTCCTCCACACATTTCAAACCCTCTCAAAAGTTAACCATTAATTGTGATTGGTTGAGATGCTTGTGCACATGGATCACTCCCACTTTCAAACTCCATCCTTAATTACATTTATCTTGCCTCTTAATCTCTACTGTCTATTTTTCTTTAAAAGGGAGGGCTCTCTCCTCATTCAAAAAATCTTAATCTCTCATGCTATTGTTATGTTGCAGGTTTTCTTGGTGATTTTGGAGACCTGGAGCATTCTTGCATTTTTGCATTTTAGCTTAGCTCTCATTCTACTTACATTATGACATACTTTCTAGCTTAGTTTTATTTATGCTTTAGCTTAGTTTTCTTTGTTAGCTTGTATTTCATTTAGAATAGCTTGCATTTGCATTGCATTTTATTCTAGATTCTTGGATATTGGCACTCTTGCCTCTACTCTTTGAATCTCTCGTTCTATGGTGCACCTTGCAAGGGTTGCATAGTTTGGTTCATTTGAGAGCCACCATCTCATAATCTTTGCACGTCATAGATAGAGAGCTATAAGCTGGCTCTTGAGACTCCCTTTTCAATGGGTTCTCTCAAGAATAATGATTTATAGAAGTGTGACACTTTTATGCACACAGGCATAAGAAAGGGCAAGAATAGCGATTCTAGAACCAAGACTAGCATAAGCACCAACAATTCTCAATCTATACGGGGATCCAGCTCCACCTCCAGCACAACACCAGTAGCATCACATTGGGCCCCTACAATTCTATGGGGCAGTCGATGGAGTTGTTTTTTGAATTTTATGGCTATCTATTTTGACCTTAGGTTTTTGAGGCACGACACACAATGAAGTCTCTTTTACCGAGTGAATAACTGTCTATAGGGTTTGCAATATGGATATTTCAAGAATATCAATCCATGTCCAATCAAGTTTTCCCGATAAGGATGATTGGATATGGGAGATATGTTTTCAGGATGGATTTTGTAGGTTCCTTAGGGGACAACAAAAGGGATGATAATATAAAAAAATAAGGATAAAAATATAGGAAAATATTGATATGACATATGCATTATAGATCCTTTATACAAAACATTTGAGTTGAGTTGAAATTACTAGTGAAAGTTGAACAAATTAATAAATGTCAAAACTCAAAAAATTTAGTTGCTTCTCTAATTCATGTTTAATGTGTGTATGACATAAAGTCTAAGTTGTTGATTTAGGGTTCGGGGACGGATTTGGGTTCATGGGTTGGGGCAATTTTTTTTTTCCCATTTGGGTTTATGGGTGGGTTCGTGAGTGTATATATATGTATATATATGCAAAAAATGAAAGAAAAAAAAGAAACATGCATAGTTGTAAAACTAAGTCATTTCATAGTATGAATATATCAATGTTGATGATTGATCAATGCCAAATGTCAAAGAGAAACATTGAATACTTGCTCATTAATCTATGTTAATGTTGTAAAGAAAATCATACATTGAATTACTAAAATGCAAAATGAAATTTTAAAACATAGACTAGTTCATCAGATTGACAAATAATAAAGTTTGAAACATAATGATAAATGACAAATGTTTAATAGTTTATCAATGATCAGTCTCATAGTATCAAAGATGTAAGTGCCCTTCAAGGGTCAAATGGGTTATCAAAAAAGAGGGATTAATGGCTTCATCCCCAACTATATCAACATCCTCATAGTGGAACCCAAACTTGTTCCACTAGCCTTAGATGCAGTCACATCCTCCTCCTCGTCCTCCTCAACATCTAGCAAGGCAATTCTAGATAGATCCTGGATGGTCATATTCAAGTCAACAATCTTGGGTAATACATCCCACAACTTCTCTGGCATCTTCTTATATCTTGGATCCTTGTGTGACAGGAGGTGCTAGTTGTGTGAATAAATACCAATTCCTCTGCTTTCTTTGAACCCAACCGGTTATGCTTCACTGAGTGGATAAAGGAGTATGTACCTCAATTCTGCTTAGTAGCAGAAGAGCTCCCAACCTAGAGAAACAACCAACACAATTTAAAAAAATTAGAAATTGTAATTTACAACACAATAGGAATTTAAGAGTGATAATTCTACAAGCTAAGTGGCCATAAGAAAAGGAAAAAAAAACTTAAATACTTACTTGTGACAAGATCTTAATGATAAGAGGTTGGAGGTACAAGTAATCTTGCCTATGTAAGTATCACCATCCAATGACATCCATTCTACTTTGGTCATTGATTGCATCAGGGTCTACATTTTTGCTTGAGACAAAATCTGCAAACTCTTCTAACATTCAATGCCACATTAGGATCGCTAAAGAGCCTACTAAATGCCCTCTTATACTCACTATCAACTTGAGGATCTCTGTATGGTGCCACTCTACCAGGAATAGAAAGTATCTCGCCGCTATAATATTTGGGAGAAAGTGCATATGCTAGGAGGTGTAAAGGTGTAGTCATCTTGTTCCAGCGATGTAGACAAATTTTCTTCACCTGATTGTACAAGGTTTCCTTAGGATCTCGCTTTCTCCTGTGAATGACCTAGGATGTCAAATGATGTTCATGTAAGTTATCTTGACGAAGTGTTAATAACTTAAGTAAAATTAAAAATCAAAATCTCTCAATAAGCAAGGATAAAGTATAGTATAAAAAATTAAACTTACCGATTTCACTCTTTCTAGCATGGAGTCCATGGCATCATATATGTCCCCCAAACAAGGCTCATCAATGTCGACAAATCGAAGCATAGACATGATGGGCTTGGTGAATTCTAATACATATTTCACCCTATTCTGAAAATCATCACTCAAGATCATATCCTTTACATTTTTAGCCCTTTTTGTATCGGCTTGCTTCCATCCACCCCATTGGTTGCTAATAACCATTTGGGACACTACTTCTTTCACCCTCACAAGTCGTCTAAGGACAATTGTGTGTGAAGCAAACCTTGTTTCATCAACCTATTACCATGTGAATTCAAATTGTAAATTCATATAATAACACATTTCAAATATCAAATATGTAAACAACACAAAAAATAAAAAAGTTAAACATTTTATTCAATTATGTAAAGTATGACACAAAATGATAAATGAAACTAAATAAAGTTTAAAATTTACCTTCAATAATTCCAAGCGGGAGAAAGTTCTGAAAATTGCTTGTGACATATGGTGGTTTTTCACAAACATTTGGATCTTCTCACCCTCCTCATACACTTTTTTCACCCATTCAATTTGGGTGCCAATTGCTTTCATCACCAAGTTCAAGGAGGAGACGGTGCATGATGTCCAAAAGATATGATCATATCGTGCTTCTACCAAAGCACCTGCAGCCCTACAAACTTTAGCATTGTCCGTTATGACTTGGACAACATTGTCAACTCCCACATACTCTATGGATTCAATGAGAAGCTGGGCAATAAAATTTGCATCCTTTGCCCACTCTTCACAATCAACCGTCTGAAAAAATATTGCCCCCTTGGGGGAGACAACAATCACATTTATTAATGGACGGTTTTTGCAATCTTTCCATCCATCAGAGACAATGCTCAACCCTGTTTAGATTTAGGAATCTCTTATTGGTTTGAAGAGGTTTTCTACATTCTCTCTCATTATGCAATATGGTGGTTCTCAACTTTTCATATCTAGGGGCTCGGTAATCATGAGGTGCTTCATTTATTGCTTGCACCATCTCTCTCCAATAATGTGATCTCACTAGATTGAATGAAACACCATTCGTAATGAGGCAACACCCGACCTTTATGCCAGCAATTACTCTCAATTCATTTTGAAATGCCTTATCTAATGGGCCTCTCTTGCCGGATGGGATTGTTTCTATTTCATCTTCATTCGTAGATGGTGTAGGTAGGAAGGGATGTTGTCTAGTGGTTGTTTGAGAGGGTGGTTTGGTGGGTTTTGCTTTGATCTATCTTTTTTCCCTTTGACACTAACCTATCAGCCTCTTGTTGTTCTTCTAACATGCCTGCTATTTAAGAAGCCGACAACCCCTTTTTACCTCCATTTGGGGGCCCCTCACACATGCTAATCCCTTGATCTGGTGAGCTTCTGAAATGATGCTTAACCTGGTAATAGTGAGCTTCTATATTGGGTTTAGCAAAAATTGCTTTTCCATATATACCCTCCCCCTCCAACACATTGCTCAATTCTTGTAAAACTTGATGAAAATTTTAGAACAATAAAAAAACTGAACACAAACTATGAAAGAAGGAAAAGGAATCAAATGCACACTTGGAACACCCAATACTGATTATTGGAAGGATTTGAGACTCCACAAACAATCTTTGCAACCTTCTCTTCAAACTTGCACAATGGCCACACCAAAATGAGAGAGCAAAATGAGAAAGCAAATTTGAGATTAGATGAATGAAAAGTATCTTATTTGCCTTCCTTTAGGGTTAGAAACAAAAAATATATTAAAAAACTGATATTTTAATGTTATTTGGACCACTTTTATGGCCCCATGTGTCACGGGTTTGCCCGGGTCCGCAGTGGGTCTGGGCAGGGTCCCTAATTGGGACAGTCCCAATCAGGGACCTTGCCCGGACGTGCTATAGACCTGGGCTCAAATCCAAACCCGGACGAATCCGGATCCAGACCCGAGCTCTAGGGTCCGAACCTAGTAAAAGCAACAAAATACCCAAAAATTGCAGTTTTGAACTACAAAATGACAAAGTCACAAACATATTAATAAAAACTATAGGGATGCCTGTAATTGGCATCTGCCAACATTGCATTGAAATAAGAGTTCGACTTTGAGCTTATACCACAATGAAGGATTGCTTCATCCAATCCAATGGAACTCCAACCAATCTCTCTCGTCTTTCCTCCTCATTGATTTGGTTGTGTCTTTGGGATTATCATGCCATTATAAAATTGGAGGCTGCCGATACTTTGAAGTCTGGTGATCTTTAAGTTGCAAAGCACTATGCTTGACCGCAAACTTCTCCATTCAACTAGGAATAAGCCTTTTCCTTTTTATAGAATGGTTTAAACTATACATGGACTGATTCCTCTCCACAACAATGGCATGAACACCTTGTTAAAGGAGGCAAATAACGAGCATAGCCAACTTTGATGTATCCTCATTGTGTCACACCCACCATCCTGTCCACAAGTGTGAAGAATTGCTTATTTGTAAAGTCCTGGACAGCAAGTGAGGTGTGGTGGTTGCAAATGATGATTTAAATATCTCTAGCGTTTACCAGCACTTGCCACACTTAATCTGTCTTTCATATGTCTTTGTATGTGTTCTTCAATACATGAGCACATCATGGGGTCCAAAAGATGTGCTTCTAAGCACCATCCACCATCATACTAGCTAATTTGCATGCATGTGCTAAATTAATGATCACTTGTAGAACATTTGTGTCCTTGACATCCACTCTGGGTTAAAGATTTGTAATATTTTATACATATGGTACATGAAATGCTAGTTGTGAAATGATGTATAACAGTGTAAGAACTAATAATACCAAATACTTGAACATTGAATATTGAAGTTATCATTTTGAACAATGAATATCAAATTATCAATTACTATTGGAACTTCAAATTATTGGCAAATAGACGATTCTGATTTATGTTATATTAAAAATATCATAAAAATGATTACATTGAGTAGCATGATATTAAAACCAGTACAAAATCATGCCAAAATGTAGTGGAGGGAGGCCTCTATCATCCCCCAAGGCAAATTCCTGATTACTGGAACTACTTATCTTCTCACAATTAAGATCCGCCAAAGGAACACCAACCAACCCTACATCTCTAGCTGCTTCAGTCTCATCCTGACTGGGAACTGGGGACGTGCACATGTCCCCAGGATGCTTGGGCATCCCAGGGACGTCTGTCCATCCCGGCAATGACTTTGTGGCAGGAAGGTGGTGGTGGAGGGATGGGGGAGGGGTGGTGGTTTGGGGGGAGACACATCCTCATGTTACAGCAGTTGGTCCTTACAATGACATTATTACCAACAATCATAATAAACTTTCATCACTGGAGAAACCTTTCGAGGCAGTAGACATAATATTGCTTGCAAATTATTCTAAAGACGGTACAGTTCTAATTGCATAACTAGGATTTGAACCAATCTAACACAATTCAATATATGCAGAACTGATGTATTCATTCAATGTCATTCTGAAACTAAACTCACCTGATAAGTATTTATTCAATGTCATTCTGAAACCAAACCATGCATTCACAAATACATATGCCACCATAGAAAATACACATCGAAGGGATAAAAACAGATTCATGAATAATGTTTCAATCACTGCGAAGTATTTACAGATATCTGCAAGAAAAAGGCAAAATCTGAAAACAGAGAAACATATAACATACAGATCGACCTATGGCTGTCATCTGAAACTTTATCAATCAAAGCAAATCTGTCTCTATAAGGAAAACAGTTAAGGATCAAATGTATGTGTTTGTTCTCCATCACCAATCTAATCGGCCTTTTCAGAGTAGGGTTTCTGCAGATTTTATGTGTCATATGTGGTTTTCTAATGCATCTTGATGTCAATGACAATTTTGCTAATAATCTCTCCATTTGTCATCTGATTCGTAACTACAAACTGAAATATGCAATTTGTATCACAAAATTCTGAAAACTAATCAACCATTGATCAATGACAAACTGAAACAATCTGCATCCACATCAGCATCAATATCACTTTTCAGCCCTTTAACATCAATGACAAAGATTGAAAAACTACAAAACCTCATCAATGAGGAATGAAAGAAGATATAGCAGTGAAATATTCCTGAGCAAATGCTTGCTTATTTGTAAAATGTAGCAGTGAAATACTCCTGAGCAAATGCTTGCTCCTGGACCAATTCAAAGAATCGAGAAACCAAAGCCCCAAGCTCTTGTGTATGCCAAAGCCAACTTTCATCTTTTATCTTCTGAGGTCATAGACATTGGTTTTTCTTTTCCCTTCAGTGATCAACCTTCCTGATTTCACATATTTCAGCATTAAAGAATACAAGATATCCATTGTTGGACATTTAATACTTAGCGAATTCTATATAGTCCAACATACCAAATATCGTGTTTTTCTAGTGCCATTAATGCTCAAACCACCTTTACCATGAATCTTCACTGATGATTTTTCTTCAAGTTTCACCAAGCCACCCTTCCAATTGGTGAACTTGATATGCTTATCTCCAGTCGTGTGATTAGAATTTAGAACAACCATTGTCTATTATCTATAAATTTTGCCTCTTAGCTGGACAATCATGGATTTTTCGGACTCTTTCCTGTCTTCTTCTTCCATACTCTATTTTCTTTCTTGAGATTGTCAAGATCATTTGAGAACTTATTTCCATTCTTCCTCTGTTCTGCAAAGCTCATGTAACATTGTTTTGCAATCTGACTAACATTTTGACAATTATTTCTGAAATCCTTTAAAAAATCAAAAGAATTTCTACTAACAAAGTTATTTCTCCTTCTTGACCTAATTCTACAACCAACTGCTTTATGACCAAAATAATCGCAGAAATTATAATAACCATAGAAGTAGGGATAAAACCTGTTCATTGCAACTCTTATTGTAGGAGAAAAACATGAATGCCTTTTCTGACATTGGAATTTATTGAAACCATCATCACTATCTTTTTAACCAAAAGCATTACTTGTGCCAGATGTTTAACCTTCGTCAAAACCCAAACCAGATTTGTGTTTGTCTATTCTCTGGCAGGCTAACAATGCATCCGGCATATTAGAACCCTTCACAAACTTAATTGTTTTTCCTTATTGACTTTTGTATTGTCCAATTCCATTCCTTAAAGCCACGGCATCACTTTCTAATTTCATACATTCTTCAGATTTCAACAAAAATTCAGAATTAACTATCTCTTCTCTTTTCTCTTGGCCTCTTCAACTTGGATCTTCAAATTGAAGAATATTTGGTGACCTTCTTCAAGTTCTTCAGCATTTGACTTTCCTCCATGGCAGCAATCTTTTGTTTGTTATACTCCTCCAATCTTCTGATTTATTCTGAGGCACATAACAATTCACCTTCAAGGTCAATTTCTCCTTAAGCATCATGCGAAGCATCATTATTTTGATCCTCAATAGTTGATCCAGTAGCCATGAATAATGTCTCACTCTTTTCAGTATCAAACTCACACTCATCGGTGTCTCCTGAGTTTGTGTCTTCTTCCTTTATAGACAAACTTTTCTTGTTTTTAAAAGAACTCCTTTGCTTGTGCCGAAACTGATTCTTGATCTTGTTCTTGAAATCTTCTTCATCTTTGTCATCTCTTCCATGAGGACACTTAGCAGCAAACTGCCCAATCTATCAACAATTGAAGCACTTAAAAGGCAACTTCCCTTTGTACTTGTGAGAACCCTTTTTGAGTTTTCTAATAAGGTCTGGAACTTCTTTATCAATATCACAACTGATTCAGAACTTATCTCTTTGCTTTCCTTTCAGCCTTAAGAACAACTTCTCTTTTGAATGAATCTTCACCGCCCATTCTCATCTCAATCGCCGTAAAAATGCCATGTAAATCATTAACCATAATGTTATCAACATCTATGGCTTCTTCAATTGCAAAACGTCTTAGAACTTTACCTCAAAGGCCAATGATCTTAATTTTTAACACCATCTGAACAATAACAGAATCTTTTATACCTTCTCCAAGACCTCTAATGGCATTAACAATCTCATCAACCTTAAGAAGATAGCCAGCAATCTGCTCTTCTTCTTTCATCTTTAAGCCTTCAAACTTTGGTTACTTCACTTTGGTCTTCAATTTATCTCAGATAGATTTAGATGTTTGACAATGTATCACTTTAACAAACTCAGTATTGGATAAACCACAAAGATTTTTTGGCTTTTGCATCAGCATGTTGGAAAGAAAGAGTAAATTTGAGTTCTTGTTTGATTTATAGAAAAATAAAATTAGTTGCATTCATTTAATTAAATATATTATTGGCAGAGAGATATTAGTTCATATGACTCAAACTCTTCTTCTTATACAATCAATGCCTCAGCTACCTGTTCATTTATTGTTACCACGCCCACAAGAAATTCAAACTCTAACCAACAGTTCACTTAGTCATCTTCTTTTTATGTTGATCTCAGCTATAGATGTCCTAGTCATCCATCCACTTGAACAATTCCTTATATGCCAATTTTTGTGCATACAGTCACTGTATTCAAAGAGGGCCAATGTAAGTCAGATATGATGCAGTTCAATGCTGACTTGAGTAGGAATGTTGAGTGTTTCTTCCTCATAAAATAGTTTTATATTTGTGTTTGCAAAACTGAGTATCCATTATGCCTTCTATTAAATTACATACTTTGTTATTCACTGTGTGGTTGATAGTTGTTTGTTCAACAATCAACAACACATCTAGTGATATAAGGATTGCCACTGAAATTAAATGTGACCATAGGTTCAACCCTCAGGGATAGTCAATTAAACAGTTAGGTGTGCCTGATCAATAGTCTAAAATTAATTTTCATGAAATTTTCTACATTCATCTATGATATGGATCTTAAGGTTTAAAGCAGAGATGATGTAGATAACGATAGATAACGGCATATCACAACTTAAAGAATCCTTTACTTGTTGTATGCATTAGTAAAGGTAGACAGCGATGGGTTATTAGCAAATTATCAAGAAATCAATCCATACAACTCTGGGAACTCCTCTTCATATTTAATCAGTGCTTCTGCTACCTGTCCATTTATATACCATACTCACAAGAAATTCAAAATCAAACCAACCATCCTCTTATTCATCCAGGAGTACCACCACTTGCTTTTTTGTGTTGATCTCATCAGTAGATATCCTAGTCATCCACCCACGTGAATGATTTGTTGTATGCCATTTTTTATGCATACAGTCACTGTATTCAAAGATGCCCAATGTACGTCACTTGTGATGCAATTCAATGCTGAATTGAATGGGAATGTTGAGTGTCCTCCTCATAAAATAGTTTTACAGTTGTGTTTTTTGAAACTGTGGGTCCATTGTGCCTTTGATTGAATTGCATACTTCAGTATTCACTGTGGGGTTAATAGTTGTTCATTTAACTTTTAACCACACATCTAGTGATATTGAGATTGCTACTGAGATTGAATGTCCTAAGGAATGGTCAATTAAACATTGATATATGCCTGATCAATGTTCTGAATTAAATTTTCATCAAACTCACTACATTAAGGTTTAAAGCAGAGATGATGCAAATTTCCTACAAATAACAGCATATCGCTGTTGCAGAATCCTTTGGTTGTAGTATGCAGTAATAAAGGTAGACAATTATGGGTTAATAGCAAATTATGAAGAGGGAAAAAACATGCTCACAAGAAAGTAACACATTAAAAAGATTTTCATTACATCAGTAATCTATGATTATATAAGAAGATCAAGGTCAGCTGAGAAATTGAAGGAGCTGGAAATTGGTTCTCACATTTAATAGAGACCCTAAATCATTAGTTTTTGAATGGAAAAAGAAGGGATAACTTCCTTACTTCTGACTTATGAAAGTACCAGGAGGCACATCATCAAACTTAGGACACCCATTTGGCTTAGAAACCATGTTGAAGAAACATTTTACTAGCATACAACATACAATAAGCATCATGACCAGTGTTTGGAACTGTTCATTATAATGGTAATCCCTGCCCAATTACATGACCATCGATATTGGACTGGCTCCTCTTAAACTCTTAATGGCATGCACCTGTACTAAATCATCGTACTTTGCTTCATGCACATATATTGATAGTAGCATGAAGGAATTGTACAACTTATATTAATATCCTTTTGTACCTTATAGCTAGATTGGAAACATGATTTTGTCAATCAATTATCCTGATAAGTAGGAGATACTTTCCACAGCAAGCCAAATTGATCAATGAAACATGGGTCAATGAGTTTGACTCAAAAGCCACACAGTTAAATCCTGATAGAAATATTACGATCAATCATCCTCTTAAACCAAACACTAAGCTGTGATGTATTTTGCATATCTCAGATATTCATTCAGATTGATTTGAGACATCAGTTTTATCCAAGCATGCATATTGACATGATATATGCATTTATGAAGCTGTGATCTTAGTTGAGGAATCCCGAAGATTAATGAAAAATAAAGTTAGAGAAGCTATTGAAATTTACAACCATGATGATGGTTTGGAACTTGATGCTTTACAGAGACCTCTATTCCATTTTCAATTAAGAACGTGATAGCTGAAATCATATATTTTCTGTTTCGGTTCATTTATTAGGCCTTTGTATTCATTTAATACTAGAATAAGGTCGTAATCATCACTGGGTAAATTCATTATTTGATTTCAAACCTGGTGATCCTTACTATACATTGTAGTTGCAGTTATCAATATAAGAAGTCCAAATATATTGTCTATTAATTTATCCTGATGAGGAATACCAATGTGTGTCATCTATGGATAATTCTAAATGTTATATTCATAATACTCATAATTTTTGTTAAGAGATGTTCAATTCATCAGTATATTGGAGATACATAACTCTGAGCATACAATTGGTCTACATTTAAAGAGTGTCCTTTTTAATTTTATAAAACGAGTCTTCTTATAAACTTGCCCGATCCTTTCTGAATGCTAATTTTAAATTTTAGATAATTACAATTCTAACTGCTCATTTGAGGAGAAATTGCACACTAATTTTTTATTGGCTAAGACGTTTAACATCTCACATGGCTGTTGGCACTATAACAGTAGTGACTGCTTGAGGTGTACCTCAGCGTAATCAAACATGTAATGTTTACCATCAATGCAAGCATATGAAGAGGAACATTGCAGAATTTTTCGTCACAGAGAATCTGCTCTAATAAAATTACACAGAGAGGCAAAAGTTGCACTAGACAAATGTGTGGGATTATCCTAAGTTAGCACACATGATTATTAATGTTTACTTGTTGATTTGTTGTTTCATCATGTATATGCAATCATCCCTATATTGATATTTAGCGTAACTGTGACATATATGTGATTATGCCTACATGATCTGAAATACAAAAGGAAGCACTGTTGTGCATATATTTGATATATGTGAATATTTCAATTATAACCATTATAAAGAATAACATGATTGTTCCAACTTTTCACTTAACAGGAGAGGTTTCACTGCCTGGAGGTAAAATGGAAGAAGGAGATGAAGATGAGTCTGAAACGGCTTTGAGGGAAGCAAAGGAAGAGATCGGTTTGAATCCTTCCCTCGTCAGAGTTGTGACTACTCTAGAACCCTTTCTCTCGAAGGTTGCTAATTGAGCTGAAAAACCCAAATCAATTTGCTAATTATTGTACACAATTTTATAGAGTCTAATCTGATATCCTTTGTACAGCATTTTCTGAGAGTTGTACCTGTGGTTGGATTATTAACTAATAGGGAGTCATTTATACCAGTTCTAAATCCAGGAGAAGTGGATGAGATCTTTGATGCACCCCTTGAGATGTTCTTGAAGGTGAGTGTATAAATGCTTACAATACCCATGTTATATGTTTCATATAAATTAAACTCAAGCCAAACTAATGGAAAGCTATTTCTCTTTTTAAGATTTACTTTGCATTATCACATTGAAAGAACTTATAGTTGTTCGTGTTGATTGTTAGGATGAAAACCACAGATCTGAAGAAAGAGAATGGATGGGTTTCAATTATACTGTGGATTATTTTGATTATGAAACTGGAAACAAGAAATTCTTGATCTGGGGTTTAACTGCTGGCATCTTGATTCGTGCTGCCTCTATTGTTTACCAACAGCATCCAGCATTTACATCAACTGTGCCAGACTTTGATGGAATCCAAAAATCTATTTCTGGACATGATCCCAAGTTATGAATCAAATGTATCTGTTGTGTTTACGACTAAAGCAATTAATCATTGATAGATTATTGATGGCTGTTGAGAGAGGCTGAGCAAAGTGACTGGCGTCTGGTTAGTGAGAGAAGCTGTTTTTGCTATGTAACTCTAATAGTATTTCCATCTCTACGCGTTTGGAAGTGCATTGGGACAAACTTAAGTAGCTCCCTATTTAAATCATTTCATTTGGCTACCCCAATCAAGGTCCACCTAGTAACTTGCTAGAAGTTTGTCATAATGCTTTAATAAGAGTGTAATAATATGGACAAATTGCATAGTTGAAAAATGGCACAAAAGGAAGGTTCAATTCCAGAAACAGTCTTGTAAATACTATATTTGCCACAAGAAGTTGTCCTGATTATGATTTTTGGAGATGTCCTTTAATTTGTAAATACTAAATAATACAGAATTAGTATGCCAGTAGGTCGTCCCTTAGGTGGGAAATTGTTTTCTGCAGGTACAGCTTAGCTTAGACTGGATGGCATGAAAGCTCTAAAACATGTCGATTGACCATAAACACAATCCTACCCTTCCACGTATTTGAATTTTATATGGCTTTCGCTAAAGCTTCATAATTGGATGGGACAATTTTTTGCTTGTAGTGCCCACTTTCCTGCCAGCAAGCTGTCCCTTTAATACATTTCTAGGATTCCTAGTGTCAGCTCGACGTCGCATGGCAGGTGCGAGATCCACAGAAATGGCTGCAGCTGCTTTACAATCCTAACTTAATTTCTGTCACCTCATATTTGGCAAGGCAGCATATAGCTTCCAAATGCTACATAACAATGGAAGAGGGTTGTGTTTCAAGCCAGTTTAAGCACACAGACTTGGAATAATGGCTGGCTGATTCCCGCATTTAATGACTGATTTTGCAGAAGCTTGGCCATCCTTTTGTTATGCTCAATATGTGCATAGTTTTAATTGCCAAACTGCTTGATCCTAATGCTCTGGCCAATATATATATATTTTTAACAACATAATCAGCTTCAACCAGGGAATAAGACAATATTTAATCCTTCCCTACTAATTTTCCTGTTTTGGCTTCTCTAAACCTCTTTTTTTTGCTTCTCTTTGACAATGTCCATCATTTCAGGGCTTCTCCAAGATAACCCTTCGTGATCAAAAGAAGTGAACAGATCTTTGTCACTGGCCTCTTCTTCTCTCCTCTTGTACACCTAGAAGGTCTTGTCTGTTTACTGTGCACACAGCTTTGGAGGGTAATTGGTGGTAGTTTCTGTGTGCTTTGAATGTTTTTTCGAGATTGAAGGGCACATTAAAGGATTCGCCTGTCTAAGTTTTGGTTTGAGTTTCCATCTATTGTGGTATAATGTGAGAATGCATTTGTATTTGTTCTTGGTGAATGCAGGTGAGCTGGGACTTTGCAACGTGGCCACAGTTATGTACAGTAGTAGGGCTTTGGGTACTTCCTCTGATTGCCTACAGCACATCATTGTCAATTATTTTGCAAACTGTATGATCTGGACAGTCACAGGTCTCAAAGTTTTTCCCCTGCTATAATGTCAGCCATTTCAACTGTACCTGTCATTTTTCATATACTGCTAGTTTCCTATTTCAGAAAAGTTGTTGACTAAAAAACAAAATACAACTAAAAAAGCTCTTAAAAGTATTATTAGGGAATTCATGTTTCTTCTGACAAATCTGCTTTGTGCAGGGTCTAAAATTATAGTCGTATGGCTGTATTTAGGTAATTTTGCCATAAAATTCAATAAGCTTAAGAAAATTGAGATCATAACAAGGGACTCTCTGTAAAATGTACTCCATAAGTTGATATCATAACAAGGGACCCTCTTCAAGATTTTTTTGTCAATGTCTGGATGTTGCTGAAAGATTCCATAGTCTCTCATGCAATTAATATACCTTTGCAGATATTTTTTGTGATTTGCCAAGAGTGATGCTCCCCTACTGCAGGTGAAGAATAGAAGAAAATCATAGATGACTCATAAAGGTAGAAATAAGTACATAAACCTTCACTTAATAATTAAACAGTTTTACCATGAAATTGGTACATACAAAGATAATCTTCTAAATAAATAGATACAAAATTTAACAAGAGACGCAATGCGTCATAGTTCCTGCCTAACGCATAATGGTTGTAGAGGTGTAGATGAGTGAGAATAAGGTTAAATAGTTTTAAATTAACATTGTGAATGCATTAATTTTTGCTTAGAAATGCACTTGTGATTTGATAGGACGGCTCATATTTGTTGTTAACACTAGTAAATTTAGGCTTAAATTTCGATGCAAAAAGGTCGAAATTTCGACAAGAGTAGGTCGATAAGGCGACCAAGCTTGCTGTCGGTCTTTTTTGGTCAATTTTTCGCCACATACATTCTGCGTCGAAATTTCGACTACATAAAGGTGGACTTACCGACACAAATTTCGTCGATTTCCTTGGTCCAAGCTAAACTGGTATTTCCTCATTTGCGAGCGGTGCTGGTCGAAATTTCGACGTAAACCTTCATAATTTGGCGTCGAAATTGCGACGAAAGCAATTTACTTTTCTACGCCGGTGCCATACAAGCGACGCCAAAGCGGACCAGTTTTGGGTCGAAATTTCGACCACAATATTGCATTTGTGTCGAAATTGAGACCAAGATATGTAAAAATTTCGACGAGCTATCCCATTTATTGTAAAAACTTTGCTCTCATAGGAGCCTTCTAAACTGCACAAAACTTGATTCTAAAGCGTAATTGCTCGGTGCATGAGAGTCAGGGTATCGTGCTCATTTCTACCTTCAGACCATTGTTTTGTTCGTCACATGATTTATTTCATACAAGACAATGGGAAGGAGGAAGAAATGTGCACGATATCCTGAGTCTCCACCGAGCAATTATGCTTTACAACTCAAATTTTGTGCAGTTTAGAAGGCTCCTATGAGAGCAAAGCCTTTGCAATAATTGGCACAGCGCGTCTAAATTTTGGTTCATACAGGTAAGAATAAAATTAGGAAATAATTATTCATCAGGAATGAAAGCCAATAATTTCATCTATTTTTCAAACAGATAAACGTGACAAAAAAACTTACAGTCCCAATCACATCATCATAAGAGCGCATATATAACTATAACTATGTCTAAAACCAACATAATTTACAAATATCCACAATTCAAATATTATCCTTTGATGTTTTCTTTAATGCAAAGTTTTAAGTCAACTATGTTATCGCCTTGGATGTAATACCAAACTGTCATTAGGCTAAAGACTGCAGCAAGATTTACGATTTACATATGCAAGGAGAACTACCCAACCAAAGTAGAAAATGACATGAAAAGTTAACAATCTATCAACAATCTAGATGAAATATTTCTAGCAATTGAACTGTACATCATAGAAAGAAAAAATTGCTTTAAAATTGACACCTCACCAGTTGTTCATTTGCATCCGTAATGGCTTCACAAAAGTTGAAAGCTTACGATTTGTCAATAACACAAAAGGCTCTCGTAGTTCAGCGGCATCAATAAAACTAAAGTAGTTTAGTTGCACGGTGAGGGCAAGAGACTGTCAATATCGATTGTGGAGTTGCAGACAGGTAAGCAATAAACATAAAAAGGTAGTACAAGATTTTAATAGCAATTGTGACCTTCACAGTTTTTTTCAGTAGTTTTGGGTTATTAAATTGGATAGAAAATTGATAGTAAAATGTGAAAGAGAACACACATAATGTCACATCAAAATAAGTTTGCATCCTACATATGAGTATGCATCAAAACTGAATTTTTACCTCCTCAATCTATCTGTATCAATAAAGAAATAAGACATTTTTGTAATACAAAATTCTTGAACCCTATTCCACTGTAATCTTTCAAACCTGCAAAATAAAACAAAAGCCATAAGAACTAAAATAAAAGGATTATTTCTAACAAACTATCACAGATGCTTTGTATATACCTTAGGACATGATACAAGTTGTTTCACAAGCAACACTAAACATTCCAATTTTTTTCTTGTTTACTAGAGTGATGATAAACTATATGCAAAGTAGAAATAGTGCAGCATAATAGATGATTAGTATCTACAATTTTTAATACTGAAAATTATAAAGAATGTAATACTCACAAGTGTCGCTGCCTAAGAGAATGCAACCCAAGTTTATCATAATCTCTGCAACATTCATTGCATTGGGAATATCCTACTTATTTGCAAACACCAGTAACATTGCATATCGTAGTTCATCTTGCAAGAACAAGAAACTTAAATGATAAAAAAAAATTCTACGGATAACATTTAAATAATTGTTAAAAGAATGTGGCCAATTTTACACATAATAACCAAAGTTGCCATGAGAAAGACATGAAATCTTCTTGATCCATTGTCCAATTGTGTTTATACAATCCTAAAAATTCACTTTGATAGTTCTGACTAATTATTGTTGGAAGGATTTTATTTGCTTCATCAAATGAGTGTATATTGTAGTCTTGGCTTTTTGTATTTTTCAAGATAGTATCATTACTCGTCTAGTATTGTTCAATCTGAAAGGATGATATTGATATGTTGTTTTTCTATAACAACCAAAACAAGGGGTTGTTAACCTTTACACAAACAAGGGATGAAAGCATAAACATAGGGCATCAACAACACAACAAAAAAACCCTTTTCCTATGCACTTGGACAAAAGTCTAAGCAACGCTATTGTTAGGATTGCAACAAAGGAAACCCCACTACAACCTGTCAACAAGGCCCAAGAGTGATTATTTAAGAGTCAGCATTATCAGTAGAATTTTGTTCAAAAGAGAAGTGAGAGCAATAACTTCAACAACATAGGCCACAAGGCTAGCAGGCATCGCACCTGAAATACGGTCTAACATCCAAAATTGTGACAAGAATGGAAGCGATAGAAATCTAGCTCAGACCAACAGCATGAGAAGCATCAATATAATCAAAAAAAAGTTTCTTCTTCATTAGAAAAAAAGTCCTCAAAAGGAAAATCTAAAACATAATCAGAAGCTCTAATTGTCAAATGGTCATTTTTCATGGCCCTCCATCAAGTGACAACACCTATCCAACACAAGATGGCAATCATTAGGCATGTATCCTATAGAGATGCAATCTATACAACAAAATGGAAAAACCTCATATTCAATGCTTCACCCATGGCCTCTCATCAACCATGATTGAAGTGGAGAGATCTCTATTTCAACTAGAATACAAACATAGTATAGCCCAAAATTGTACTAGATTCATCCAATTTTAGGAACTAGCAAAAGGAATTTCCAATGGCCTTGGGCAAAACAACTCACAAAAGTGAAATGAAGATGAGGAAGGAAAACCCAAACATAACTCACATAGGTATAGCTCAATGTCACCAGACATTAGGGACTTCAAAGAATTAGTCACCCAACGGTGTAAATCTTAGAGGCACTAGAGACTCTAAGAATTTATAGACCATACTTCTGCACTGATAAAAGTCCATGTTATCACCACAAAATAGGACAAACTTTGCATAAGACTTGATAGCCCAAGCATAGCTCCTTCAACCAAAACTTGACAGACAATTATCTAGAGCATTCAGCGGGTCTAAAACCACCAACAAGAGCAAATATCCTAGCACTTAGAAGCCTAGCTTAGCGCTACACCAGGAGAGTCAAACCCCAACAAAAACCATCCAATGGATCTCTTCTAATGGGGTGTGTTACGAGTACATTAAGTTCCCCTCTTTCTCCAGAGTGGAAAACATCACAAATTTTGAGTTCAGATCTACGTTATGTAATACTGCTTTACTCATGTTTAGAGACCCTCATAGTATATTTAGAGATACTTATTATATCTACTCTATAATAAATGGCAGTGTAATAACATACTAGCATCAGAGTTCATAACCCACATCAAAAGTGGTTAGTTACACAAGAAGAAGCATCGAACATGGGACATGAGAAACAAATTCAGATTGATTTGTCCTCTATTATCAGAGGATCATAGTAAGGCACAACACAAATTCTCAAATATAAATAATAGTCAACTGTCATTTTACTTAGATCCCTATGAAAATGTAGCACTGAAATATAATATACATTGGAGTTAGGAATTTGGTTGACAACCAAAATCAATTGAATTGAAATAAGAAACTTCACCAAAGAATCAACTAAATATGTAATTTTAAGCATATTTTGCTACTCAAAATGTTACGACTTCTTCCTTCTTGACCTTAAACTCGTGACATTTTCTAGTTTTACGGGGGGAAACACGATCTCTCCAACTGTTAGTTCTAAATGGCTTCCACCTTAGGCGCATAGAGTCTTTGAACTAGATAGATAAAATACACAACCATGCTGAAGACCATGGAAATAGAAGATAACATGGAAAATACCAAACAAGAAGTTGGATGATGATGAAGACTACAGTGAAGGTAGAAGATCCCAGACATCATCAATTAATACCAAACTACCAAATGGAGTATACAAACTTGAAAAGATAAGACACACCTTACAACTAAATGAAACTCTAGAAGCTACCATCAAATGGCATGACATTGAATCATTACCAATAAATGAATACAACATAGAGAAGCTACTAGATATGGTATTTCTATTCATTTTTCAAACGAAAGAGTGCAGTAGGTATGCAACCATGACTAAGGAAAGTGCAATTTCACACTATTTGCCATGTTGATGTTGAGATACAAACCTGTGCAATCCAACTCCCAAGGAATAGACAGCACCACATATCGCCATCTTTGCCAAAATAGGATTTGTCATAAAGCGATGTTAGAATAGTTACTAAAATGGTCATAAATTATGTTGTTATAGTAAAAGAATACTTTAACTTAAGAAAAAAAACTATACAATATTAAAACATGATATCGTGCTTTAAAAACTAAAAAGGTACCTATAACGAAGAACTTCATTTCGACTTGCTAATTGGTTGTCACTATTAACTATAAGCTTATCTTTAAAGTTTGAGCTTCACTTGGTTTCGAGAATAGTTAAACATTCTCTACTTAACAGGGCCAACCACGTGAAGGTGGAAGCTCATTTGGCCCCTCCCCTCCCCCCAACATCACTCTAAATTCCCCATTAACATTTAATAACATTCAATTCATCCATTTTTGAAATATAACATTCGATCATTATAATCACATGATAACATTCATTAACACGCAAAATTCATTAACACACAACATCCATGAATAATTCAAAAGTAAGTCATTCATGAATAATTCATTAACACCCAATATTAATGAATAATATTCATTAACACAATATTCATTAACAATATTCAAGAGTAAGTCATTCATGAATAATCATATCTTTTTTGCTTTCTTGCCGTTTCTTTTTTTCATAAAATTTCTAAGAGGAATATCAATGTCCTTGTCATCCCCCTCCTCTATTGGTTCTAACACATGTCTCCTCCTCATCCGTTTAGGAACATCATGAGGCCGTTGCACCAAAGGGGGGTCCGCTGCAATAACAAGTACTCCATGAGTTAAATTCGCACCATTTTATATTAGTGAATTACAAGTTTTTATTTAAGTAAAAGAACTATAAATCAAAAAATTAATTTAAAAGAACAAACCATAGATTTTCTTTACCTGAATGTGCGACATGATCTACCTGTTGATCAGTCTGAACATCCTTCGGCACTCATTCAGCACGACATGATTCTATATCCTCAACACAAAAAGGTTACACCAAGTTCAATTAAAGATGTTAAATTGTATTAATAATTATATAATTAGTTTTAAATAACAAATGAGCACCTCCATCGATAGTACAATGCACATCAGGGGCTTCATGATGCTGCGTATGATTTGTGTCATGATTAACAAGCTGCATTGCAATGTCACGCACATTATTATCAAATAAATTGTTGCTCAAGTATTCAATTTCTACTATATATGTTGGCATAGTTATCTGTGCACATGATGCAGAAGATTGTTCGGTTGGGGCAATGGAAGTTTGCCGTAGGCATTCAGCCACCACTGCATAGCCTTGCTTGAAGGCAACTTTTTTGTGTTCTTCTGTGGCCTCCAAATTAAAATCAGCGCCTTGCATTTTTTTATTAATTAACAAAATTATTTGCATTTTATAAATAATTTTTCTTTGCAATTCATTTATTGCTACTTACAATGCGTGCTTTGATTTTCGAATATCCCCCAGAGCTAAGTATGTGCTGCAATCTTTTCCAGCCTCACCTTTGTTGCCTTTGATGTGCCCTACAACCTATGAAAAGTTTGAAATATGTTAGATGATATAGATATAAAGATCAGTACTAAATAGTGGATTATTATATGGTATGAAGGTTTTAGCATAAAGTAGCATGTTCCACCAAAAATATGAAAAAGTGGAAGAAATTATAGCATCATACCTTTAATTGACATGTGTAATCATGCTATTTATCCATGGAGTTCATGCTAAGTATTTATCCATATTTTGACATGCCTCTCCATAAAATTACACATCAATTTCGACAGTCTATATTATCCATTGTCACACAAAGTAAACGATAAGCTAAAAGTTGAAATAGCTAGTAGATTTTATAGATTAAATTTTTATCCCTAGGTTCCACACTCAAAGTGTTTTTATCCCCAAGGCTGCAATAGGTATAAACTTGAGGGCGAATGTCAGAATTTAGATTGTTTTAGTAGCATTCCTTTTTACCCGTAGCTGAAAAGTAAGTATTTTTTTGTTTTCAATTTAAAAGACATCACCTTTGTTCATCAAGTGCTTCTTTAGCCTCCACATTGCATGGAACTGATTTTATAAATGCTGGTTGTAATTGAAACAAAATCCCCACTGATTTGCTAAGATAGCTAGCAACTAACAGGAACTACCTAGCATTGTTCCAGCAGAAAACTCATGACTTAAGACTTGTCTTAATCTATGTTTATTTTGATTGCTTCTAGCAGTGGAACACCATTCAGAATGTTTGAGAAGATCAGAAACGTTACATCATAGTTTGGAGGATGTTTCGTATAGTCTACATCCACAACAAACAATTTCAAAACTGACACTTGGATAGAAAACTATTTAGATAAGCTTCAACTATTCTTAAAAGTCACACAACAAAAGAAGAATTAAGGATAGAAAAAAATAAAAAAGTCAACTTTAACACTTTTATTGTAGAAATTAAGAAAATTAGTATGTGATCATGTTTAAACCATTCGCTTTAATAATGCCACATAATTTTGATCCTATAAATAAGGTATAAGAGTTTAAAGAAATAGTAAATTTCATAGAGTGGAAAGAAATAGCAAAAATTATCAGCATTATTTATAAGAATGAAATTTGGGTTAGAGTTTTCCAAATTTTTTTTTATAACTTTAAATGCTTGCAAACAAATGCTTTCATGCAGATTAAAATAACATAAATGCTTACACTTGTAGGGGACATGGCCAATAATGGAGAATGCATGCACAACTCCTCCAAATAAGGAAAGCATTGTAGAACTTTGACATTAGCAAAATCTTCATCATCAGAATAGGTGATTTTCCTGATCAATTTCACTTTTGCAAAATGTTCCAGAAGTTGAGTGTCAGTTTCCAAATAGAGACATTTAGGTAAATAGAAGCTCACCATTATCTTACTAGGCAAACTGCAATCAATAATTCTAATGCTTTCTAAGAGTGGACAATTCACATCCACTGTCATATATATATCATTGACATGTCAGAGGGGTGATACAATCAAAAGATCAAAACTAAGTGCTAATCAGAGCACTATCAATATCTCAAGTCTCAAAATGATTCATCAAATATACAATGAATCTCATGATCAATATAAAGATACAAAAAGGAACAAAAGATAGCATGGACCTAACTACAGCCTTCCCCCTCATCACTAGGAGGAGGAGGAGGAGTAACATCTGCACGTGCAGGAGGCACTACACCATCAGAAGCTCAAGCATAATCAAAGAACCTTGAGACATGTTGAGCTAGAGGTACTACATTTTCATATACTACATAATAATGAGCAGCCCGAGAGGTATGATGATAGGTCTCATCTCGCTCTAACTACAAGTCTCAGGTATGATCACTATATTATATTACAATTATTATATATCATTATATATTACAATTACTGAATATCATTTATCACCTATACTGCTAACACATACAACTATGGTAGATGTAGTTGAGCATTACTATATTTTCAAGACATAATATAGCTATATGTGAAGTTATATATCATTGACAATTCACATCCAGTGTCATATATATATCATTGACATGAGCAGCCCGAGAGGTATGATGACAGGTCTCATATCGCTCTAACTCTATCTATCTCTTTAGCTCTATGATCTCAGACCATATATCATTGACAATTCACATACAGTGTCATATATATATATATATATCATTGACATGAGCAGCCCGAGAGGTATGATGACAGGTCTCATATTGCTCTAACTCTATCTATCTCTTTAGCTCTATGATCTCAGACCATAGATCTACTATCTCACAGTTCCCCTCTTCTAGCTAGTCATGCATCTCTAACTATAACTTGCACCTGTAACTTGCCCACCTACCTCTGAGAAGTCCTCAACCTCTCCCTCACATGTCATAGAGAATCTTGAGTTTGTGCTAATACATCTCCTATGGGTGAAACCTGTGGAGGCTAATTTGGCATGTCATCATCCCCTCCTCCACGCACATCCTATTGCGGTGGCTCCTCTACCCTATGTCTCCTGGCATCACCTCCTACTACACCCATGGTGCTCATCTCTCTGTGAGTTCTCACATGAGTAGGCCTATGTGCCTATTCATTGTTGCTCGATCTAAGATCCAATCTAACAATATGAGAAGGAATTGTAACAAGAACTACCAGTGGCCATTATAATGGTCTCTCCTCCCTCAAAGGATGTTCTTGTGGTTGCTGAACATTAGGGTGTGGTGCCTGACTAACTACCCCTATAGGATCAGTTATATGAGGAAATGAATGTGTGGCCAAATGCTCTATGTACTAGGGAGTGACACCATCATTCGCTACATCTAGAAAGTAGTCCCACCTATAAATGGTAAGGCCACTAACATCTTCCATACATCTAATTGGGTCCAATCTAGGAGAACAACCTTTCTTTACCTCCTTGGTGAAGCAGGTGCAACTACAGTACTCCTGTGATATACTGTATTAATAGTTGAACTGTCTCTAGACATGGGTTAGCGGAAATCTCTCTATCTTCAATGAAGAATGGCCATTTAGTCGCTAAGATACCAACATGAATCCTAGCTAGGAGAAGACATCATCTTATGGCTCTATGCCTAGCTATGGTCTATAGGTAACATACATCATGTCATCCAAATGAAGTCTCAAATAGTTTGTCTTACCTAGTGTAGGCTGGATCATCTCTCCACAATACCAATAAATATAAATCTACGAGGGTTGTTGTCAGTCGTCAAAGATAGGAATGTGATTGTTGTCATTAACTTGTGTTTCTAGCATTGAATGTGATGCTTATTACTTTTAGGAGACTGACCATTAGTAAAATTCTTGCTAAGTTTTTCAAAAAAATTGTACTTGTCATTACAATTACTAAATATCATCTATCACCTATACTGCTAACACATACAACTATGGTACATGTAGTTGAGCATTACTATATTTTCAAGACATAATATAGCTATATGTGAAGTTATAAGCGCACTATTTATATCTTATGTAAGATTTATGCCCAGATTGAGATATATACAGTTGTGTCAGCATTGAGATTGAGATTTATAAGCAATTGTGTCAGCATATGAATTACATACCTTTCATCAATAGATAGATTAAATTGAGCTAGTTGAAATTGTTGATGCTAAAGTTGAACTCTAAATTTGCTCATTAATGTACTATTAGTTAATACTATTGCATACCTTTTTGGATTTGTTGGTGTACTTTCTTTTGGACATTCCCTTTTCTCCTTTGCATCCAAAATGAACTCATTCCAGTCCCTCACTGAAACAAAGGGAGGATGCTCGTACTTCGAGTTTAGGACGAGGTTCTTTCTATATGTGTCCCTCACAACCTTAAGATGTCTGGAAGCTTTTTGTAACAATTTCTTATGATAAAAAATATTACTACCAAACTCATGCTCTATATCTTTGATGAGCTCATCTTTTAATTTTTGATCTTGGTAGTTCCACCTTTTAAGAAAAAACACACAATTGTTAGATATAGCTAGTATAAGAAAAGACCCGAATGAAAGGAAAAATGTTGCACCAATTAATCATATGAAAAAAATAGTGGGATAAAATTAGTTCAGTTATGATGTTCCACCTTTTACGTATGGTGGGCCCGAATCTTCACAACGTGAGGTCATAACGCCTCCTATAAAATGTACTCATTTCCTGCAAAAAATGTCATGAGATAATTAATAGTAAGAACCATTAAAATGAATCATGCAAAGAATACTTTTAATAGTGAATAACAAATACATAAAATGAGATACATTTCATCTTTTTAGTGATCTATTTCAGGGTTGGAGGATCAACTTGACCAAAATTGACCAAAAAAGAAGTTTGGAAAAAATTTTAAAATGTCTAAAACCAGTCAAACTCTACCAAGGTTCGGTTGCTGATGTTCTGAAACTAAAAAATGTACTGTGACTATATTAATCAGCATACCTTGAAAAAAATATATAGTGCATAATACATATAACTTGCCATGACCTTCATTTTTTGTCATTCTTAATTGATGTTGTCACTAATCATACTTGGGATATTATGGAAAATAAATATTGTTAAAATAGATAGTGAAGCTGAAAGTGAGCACTCTAAAACTCTTATAGGCAATAGCAATGATGTGGGAAATCATTGAAAACTGAACATTGAATATGAAAGAAGACTCCCACTTTTGGTTCTCTATAGAAAAATTGGTTAGTATCTTCTATTGAAAGCATGAAATTGCAATGTACCGAATTACTAAACTAGAGAATTACTGGTATAGACAAAAGGTCATTGATAATTTAGATGATCCTACCAAACCACTTCCTATCATGTTTATGTCTTGCAAGAAAATCCTTATTACAATATAAAACAATATTATTTAAAGTACCTGGAATCTTAGGACATTTCAAAGGCATTGATTCATCATCTTCAATCAACAATGATGTCTGCATAGCTCCCGTGCTAGAAATACGGGTAGCTCCAAGAAATGACGGTAAATTATCACTAATACATGCACTATGATCCGCATTTGGCGGTGTACCAGATGGTGCATCTCCTACCACACAAAAAAAAAAAAACACTATGTGATGCACCCAAGATTAAAGTACATATTATCAACTCATAATTAATACAAAACCAACCATAGCAAAACAAGGATTTACTAGCTAGACGTCCCCTTGTTGCCGACATTGCAGTCGGCAATCTCGTACGGGCGTCCGTCAACCTCTTAGGAGTCTCCTGCACTGGATGACTTGAACAATACATTGCTAGCAAAGACATTCTGAAATAATAAAAGTAAGAGTTAAGAAGTTTTGAATGTTTGAAATAAAAAATTCTTTCTAACTTGTCAACTAAAAGATTATTTTACCAGTGGCAGTCGGAGCTCTGCTACTACCGGCCTCACCGCATTGTCCTTGACCAAGTTGTGGATCAATTGCCAAAAATTCCTGTATAACAAGAATTTAGTAGTTAAAGTTTCTTACAATCTTTAAAAAAATTGCATCAATAAAGTATTTTTGCCAATATTACATATTTTACTTCACAACATAAAAGATTATAAAATACAAATCTTTATTAAACTTTTCTTATAACTAAATATTCATTGGAGCTTACTTCATAACGATGAGCTTGCACTCTCAAATTTGATAGCCTCTTCATCATCTCCTCGGATTCCATATTTGCCTCATCCAAAATTTTCATTGCTTCTGAATTAATTTTTTAAAATTTTTTCTTCAACATTTTTATGAAATTGGGAGTCTCAGCAATATCCTCATCAGAAGGCGTAGCTAGTGGCTTGGCACTTACTAATGCTGCTTTACCCTTATCCTGAACATCAAATTGTGAGAGGAATATCAGTAAAACTATCATAAAAACTAAAAAACCGTAAATAAAATAACGTAATAATATAACATTTTTCAACTATCTAATTTGTACAATTTCAAAAAGGTTTACCCTCATTGAAGAAGGGGTGGGAGTAGCATCCTGGTGACCTCTATCATCTGTCAGATCCATATCATCCTGTCAAAAAGATTAAACATAAAAAATTCAGCTAACTAAAAGCAATAGACAGCAAAAAAAAAACTTATTAACAAAATGGTAAATAGTACTTACACCATAAATAAAATAACGTAATAATATAACATTTTTCAACTATCTAATTTGTACAATTTCAAAAAGGTTTACCCTCGTTGAAGAAGGGATGGGAGTAGCATCCTGGTGACCTCTATCATCTGTCAGATCCATATCGTCCTGTCACAAAGATTAAACATAAAAAAATTAGCTAACTGAAAGCAATAGACAACAAAAAAAAAACTTATTAACAAAATGGTAAATAGTACTTCAACCCTCATGATAGTAACTTTGTTTTTATCTATGCGATTTAAATGGTAATCGATTAGCAGTTCTTCCCCTGCACTTATTGATTTTATTGCACAAACAAAAACTTCATTCCCCTCACGCGCCTCATATATGCAATTGGGTTGCTTACTAGTTGAAGAAGGTTGCGTACTATTTATAAAACCTGCAATATTACCCATTTCTTGTGGTCTCCCATCAATGTACATAGCAAATCTTTTACTTTGATCATTTTCTTTCTGTTGTATATAATTAGCTGATACCCCACACCTACACATACTTTTTTTATACTGAAAAATCCACATCCAATCATTGTAATTGTAACATGGACTGACATACTTGAACAATTCGACAACTTTGTTGTAACCTACATTTATCCCATCTATGGAAAATAGGCCCAAACTATGTAATGAGGATGGAGCAATGCGATATAACCTCTCATTAACACAAAAATCTGTGTTAATTGGAGGTAGCTCATTGGGTACCCATTCTTTCTCAATGTGTGAGTAACGAAAGGGAACCTTGACGTCGCCTTTGGTCTCATCATCATAAGAACATGACCCCTCATTAGCAAGGAAAAACTGCATGTGTTTATCAAAAATTTTCCTATTCTTTTGACCTCTAGTTGATCTCCTTATTTTAGCCGTACTACATGTAGAGCTTTCATCTACCAGTTCCTCATTTCCCTCATTCGATGTAGATAGATCCAACAAGTACCTATTTGGTGGGTCTTGCAATCCATCAAATGGAAAGTGAAAGTGACAAATATAAAATATAGTAAGTTGAAGATGATTATACAATTATATTTCTAGACAGACCTTCTTTGTCTATATATACATTATATGATTATATAATATGTCTAATTATAACATACGTGCTCAATGATAAACAAGAAGAATGTAAGAAAATTATGTTTATTTATTGACTTATACCTGCTGATCCACGTCACTGTGCACAATCCACGCGAAACGGGTCAAATTTCCTGTAGTCAATTGACTGTTTGCAAAAAAGGTGACAATCAGACACAATATAAACATTGGTAATTATAAATAACATATGTTGTAATCATTAGAAATGAACACAATAAATATGTAATCAAATTTCCTGAATATGTTAATCATTTACTTTAAGTTAGCTAAAAATTAGATGATACACGTTTGCTACAAATAACTTAGAAGACAACATGAACAATATGCAAAATCGCAAACATGAACAAATTTCCCTTATATATGGAATGCAAGATTGTCAACAGAAGGGGTGACGATGTACCTGTAGTCAATTGACTGTTTGCAAAAAGGGTCATAATTAGACACAACATAAACATTGGTAAGTATAAATAACATATGTTGTAATCATTAGAAATGAACACAATAAATATGTAATCAAATTTCTTGCATATGTTAATCATTTATCTTAAGATAGCTAAAAATTACATAATACATGTATGCTACAAATAACTTAGAAGACAACATGAACAATATGCAACATCGTAAACATGAACAAATTTACCCTATATATGGAATGCAAAATCATCAATAGAAGGGGTGACGACGTTTGTAGTCATTGATTATCTTCTTCATCATCATCATCATCATCATCACCATCATCACCATCATCATCGCCATCATCATCGCCATCATCGCCATCATCATCGCCATCATCACCATCATCATCGCCATCATCACCATCACCATCATCATCATCATCATCACCATCACCATCACCGTCATCATCATCATCATCTTGATCTTCATCATCTGCTTCTTCATCATCTTCAATAGCTTCTTCTTCCATAACATTATACTTTATCGGCCTTCCTCTTGGATCATGTCTAACAACAAATGACCAACCTTGTTTATGTGGAACCTCTGAGTAAAACACTTGCTCACATTGGCTTGGAAGAACATAGGGCTCATCTCCAACTGGCTCAAATGACCTTGTATTGATCATTGTAAATCCATTATCATGTTGAATAACCGTTCTATCTGGATCACTTTGATTTAATCGTAACCTGTACCATTTGACGATGAATACCATTTGACGAAAATAAGAACTACTTTGAAGGTGTTAAATTCACACTCAATTATATCATCCAAGATGCCATAGTATTGATTTTGAGATTGTTGATGATGTATGTTGTTTCTAGATTATATATTGGTGACCTCGAAAACTGCAATTATTCTAGAATCACAAGTTTTCTTTGTGTCATCCAACCTTTTTATGTGAAATTTGTGGCCATGATAGTACATAGCTTTGTGGTGCTTGACCTGCAATTTTTGAAGTGTGTGTAAATTATTTGCATCATGAGTTGATATGAAACATATGCCGAGTTATGATCATTAATAAATTTCTACGTACCTCTCCACCTCTTAAACCCTTTACTAGATCAACTACCATCAGCATAACATTGGAATCTCCATTACGATGAGCTTCTGTAACCAATGAAGCAACACCTTCCCATGTTAATGAGCAACCATTTGGTTGACATCGTTCAATCCATTCCGTCCTCCAATCAAGATTGTTCGCAATAAACAAATGTATTGCATCCCACTCTCGACCACCTGTTTAAAAAAAATACACCAATTAAAAATAACTTATATTGAAGATTTATAAGAATTAATTAACTACAAGAACATTTTAGATTTACCGATGGGATCCTACATTTGGAATGGGATCTTAAAGTCCCTCCCCCTTGCTAAATCCAGGGCTAAATGGAAAGTTGGAATGGGAGACAAAATCCTTTTTTGGCAGGATAGTTGGCTATGTCAGGAACCCCTCATTAATCACCCCATATTTGGTAGGTGGGCTGATCAGTGTATTGACAGATATGGTTTGATGGTAAGGAACTACAGAAATGGTAATGAATGGCACAAGCTGGCTGAACTTTCGTAGGACCTCAAGCCTTTAATGTCCTCTCTGAATGCCATCTTCATAAACCAGAATGGCGACTCTTTAGTTTGGGGAGATTCTTCAGGGGGCCTTTACTCTATGGCCTTTGGCTATCTATCCCTTGTGAGTAAAGAGGAGAAACCTATCTGGGCCAAAGCCTGGATCCCTGGGCTTACGCCTAAGATAAACATTTTCTTCTGGCTCCTCTTACAAGATAAAATTCTCACCTAGGATAATTTAGCCAAGAGAGGCCAAATCTTACCTAATAGATGTTGCCTCTGTAAGCAAGATCTGGAAATGGTTAATCATATGTTCATCCACTGCCCCTTCTCCTCCAGGGTGTGGAGCCATCTGACTACTAACTTGGACTTCAACTGGTGCCCTCCAGCTTGCATCCAAGATTTCTTTAGTCAGTGGAGAAGCCACCACCAAGGATTGAAATCTCAGTTATTGAGCTCTTGGATCCTCCCACACTTTTGTTGGGGAATTTGGAAGGAACACAACAATAGGATATTTAGAGACAGAGAAGCTCCTGAGGTTATAATAGCTGAGAAAATTGAAAGCCTTATGATAGAGAACTATGCCATAACCAGAGAAGGAGACATAAAGGTTGGAGGGAACAATAAAGCCAGAAAAGAAGACAGAATCAAAAGAAGATAGGAGGCTATTTGGTCTTTTCCCCCTGAGAATTGGCATAAAGCCAATTTTGATGGGGTGGCCAAGGGGAATCCTGGTCCAGTTGGATGCGGAGGTATCATAAGAAACAGTTCGAGAGGTGGCATTGCTGCTATCTCTTCCCCTATTGGCCACCAAACCAATCATCTAGCTGAAGCCAGTGCTGCTAGGTTCACTGTTAAGTTGGCCCTGGCCTCAGGGATTGAGCAGCTGTGGCTTGAAGGTGACTCCTTAAATATAATAAATTGTATTTTAAGAGTCACTAAACCCTCCTGGACCATCGAAAGCATTATTGAGGACCTAAAATCAGACTTAAGGAAATTTAAAAACTACTGCATCAGCCACGTTTATCGTGAAGCAAACACGATCGTTAACTAGTTCGCCAATGAAGCGATCGCTAGCACTCGGTGATGACGTGGGGAAGCAACAATGATTTTTCGACGGCGGCGACAGAGCTAATCCGAAAGGAGAAAATCTATGGCACCAACATAACGTCTTTTTAATGATGATAGGATTTGCAAAATCGTACTTCAAAAAGGGAATTATTTGGAGTTATGCATAACCCCCTCCGCTCCATAATCACGTGTATGAAAGACACGAGCTAAAGGAAGCCAAAAATAAACCCATAAACATGCGCAATAGGACCAGGAAGCCAGAGGAAGCAATGACCAGGTGGGTAGCCAAGAGAAAGACAGAGGTCAGGTCTCCAGAGACCATCAGGATGACAGACTCACCCAGCTTGAGCAGAAGGTCCAAAGGTTGGATTCTGTCCACCAGATAATCACCAAATAGATAGTGGACACCCTTCACACCTTGAATGAGAATATTGTCAATCTGGGGGACTATCTGACTACAACTTACCTTGATAGGGATGCAGAGTAGAACACAGAGCAAGGATTCAACCGGGATGAATTTCAGAAAGAGGCCAGTGACCAGGTGAATTAGGGGAACTAGATGAACACTCCTACTAGGATTCAGGAGGGCGTGGCCAGTCAGAAGGACAATGTTGTTGCAGAAACCCTGTAGGCCATGGACACGGACATCCACTAGCCTGTTCCCATGGCTTTTCTTTTTTGTCTCTGGCCTTTGTTCTTTGGCTTTGGGCCTTCTTTTGTCTCCGGCCTTTTGTGGCAATTTTTTGTTTGTTTAGTCTGTTTCATCTCGATCTTTTTGCTGTAAAACTTTGGGTTTCAGGATCCCTGTAAAACCTGTTTTACCTAATCAAAAACATCTTAGATTTACCTCTCACTTTCTTCGATCTACCTTTTCCCATCAAGTACTCTCCTTTAAATTTGTTAGTTGAGTTGGGATCCCAAATATGATCTACATGGATCTTTGCTGCAAACTTAGGAAGATATTCACTAATGTACACCATGGTCTGGTATACCATATATCCCTCCACCATAGAACCCTCGGGATGTGCTCTCTGTTGAACCAAGCCTTTCAAAAATTTCAAGTGCCTCTCAACCATCCACATTGACCTGGTTGGTACGGGTCCACACAATTCAATCTCCTCAACTTGATGTATGAGGTAGTGTTCTTGTGCATTGAAAAAACTTGGAGGTAGACACTTTTGCATTTCACACATCAAAAGAGGAATTTTTCTCTTCCAATATTTTATATCTTCTTTATTGATTTCTTTAGATGACAACCACCTCATGTATTTTCCAAGATCATATATAACCTGTTTGACATTTTTGGCGAAGTGGCGTAGGAGAGATAGAGGTAGAACGTACTGCAATATTTGTAAAATGATCTTGTCAATATTTTATAAAAGAATGCAATTGAAACCACATGCAGTATATAAAGATATAGTGAATACAAAATAACATGAATTACCTTAATAAATGTATGCCAATCGTGTGTTTTCAACCCTAGGCCAAATTCACTTTTATTTGATATGACATTGTTTATGTTCGCAGCAAATCCTGTGGGAAATCGTATTTTTTTTTATGAATTCTTTTATATCATTTCTCTGCTGCTCTGACAATAACCAACTAAGGGCACTTGTATCAATTTGGTCTCCGTTGTTATTTGATCGAATGCCATTTTTCATTGCATGGTTGGATTCTTCAATGTCACTACAAGTTTTGACAATTTGATCTTTGTCACGCCTTCCATCCAAGATTTTCCATAATGTCTCTGCTACATTCTTTTCAATATGCATAGGATCAAACAAATGCACAATTGGGAGTTTCTCATAGTACGAAAACTTAGTAAATTGTGTAGGATAAATTTTTAGTCCTTTTGGAAGTTGGTCATTGATGTCTTGATGACCTTCACAAGCATCAATCACATCATTTGTAAACAAAACACAATATCGAAATATAAATTTGAAACAAAAACCATCAAATGGAATGACATTACCTCGATGATTTATTTTATTGTATGCCAACTTCCATAGGCGAGGTGTCATTCTCTGTGGCTTTGACGTAGTCTCTTCTAGACCATTGAAACGATGTTTTTAGATAATTCGGTACTTATGATTTTTGTGCAGAAAGTGTCTATTCTCATCAAACACCTGCTTTCTTAAACTTTTTGAATGACAAGATTTCATCTTTGGACCACAAATTGGACATGCAAATTTACCCTTTTTTTGAAGACCTACAAGATCATGTATAATTGGATTAAATGTCTTAACTTTGGCATACCAAAAAAGAGGTGTCAAGAAGAGAACATACCACAAAAATGTGTTAGCCCAAGGGCATCGTGTATTGTCCATACAAGCATTGCATGAAATTGAAATTGTCTTTGTCCTATTGGTCTACAAATGTCATACATAGTAACCCCATTCCATAACACCACCAACTCGTCGATAAGGGGTTGAATATATACGTTGATATCTTTAACTTGGTACTTACCTAGTTGAATGAGCAAAAACATTACATAATTATTTTGACCATTAGATGGATTAGTAATAATAAATTAATTTAGATGACACTAAATAAAAAAATACCTGAAACAATCAGTGTTAGCATTATGTGCTCTCTCTTTATGGAGAACCAAGGAGGTATGTTATTGTTGATAACAAAAATAGGCCACACTGAGTAAGTAGATCTCATCTCTCCATAAGGATTGACACCGTCTGCTGCCAATGAAAGCTTGAGATTACGAGGTTCTTTTTTAAAGTGTGGCCATTTTTTCTCTATTTCCTTAAATGTCGAACCATCTGCAAGCATTCGCATAATGTCATCTTGACTTCTATTGTGTGCATGGTAATCCATAAATTGTGCCAAGCTATTGCACTTGAATAATCATTGCAGACGTGGAATAATGGGAATATGCCGAAGAACCTTGCGAGGCACCTTTTTTGTTAATCGATCTGATTGATATCTACTGATATGACAAGTAGGGCATTGCGTTGCAAATTCATGCTATTTATGATATATAATATGATCGTTTGGACATGCATGTGTTGTTTGATACTCCATTCCAATATCTTTCATAATGGCAAATAATTCTCAATACGAGCGAGGTAGAATGTTTGATGGTGGTAACAAACACTCACCTATCAACTTACGACCAAAAATATAATTTCTTAATTTAAAGAATATTAATTGCTACACGAACCCAATGTTAAATGTAAGGGAACTACAAGTAAAATAATGAAAGACGATGGAATACCTTAACATACGTGTCATTGCTATGTTGGATAAACCATTCATAACCTTCAAGTTCACTAATAGCAATATAGCAGCAAGAAAATTTGTTTTGGAGCCTTCATATAGGGATTGTTGTGCCTTCTCAAGTAAAGGTACATCAAGATCTGCATCATCATCATCATCATCATAATCATTTTGATCATCGTGATCTTCATCATCCTGGTCTTCTTCCATGGTATCATTACCTTCTACTTCAATATTCACACCTCCATGTTCCCTCGTTTGGAAATCCGCATTCTTCGAATTGTCATGGTCCATAACATGAAACTCAGGAATGTTGACCTATATGAAAATGATGACCTTATATTAACCATGACCATGATGTCATCATCAAATCATGTCTTATGTAATTTATAAACTATTAAAATACATACCAATGGGTGATACTCGTTTCCCACTTTAATGTGACCATGTTGCCTACAATGTTGCTCAGCTGTTGTGATTAGATATCTTCAAGTCTTTAAGCCCTTACACATTTTGCAAGGACAATAACATTTTCCATCACCTTTTCTTTTTAAGTTACATCACAGTCTAGAAATTGTCTCCCTATTTCTTTGTGCGTTGATATCATCAAACATGGTCTTTCTTGAATGGAATGACTCATTGGTGGAAGAAGGATGATTTGTTTGCAACCTGCAGATGGAGTAGTAAGAGGAAGACACATATAAGAAGGAGTTAGGTCTCTGAACTAAGTAGGAGTTAGGACATGCTGGAGTGGGGTCAGCCCAAGATATTTTGGAATCTTGAAGAACCTGGTAAAGGGTATCTGGAAAGGTGAAAATAAACAAGTATTTTTACAGTTACAATGGAGGAATCGAGAGCATTATAAATAATGAAGAAGAAACTTAAATCCATACAACTTCACCTCTATTTACAATTTGACCTTTCTGCAAGTGAAATATGACAATATACAAAATTTCCAATCACATTTTCACTTTAAAAAGAACTCCAAATATACGTTTGCTACAATATCTTCTTCAAATTCTTCGCTATCAGATTCTTCAGAACTGCAAGCTCCTGTGCAGAAAAAAGATGAGATGTACTAAGTAATTTTTGATAGGCAGTATTTAAACAAATCAACTATCAAAAAAACAATTTATGAAATTTAGTTTCTTTATTATGTATTGAAGACTTGGCAAGATGTTCCCAAGTCTATCTATAGAATGCCTATCTGCATGGTTTTTTGCAAATAGTCTAGTATGGTGCCACTTTTGAACAACAAAAAATGTCACTGGGGCTGGTAATTTGGCTCAAGAGATGCACAAGCCTGTTGACACCACAGAACTTTTAGTTCATATAGCATTCAACTATCTTCTTTAACAAAATCTAAAGAGAATATAAACAAACTAATGAGTCGTGTCTATCTCAATTAAATAGCAAGTACTATAGTGAGTGTTAGGAAATTGACCTTGCGAATAGCATCCAGTTCATAAAGTATTAGGAAAGTGACCTTATTGATTAGTTTAACATAGATTGGTGAACAGAAAATTCGTAAAAATCTGATTTTTTTCCACACTTGTTCAAACTATATAATGAAATGACAAAAAATGAATTGTATACGAGTTACTCCAAACCCTTAGCTTTTAATACGCTTTATAGAAGAGATTGTATTATATGTTTTGAACAAGATGTGGAAAAAAATAAATGACATAGATATAAGCATTCTCACACCATGAGTGAAGCAACAATTGCATAAAGCTTTATTGCAAAAAAATTGTCAATATTATTTACATTGTACATACTTGTTTATATAATGCTTCAATTCCTAAACTAAGAAACTATAGCTAGTGTTCTAACCATGCATAAAAATAAAATTACAGTGCAAATGTATGAAATTATATGCATAACTACTCCTATACTAGATTATAATACAAAAAATCCTCATCTGAGATTTAGAATACTACTTTGATGATAAGCCCGAGGCTTGTGTGACCTAGACCAACACGCAAGCTGATGGAATAAGATGGTCACATAATAAGGAGAAGAAAGAGGATCAAAAGTTCAGAGTTACTAGCTCGAAAAACTTAAAAATGATCCCCTTGAGGTCTTCTATGAGGGACTCTCATGCACATTAAAAACTACACATGCACCCATATAGGTAAAACTTCAAAAGATGAAAATAAAAAGCCTGCATGCAGTTTGGCAGGCACTCCATGTGGGAACTGTTAGTTAAATGGCACAATTCCCATCAAAACATGAAAAATTACCTACTAATTATTAAGAAGCAACACTTTGAGAACAAAACTCAAGGGGCATATGGGAAATTGATGAGAGGATTGCCATTACTAAGGGAAGTCGACTCTTTTTTCTCATCCATATTGGATCTAGCGGATGAGATCCAACTTTAGGATATGTCCTAAGGATTTCTACTTCTCATCCACTAAAGAAAAGTATGTCTAATAGTAACAACGTATGTCATTTGATAAGCCAATAGAATTGCTAGAAGTCTTCACAATCTACTCCTTCCATGCTACAAGGCTTTTGAATGATCTCTTTCAATGCATTATCAATGGCTTCTCTTGCCTATTTGCCCTTGGATAGTTAAAAGCCTGATGGTGAGTCAAAGGTACAAAACTTTACTATTGCTACTCTAATAACAAGGTTAAGAAATGACACCCACAACCATTTGTTGTCTGTTTCATAATCTTAAATATAATTAAAATTGGTTCATACAAACTTCCATTGTATTTACCTATTTTCAATGGTTCAATTTTGAAAAAGCTGCTCTTGGTTCGATTGAGAAGTTCAAGAGGGCATAAAGTGTTTTAAGCACTTTCTAACTCTCCAGCACACATCACAACCTGTCAGGCACTATTTGACACCCTACTATACTGATGCCCACCAAGATCTTGCTTGCAGTACTTTATGTTGCATCATGTCTATATATATTCCATCTGCACATATTGAAATATAAAAACAAAAACAATGACAATGAAAATAATTGGATGACACACAAGAGAAAAAGGCCTGATCTGGGGAAGACTCTCTGACAGTAGACAACTGAATATAGTAGGGCTTTATTAGCTCCTACTTAGCCAAGGAAGAATGCCTTACAAATAGTCTATACAAAAGCATGAGCAGAGAGTTAAAGAAGATTTTCTAGGCAAACAAAACAACATCCTTTCATTTTAAGATGATATATAAAGGCATTCTTCCAGAGAGGGGCCAACTTGGTTCATTTTGAGTTTGCTGGGTTTAACCCATAAGCATTACTACACCGAACTGGATCTCAAATAACCTTTATATCAGACCTAGATCCAGGGACTATGAGTGCCAAACTGATAACTTAGCTTTTTGTACAATCAAATCAACATATTAAAGACATAAAGCCATTTGTACAAGGGTGATATTTCCTCAAGTTTTCTTTGTTGCCAAATTCCTTCAGATAAAGATAGCTACTGTAAATAAGTGGATAGATTCACCCAAGAATCTCTCCTATAAATGGAATTCCTTCTAAATTTTGGAAGGATAATTTCACAAATATTGTAATGTAAACTTCTAAAATTAGTTCATCCAAACACAAAACCAACAAATGTCTGGCAAACTTATGAGAGAGAACAAAAAAAAAATGATCAGGAAGTTGAAGTGGGTTATAGGATCAGACATTTTACATACATTTCCATGTTATTATTGGTCTAAAAGGTTGAGCCCTATCTTCCTTATGAGAGTAGTTTTGGTTTGGATAATAGTTTATAAAGCAAAAAAGCTATGTTGTGGACTAAATCCTTTGGTAGATACAAATCTGAATTAGAGAAGATTATAGTGCCAGATTTTATTATAAATACTTTTTTTGTGATTTGACTTCCATATCCTTGAATCTTGATCTTAATGTTTTGTTTTAATTTGTATTTTGATTATGTAGGTATAATGGGAGAGAATTGGGGTATGTATAATTTCTTTGTTCCTCGTAAAATTGAGCTTCAAATGAGGTTCAGGGGTGGACCCAATATCCATTTGCATTGGATTTTCTGTAAGGTTTACAGTTTTGGCAGGTTTGAATTGCATTTTGAATGGGTGTCATGGGTGGTGGCGGCATTGCTCCATTCCAGCATTGCTTCAAAAATCCAGGTGAGTCATTTTATCCAATTAGATTGGATTTGCTGAAAATTTTTAACATTCTAGTTGATTGGAAAATTATTTTATTCTTTTAGTTGTCATCTTTTCTTAATTTTCAATCTTATCCTTATTAGACATGGTTTGTTACTCTTGTTAATTGAGACTTTCACTCCTTTATTAATACTGAATCTCTAGGTAATCATTTTGTGTGTCATTACATTTTGCAATACACCTGTCCCCGAGATGTTTTGGATATCCAAGCATTATATCAATCCTGGCCATGCATCCACATGGAATTTCATTTTAAGCCACTAAAATCTATATATTCAATGATATACTCCTTTCTAATTAGTTTAGGAGAAAATAGATACTAACAATATAATTACATCATGGGATTTATCCTTCTGTGAAATACATAAATTCTAAAATCTTTACCACACCATCTTTGATGAGTCCTTGCTCAAGGATCATTCCTTTCTCTTTGATATCCTTATAGGTCTGCAAACAGTTCATGGTCATGTGGTGAGCCAAGCTGGGATGTGCATTATCAATAAACATTTTCACCACATGGCGTTCTGGCAAGGTGCAGGATATGCGGGTGGTAAGGGTTTGCCATCTTTGTAGGTATTCGGCAAGGCTTTCTCCACCTTTTTGCTTGGTGTGGACAAGATCAACTATTGATAGCTCTGTTTCAACAAGATGGGCATATTGGGCTACAAATGCCTCAGATAATTCAGCAAAGTTTTTAATTGTGCCATAGGGGATTCTATAAAACCATTCAAGAGCTGGTCCAGCCAAGCTTTTGGGAAAAAGGCGCAAGAGGAAGACATCATTGTATGCCACGTCCTGGCAGTGCATGTAAAATTCTTTGATATGTGTGACAGGGTCTCCTTTTCCTCTGAATTTGTCAAATTTAGGTACCTCAAAGTGTTCGGGAAATGGTGTCGTGGTAATGGCTCTGTCAAATGGGTAAGGACACACATTCTCAAACTTGAATGTCTTTGGATCATTCCCTTCTTGGATGGCTTTTAGAGCTGTCTTCATTTGCTCCCACTCTGAATTGATAGGTGATGGTTGGGGTGCCCCCAATGTAGGAGTGCCTTGAGGTAGGTATGTGCTAGATGGGGCCATTGAATATGGATGGTTATGAGGGATTTTCTGATAGGGATTGTACATTGTTTGGGCAGCTGCATGGTGGATGACGGGTTGTTGAGGGGGAGGTGGCGCATATTGCTGCATGTGCTACGAGGCTTGCTGTTGATATGGGATTTGAGGTTGGGATTGAGGAACATAAGCTGGCTATGGGATAAATGGATTGCTTTGTGGAGGTAAGGTATAAGATGGTTGTGAGGCTTGGGGAAAGGATCGGAGGGCTTGTGGGGTTTGACCAATATATGTGGGTTGTGCCCCCATTTGGGATGGTATCCACAAATAATTGGTGGTTGGCTGGGGTGGTGGATTACCTCCTAGAAGTGGCATTGAAAAGTAGTTGGTAATTGGAGGTAATGGATTAGTTGGTGGTGGAGGTGGTGGGAATTGAAAGCTTGGGAATGGAACTGATGAGGTTTGATAGCTTGTTGGCTGGATTTGGAAGCTTGGTAGAGTGGTGGTGGGAGCTGGGGTCACTTGGGAGCTTGGTAGAAGATTGGCAGTAGCTTGTGGGTTTTGATAGCTTTGTGGAGTGAAGGTAGTAGCTTGTGGATTTGTGGCTGGTGGTATTGAGCTCCCAAGACTTAATGGAAATGATGGGATTGTACTTTGGGCTGTGGTGAACAAGCTGGGGGCGATGAAAGGTTGATTACTTGGCCCCATGGGTGGCATCCTTGTTGTATATTGCTGAGGTTGGCCAAAGATGCTAGAACTGATTTGGGAGATGGGTGGATTTGGAAGGCTGGGTTGGGGAGCAGCAGCAATAGTGAAGGGGGTGAACAGTGAGGTGTTTTGAGTAAAGGGGGTTTGGAGCAGAGAGGTATGAATCAAGGATGGAGTGGTGGTGGCTGGGTTGGCTTGCGGTATGGAGATTTCAATTTGGGTGGATGATGGTATGTTTGGGTCTGTTGGGTCATATGGATTGGCTGGAGGCTCTTCTTTTGGAATATATTGAGGATAATTTGGATCATAAGAGCCTATGGGTGGTGGTAGCTGCCCAAACAATGGGTGAGATGGATCTGATAGTGGAGGGGGTCTTCCAAAGTCAAAGGTTCCTACATTGTCCCTTCGAAAATTAGCCATGATTGTCTCTTTATTTTTGTCTATAATGGCGTTTACCAATACTGCATTTCCTGGTTGGTTCATGAAAGCTTCAATGTCAGTAGGTGATGGCATAGCTTGCTCTGGGCTGAAGGATGTCTGAGTGCTCAAGGGGGGTGAGGCTGTTCGATCCAAATGATAGGGCTCCATTGTTTCTTTCTTCTTGGCTAAGCGAGTGACGGGTGGCATGAAAAATGCTCCTAGGGATGAGATACAATAATGCTGATGGATGCAAAAGGGGGAAGGCTTTTCTATGCAAATGATTTCGTAGGTTGAGGCAAAGCTATATGAAAAAACCTAAGGAGGATTGGGTTGGGGATTCTAACTTCAAAGATATGTTGTCAAAGCACAAAAGGTCTGCTTTCCTATGTGCAAGCTTGGTGGTGATTGTGTCAACTTAAGGATAGACTGATGATCCTTTAGGAAGAACACGAGATTGACCACTTGTGGATCCCAACTTTTAGCTCAAGGTGATGAGGGATAACAAGTGACAAAGCTAGATTACCCTAGACAAAGCTCTGTCAAAGGGATAACCTTGGTGAGATTGGTGGATTTGGAAGATTTTAGGAATGACAAACTTTTAGCAAAGTGACAACAATTTTGAAAGCTTAGATGTGCAGATTTTCGATTACTGGCTAGATGGTATGATCCTAAATGAGATGGATGAGCTAATAATGCTTAAGGGGATAACCTAAGATGGCTGGCTTTTCTACAAAGATGACTCTAAAGTGAAGCTTATCCAAGAATATGTGGAGAAACAAGGGTGTCTAATCATAGAAATCATGCCTAGTTGGTAAGGCATAAGCAGGATTAACTCCTGGATGTTGGCTAAATTTGATGGTGCGCTCTAACCAGGCGTCTTGAAGTGCTTCGTCGGTAGCTTTGTCCTCTGCTTTGTGGAGTTTGGCAATTCGTGGGCTTGGTGTTATTTCTTTTCTCTTGGCTGAAAGTTCTTGGTATGCTAGAGATGGCTTGAGTTTGACCTTGTGAAACTTCTGTTTGGGTTTGGGTTGTTCCGACATAAATTCCTGAATTTGCTTGGCTTTGGGAAAAATCTCAGTTGTTTTGCTTCAACTTGTTCAACTTCCAAAATAGGCAGTGACTACGCTAAGTGTGCCCTAAGCTAGGATTGACCAAGTTTGGCAAACATTCATTCAACAAGTAAAATAAAAACAAGCAATAGATAGGAACACCCAGATAGAAGTTTGTGGTTCTCAGAATGTGATACTTGCGCCAAGGAGTGTGTATGTTCTACAAATATTTCAATCAGTCACTCCAAACACATTAACATCCTAGATGGTTTTCTGCAAGGCTGACAATTGGTTTAGCTAGGGAGTTCTCGATATACGCAAGGTACGTGAGGCCCAAATCCGTAGATGAGACCAAAAAGATGTCACACAGCCGAGAGGAGCGGTAACCCACTTCTCCTCTTTCACTTCTCAAGGGTATAAAGTTCCTTGAGGCTTAGCCCGAATGACAAAATCTTGATCCCAAGAGAGGTGTCTTTTTCGATTCACCTCCCGATTCTTATACTCCGCGGGAACGCTGGAGTTGAGGTCGTCCAAGGGGTGATGAAATCCCCAAGCAGGCCTCCTAAAAAGAAACAAGGTTTTGGATCCTAATCTTATGCACCCAAGATGGCCTCGAAAGACGACAAGGGGAGAGAAGACTTGGATGACCTTGGGCTAAAAAACACGCTTGTTCTTTTACCAACTGACTCTTATGTGTGCTAATCTAGACTTTGCAAGCACTCATGTTTAAGAGACAATGTTCAATTCCAACTTGAAGCGCCAACAAAAGTAAATCGATCGAAGAATGCAAACAATAAGAAGAGTTAGGGTCAACAAAAGAAAACTCGCGCGCCCGGAGGCCCTCCACGTCAAGTATCGATTAATTTTCTTTAAGGCATTCAAGATTGAGTGTGAGTTTGTTTTAAGCGCAAAACAAAAGTGCGTGAGATTCGATTTCAAGTGTGCGCCCGGAGGCTCTCCACGTCAGTTGTTGTTCAATTTTAGTGCCCAAACTTGAAGTGTGATCGATTTAATCTAGAGTTTTGGCCATTTAAGAATTTTGATAAAGTTAAAGCAACCGTTCAAAGACCAAGTGAGTGAGTTAGATTGTGGAACATTTAACACCTTTTTCAAGTAGACCCATCCCCATAAATGGCGCTGAGATTGCAACCAATGGTTAATATTTGATGGGTGATTAGAAAAGAGGTGAGTCCAAGGAACTACTCAAATTGATTTTTGTAAATTTGTATTTTAACTTAACAAAGTTTCTTAAATGTCCAAAAATCAAACTTTACCTAGATTGCATGTGGAAAAGAGATTTGTTTTGTTCAATTTTAGAAGTTTCGAATGAAGTGTTTGATATTGCAATGGTTAATGGATCCTTGGCATTCAAGATTGGATTTGTTGTTTTAAGCATGCATTCCAAGGAAAGTTGATTTTAATCCATGGCATTCAAGAGTGTGTTTTGAGCAACATTCATTCAATGGAAAATGTGTTTAAGCATTCAAGTTCATTTTTTAGCAACATGAAAACCTGCAAGAAACATGGTTAGTGGTTCCATATGTGCTCCAACCTGCAATGAGACAAAAAAAAAAAAAAAAAAAAAGCAATTTAGTTAGTTAGCCAAAATCTTCAAAAATGAGAGCTTAACTATGGGAAAAAAAAATTTCACTTTTTTTGTTGTTTTGTCTACGCGTAAAAATGCTTAAAATGCAGAAATAAAGATACACTAGTATTCGAAGATGGCAGAACAGATTTTGTGGCACAAAAAATAGGTGACAAGCAGAGACGTCGATTTGCGCAGATGTGGATTTTTGCAGACGTCAATTTGGATTTTCGTAGACGTCGATTTTGATTGGCGGTGGCGGAGACGTCGATTTGCGCCAACGCAAATTTTCGCAGACGTCGATTTGCGCAGACGCGGATTTTTTCAGACGTTGATTTGCGCAGACGCGGATTTTCGCAGACGTCGATTTGCGCAGACGTAGATTTTTGCAGACGTCGATTTGCGCAGACGCGGATTTTCGCAGACAGAACAGGTTGCAGACCAAAACTGCGCCAAAAAAGTTGAAAAACGCAATTTTTTTTTTTTTTTTTTTTTAAGATGGTATTTCTTCTTCCTAAGTGCGTTCTTTAACCTGCAAAAATAAGCAAAACACCCTCACAACACACTCAAACAACAACAAACATTAAATGGTTAGAAAAATGACATATAGATGAAAATAGATGATTAAATGACCCATAGTGGGGTCCCACCGGGCGTGCCAAAATGTAGAACAAGAATTAGTATGCAAAGAACATTAACAAATAAAGTAAACATTCACAAACCAAAAACTAAATTCACATATATGCTTAGACAACGAAAGAAAACAAGAAGTGCAAACCTCATAAGAAAAAGCACTCCATGCTTTCTTGATTCTGTAGATGTGTCCTTTTGCTGTGGATGTATGCTCAAGATGCTCAAAAGTTGCTTCAATGGAGATGGGTAATGGAAAATTGGTAGCTTTGTGAGCTCTCAATTTGGCATTATAAGGGTATGGTTGATGGCTTTGGTTCTCAAAATAGCATGGTAACTTTAGCTCAAAGATTGTTGATGAAATGGCTTGGGATGGGATTCAATTTATAGGCTAAGGGGTAGAGGGATGGAGGGCTTAGATGCAAGGATGGATGAAGGCTTAAGGAGGGCTAGGATGCACTCAAAGGAGAGCACATGGATTGTGCTTGTTTAGCACCAATGGGAAGGTGAAACTTGTCACAAGGACGATGAGTGTGAGAGGGTAGGGTAAAGGGTTGGTTAAAGGCATGATGAGTGGGGTTGAGTATGTAAGAGGGATGTAAGAGGAATGAGTGTGGAAGAGGGAAGAGTGTGGAAGATGGATGTAAGAGTCATGAGTGGGCTTGTAAGAGACTTTTATGGTTTGTAAGAGCACTAATGACTTAGTGGTTGGGCTTTTTGAGGGGAGACTTTGGTTTGGATTAGGAAAGTCTTAAACGTGTTTAAGGAATGTGACAACATTAGAGGGTGGATTAGGTTTGGGTTTAGGATTAGATTAGGGATGTTAGAGATGTGCAAGTGGATGACATTAATGAGGGTGGGTGAGTTAGTGGCTAAGCTTGGTTAGTATGGGTGGATGGGGTGGATTAGGCTAAATGGAGGATTAGAGATAGGTTAGGGGTTTTTGAATTTGAGGATTTCATTTATCAAATAGATTTATTTAATAAATGGGGATTTTTGGAATTAGATAGGAGAAAAGGATTTAATTGATAAATAATAGATTATTTGATTTATCAATTAGGACTATAGATGATTAATAAAATTAATCAACTAGGGGATGAAAAAGGATTAATTAAATAGAAATTTAATTAATAATGCCTTTAGAGATCGCTAAATTAGATTACCAAAGCAGTGTAATCAAATTTAGGTGTCTACATTTTGCCCCTCTTTGACATAGTGTTGAGACAACACTATTTCAAAGAAGTTCAAATGAAGACGATACGAAGAAGATGTTTTAGCAACAAGGTTGCCCCAGTCTCGGATAAGAAGAGGAGAGACTAGACTTAGATGATGCCCCCTCAAGAAGGTGGCGGGGAGAGAAATGAGGCTCGACAACTTCTTGAAAAGTACAAGAATTTGAAATGAGCTAAGACACAGATTGGAAAAGAGAAGGGGCTAAATTAGCTCAAACTCTCACTATGAGAGAATGATGAAGGGAAATCAAGGGCACAACAGTAAAGCAAGCTTAAGACTTTCCAGGATTGGGGGGGAGGAGGAGCGGAGCGTTATAAAAGGAATCCATGGTAGGGAGATGGATGAGGGGATGATAAAGTTGATGCAACCAGATTTCAAAGAGTCAGATTGGCAGAAGATGGGTTTCGGAGATCCCTAGGACTAGGATTGTGGATCTCGAAAGATGAGGCTTGGTGGATTGATTTGATTGGTGGATCCCTAAGACTAGGATTGTGGATCCCTAAAGCTAAGCGTGAGGAGTGATTCAAAGAGATACTGATGCATAAGCTGGGGTAGGAGCGACAGATGTAGGATATGGATGGGGGATAATGGAGATGAAGGGAATCCATTGAAGCTTTTTGAGCGGGGGGATACTTCAAAGAGAAGTACCACCATGTAGTTGAGCACTAGATTTACTATAGGACTGTTGGTTAATTGCCAAGGTTACCAAGAACATCAAGGCCTTTTCACCAACCGTCCAGAGGACTGACGAATTGACTCGAAACAAACACGCAAGGATTGCCCAAGTATCACACATGAATCCCAAAGGAAGCAGCGTGGAAACGACACTAGGTAACCCACAAGCAGAAAAAGAAAACAAGTAAAAGACCTGATCAAGACCTTACGCTCTAATTGCCCCATTCGCAGCATACCATGATATGGAAGATCGTGGCAACCTTGAGGAGGGAACAAGGAGATTGCTTGGAAAAGATATTTCAAGACCCAAAAGGGAAGATCCCAAATCAAAAGAAAGAGAAAATCCAAAAGAGAACTGTTTGCCAACGAGATGGGTAGGACGAGGTACTAATGGACCAAGATCAGACATGAGGAAAGCTATATCCTACAAGGATCTATCATAGAGCACTTAAGTTGATGGATCTAGATGAGTGATGCGTCTAGCAAGCTGAACTAAGAAGGATAACACTTTGGTGACAAGAGATCTAGCTAAAGGATGCATTGGAATATCTAACCAAGGTGTGCGATGTGTGCAAGATGTTGACCAAGGATGAACTAACACGAAAGCCGGATAGATACAATGATACTAAGCTAAAGAGGATGTACAAGCTAACAGACTAAGATATGTTACAAATTTACAAGTTTGTTCATGTTTTGTTTTTTTGTGAGATGGAAATGCTTGTGAAGGATGGGATGTCTATAATAGTTGATAGGTGGATAGGTAGATAGTTTGTGAAAAGCTTAAGGAAAATGAGATTCTGTGTGTGCATGTGATAGGATACAGGCTAGGATACAAGATTATTTACAAGCTAGAATATGGTACAAGCTTTGGACAAGATTCAGATATATACAAGGTATGGTACAAGATTTACAAGGTATAATACAAGCTTTGGTACAAGATTTACAAGCTGTACAGGAGGTATTGACAAGCTCCATCAGATTTTGGATATTTGATTGGAACACTAAGGGAACGAGCAAGTGTTTTATGGGATGGTGGGTGGATGGATGAGGGATAGGATAGTGATAGATAATGGATTAGTCTTTAGCACAAAAGGTGCCTGAATTACCAGGTTTTCACCAAGGTACCTATCCAAGGTGCTTGAATTGCCAAGTTTTCACCATTGGACGCTTATTTCTCTTTACTATTTTTTTTTGTTTTTTGTATTTTTCAAAAGCTGGGTATACCAAGGATCTTCAAGCATAGAACTTCTTGAGATGAATGATGTTAGTGGGATCATTCAAGAGTTCTCCTTCTGGTGTAGATAATTGATAGGCTCCGGAGCCAAAGGAAGCAGTAACCACATAGGGACCAAGCCATGTAGGTTCAAACTTGCCTTTCTTTTCTTGATCTGCTTGGACTTTCATATTTTCTTTGAGGACCATGTCACCTGGCTGAAAGTGTCGTGGGAGCACCTTCTTGTTGAAATTCCTTTTGAGATGAGTTTGATAGACTGTGAGATGGTCATAGGCTTTTTGTCTCTTCTTGTCTAAGAGATCTAGCTGGGTGAGTCGAGCTACTCTGTATTCTTCATCTGAGATTTTCCCTCGCAAAGATATGCGTAGCGAGGGAAGTTCAACTTCTATAGGTAATACCGCTTCGGCACCATAGACTAGGGAGTGTGGAGTTGTGCCTGTGGATGTACGGAAGGAAGTTCGATAGGCCCATAGAGCTGGATTTATTTGAAGGTGCCAATCACGGCCGAAATCATTGACAACTTTCTTTAGGATTTTGAGGAGGGTTTTATTAGTTGCCTCTGCCTGGCCATTACCTTGTGGGAAATATGGGCTAGAAAAGTGGTGATGGATGCGGAGGGAAGTGCATAATTCTTCCATGTTGAGATTTTCAAAATTACCTCCGTGGTCAGTGAAGATGGTGGATGGGATGCCGAAGCGGCAAACAATGTGGTACAAGATGAACTTGGAGACTTGAACTCCTGTAGCTGAGACTAGGGGGACTACTTCCACCCACTTAGTGAAATAGTCTGTAGCTGTTATTATCCATTTATGTCCATCAGATGAGAGAGGTGTGATAGTTCCAACTAGATCAAGGCCCCAACAAGCAAAAGGCCAAGGTGGTGCAATAGGCTGTAGATCCTGTGCTGGAGCGTGCACAAGATTTGCATGCTACTGACATGGGAGACACTTTCTGACAAAGTCACAAGAGTCTTCTTCAATGGTAGGCCAATAGTAGCCTGCTCTAAGGATTTGTCGTGCTAGGACAATACCACTCGTGTGGGCACCGCAAAGTCCAGAATGTACTTCTTTTAATGCCATCGCGGCCTCATTTTCATCTAAACATCGAGAGAGAGTATCGTGATAACCCCGACGATATAGGGTATTGGCTATGATAACATAGCGGGATGATTTTTGAATAAGGTTCTGGCGTTGGGTGCGTGTGAGGTGAGGGGATATGATACCATCGTTAAGGTAAGCGTGAATTTCATGGTACCAAGGGGATTGGGGACCAACCAAGATACAAACACGGTTTGAATCCTCATTTGCATAGGCAGGTGTGAGGAGCTGCTCAACTAAAAACTCATATTGCGTAGCTTCTTGGGAAATTTCCAAGAGCGAGCCGATAGTGGCCATGGTATCTGCTGCCTTGTTCTGCATTCGAGGCACTTGTGTAAACTGAAGCTTTGTAAAATGCTGGGTCAACTGATCAACTAGCTCTTTGTAGGGTAATAGCTTTTCATCTTTGGTTTGATATTCATTTAAGACTTGTTTGATGATGAGCTGGGAATCACCAAAGACTTGTAACTCAGTGATATTCCATTCTGCAGCTATCTTTAATCCTGCTACAAGAGCTTCATATTCTGTTATATTGTTGGTGCTAGGGAATTGTAGCTTGAAGCCTTTTGGAATGTAATCTCCTTGAGGTGTAACTAATAATATTCCCGCCCCTGATCCATGAGAGGTGTATGAGCCATCAAAATAAAGCTTCCATGGGGGTTGTTCTTCAATTAGGCAGATATGCTCATCTGGGAATTCTGTGAGCAAAGGATATGCATCTACTAGAGGTGCATCAGCTAGGTGATTTGCTATAGCTTGCCCTTTGATTGCCTTTCTGTCCACATACTGGATGTCAAACTCACTTAGTAGCATAACCCATTTTGCTAGCCGACCTGTGAGTGTTGTTCTAGAGAGCATATACTTGAGAGGATCAATCTTAGAGACTAGTTGGATGGTATGACTTAGCATGTAGTGGCGAAGCTTTTGAGTTGAGAAAACAACTGCCAAACAAGCTTTTTCCATAGGAGTGTAATTGAGTTCATAACCAACTAGGGTTCTACTGATATAGTAGATGGCTCTCTCTCTCTGCTATAATCATCATGTTGTGCTAAAAGTGCCCCTAGGGCAGTAGGTGTTGCTGATATATACAAGATCAAGGGACGACCAGGAACTGGTGGAACCAAGATAGGGGGATTGGTGAGATACTGCTTGAGCTGATTGAAGCTGCGCTGACATAAAAGATCCCACTTGAAGTTCTCATTCTTCTTTAGCAAGTGTGAAAATGGTGTATACTTATCTGCAAGTTGGGAGATGAAGCGTCGGACAGATTGAAGTTTTCCCTGAAGAGAGCGAAGCTGTTGCAGTGTCTGGGGAGGAGGCATGTCTAAGATAGCCTTGACCTTTTTGGGGTTGATCTCTATACCCCGTTTAGAAACTATGAAGCCTAGAAGCTTGCCAGATGTGACCCCAAAGACACACTTCTTGGGATTTAGCATGAGATGATATTGGGACAACCTATCAAAGACTTTTTCCAGGTCAGCAAGATGATCCATGAAGGTGTGAGATTTGACTAGGATATCATCCACATAATCTTCCAAAATGCTATGGATAAGATCATGGAAAATGGCTGTCATAGCTCTTTGATAGGTAGCCCCAACATTCTTTAGGCCAAAAGGCATCATGTTGTAGCAAAAGGTTCCCCAAGGGGTAGTGAATGCTGTCTTATGCTGGTCCTCTTCTGCAATCTTGATCTGATTATACCCAGAAAATCCATCCATAAGGGACATAATTTCATGTCCAGCTGTAAGATCTACAATCATATCTATGTTGGGCAAGGGAAAATCATCCTTTGGACAAGCTTTGTTAAGATCTCTAAAATCAGTGTAGATTCTGATGTCACCGGAAGGCTTAGTGACAGGGACCATGTTGGAGATCCATTCTGAGTAGTCGATAGGTCGGATAACCTTAGCAGCTAACATTCTTTCTAGTTCAACTTTGACTAGTAATGCCACCTTGGGGTGCATTTTTCTAAGCTTTTGTCTGATGGGCTTGATCTTTGGATCGACTGCAAGATGATGAACTGCAAGCTTTGGATCAAGTCTTGGCATGTCCTGATATGACCACGCAAATCGGCCAATGTTCTCTCAGAAAACCTCAAAGAGGAGGTCAGCTTGGTCTTGTGATAGGGATGCAGCAATGTGAACAATTCTAGGGATCTCTGAAGAACCAATGTTGACTTCTCTAGTATCCTCTATTAGAATAGAAGACACCTTTGGTCGATTATCTTGAGGAGGCAATAGTAAATCCTCATGTTCTGCTTGTGGCTCTGGATTTTCTTGTTGAGGGGTTCTCTTCGCTGCCTTAGCTAGTCCCAGATTTACCTTAGTTTCAGTTTTGGGTGTACCGAAACTGGGTTGGGGATTTTCTCCAAAATACCCCTTGGGATCTAGCTTGTAGATGTAGGCAGAATCTGGCTTTGTCTTCTTATGAGGAGTTTCGGCTCGCATGAATCTTAGAAGTGCTTCTTCTGATGCGAACTCATCAATATGTATGACACTTGGTTGGTCCCAATCTATGAGTTGTGGATGAGCGAGTGGTAGGTCAATGAGATGGATGGATAGTTCTCGGAGAATAGAGTCTCCTAGGAAGATTTGGTCTAGGATATCGTCGTAGGCTCTCTTTTCAACTTCCTCGAGAATGTCTTCGATTTCGACAAGGTCGCGGTGAATGTTCGAAAAAGCATGACCATTCTCGTTGGTGCCCCCAGTTGTGGGTATGCCAAAGCCAAGACCTGACTTCATTTCCCAATTATGTGCTTCGATGGGACATTGCATGCCCCTTTCTTCTGGTCCTAGTCCACCTCCTTGATAGTTCCATTTTTCAGTGATGAGCTTATGTTGTTGGGGATACTTCTGGCTGAAGTGATCAAGGCGTGCTTGATTTCTTGGAGGGGCATCCTTATGTAACCAATTGTTGATATCTGGAGTGAGCTCCTCATGAAGAGGGGTTTTTGAGGACACAAAGGTGGTTGGGCCAAACTGTTTGTATCGAGGAGGTGGAATCTCCTTAGCTTTGTGATATGTTGGCCGTCCATGGGTATGTGGATCAAGTGGGATTGCTCTGATAGCAAATGCATCTGATAGACTATATTCTCCACAACCTTTGTTGTTGATCTTTACAGTAGATAGGGTGGAGGCAAGGATGGTTTTTGCGTCATTAAAAGTGTGGGATGAGCTGGCGATGGCTGTGCTGATGTCTATTCTAGGGCAATGGTTTGTATATGAAGCTTCAACCGCATTGCAGTAAGCAAAGGGTTTTGGATCGGCGTGGATGGTTACCTCAGTGCCCTGATGCGGAAATTTGATGCACTGATGGTAGGTGGATGGAACAGCCTTCATAGCATGAATCCATGGGCGACCGAGGAGGATGTTAAATGGTAGGTTTAGATCAACAACATGGCAAACTGTCTCTTGGATGATCGACCCAACCTTGATTGGTAGCAAAATAGTCCCTTCTGTGGTCCTTTCCAAGTTGTCATAAGCTTTGATGGTGATAACCTCACTGATCATATCTACCTCAGTATACCCAGCTTGTTTTATGAATTTTAGGGTGCAAATGTTCAAGGCTGATCCATTATCTATCATTACTCTTTTCACGGCAAAATTGGATACCATGATGGCTATGCGAAGCGGAATGGTGTGATCTGGCTCAACCGCGGGTATGTCGGTGGGTTTGAAAGATAGGGCACATGAGGATGAAAGGTGTCCAACAAGATTACGAAAATTAGTAGCATTGATATTAGAAGGGACAGGATTCTATGAGAGCACTGTCAAGGATGTCTTTGTACAAGGGACTAGTGTGGAGAAGGTCTAAAATGGATATTTGGGATGGCATGTTCCCAAGGTGTTCCAAGATATTGTACCGGCTTTTTGATGGAGCTGATGGTGTTGATGAAACTGGTGGGCCTGCGATGTTAAATCGCGCTCTTCGAGTGATGACCGCACACTCATTGTCTGGTCCACGGATATTGATAACATTGACAGAAGGCTCTTTCTCAGATATACAACCTATAAGGCTACCATAGTCTATATAGGATGAAGTGTGGTCATTGTTCTTCCCATGCTGTTGGTTTGGCTGGCGGTTGTTGGTGTTGTTTTGGATAGGTGCTTTTCCAGGATTTTGGTTGTTGTGTGGAGGAAAAGCATTTTGATAAATCTGTAAGCCTACATTGGGAGAGGTTTGGGCACCAATAGTGATTTCCTTCCGATCAATGAGGTCTTGCACATAGTCTTTCAGTTTCATGCATCTGAGGGTGGTGTGACCGTTTACCCTATGGAACTTGCAATACTCATTGTCCTTGTACCATGCAGCTTTGGATTGGCTTGGATCAATTTTATGGGTAGGAGGAAATTTGATGAGGTTTTCTTTAGCCAATTTCTCAAAAATAACATCCAATGGCTCACCAAGGGGTGTATAGTTTCTAGGTGCAGGTTGGAATTTGGGCTTTTGCCCTGCAACTACATTGATGGCATTAGCTTGATTGTTAGACCCTTGAAAGTTGGGTCTTGTATTGTGGTTTTGATAGCTTTGGTTATTTCGTTGTTGGTAATTGATAGCTTGTTGGTTGTTTTTTTGATATGGTGGGTTAGACTGGTTTTGAGAAGGACCAACGATATTCACATGTCTGGTATCAGTAACCCCATCTGTTGCAACATGCTTGTTTTTGTTCCAATACCTAGACTTGTCATTGGAATGTGATTGATTTTGGTTGGCCTCTTTGTAAATCTTTACCACACCATCTTTGATGAGTCCTTGCTCAAGGATCATTCCTTTCTCTTTGATATCCTTATAGGTCTGCAAACAGTTCATGGTCATGTGGTGAGTCAAGCTGGGATGTGCATTATCAATAAACATTTTTACCACATGGCGTTCTGGCAAGGTGCAGGATATGCGGGTGGTAAGGGTTTGCCATCTTTGCAGGTATTTGGCAAGGCTTTCTCCACCTTTTTGCTTGGTGTGGACAAGATCAACTATTGATAGCTCTGTTTCAACAAGATGGGCATATTGGGCTACAAATGCCTCAGATAATTCAGCAAAGTTTTTAATTGTGCCATAGGGTATTCTATAAAACCATTCAAGAGCTGGTCCAGCCAAGCTTTTGGGAAAAAGGCGCAAGAGGAAGACATCATTGTATGCCACGTCCTGGCAGTGCATGTAAAATTCTTTGATATGTGTGACAGGGTCTCCTTTTCCTCTGAATTTGTCAAATTTAGGTACCTCAAAGTGTTTGGGAAATGGTGTCGTGGTAATGGCTCTGTCAAATGGGTAAGGACACACATTCTCAAACTTGAATGTCTTTGGATCATTCCCTTCTTGGATGGCTTTCAGAGCTGTCTTCATTTGCTCCCACTCTGAATTGATAGGTGATGGCTGGGGTGCCCCCAATGTAGGAGTGCCTTGAGGTAGGTATGTGCTGGATGGGGCCATTGAATATGGATGGTTATGAGGGATTTTCTGATAGGGATTGTACATTGTTTGGGCAGCTGCATGGTGGATGACGGGTTGTTGAGGGGGAGGTGGCGCATATTGCTGCATGTGCTGCGAGGCTTGCTGTTGATATGGGATTTGAGGTTGGGATTGAGGAACATAAGCTGGCTGTGGGATAAATGGATTGCTTTGTGGAGGTAAGGTATAAGATGGTTGTGAGGCTTGGGGAAAGGATCGGAGGACTTGTGGGGTTTGACCAATATATGTGGGTTGTGCCCCCATTTGGGATGGTATCTGCAAATAATTGGTGGTTGGCTGGGGTGGTGGATTACCTCCTAGAAGTGGCATTGAAAAGTAGTTGGTAATTGGAGGTAATGGATTAGTTGGTGGTGGAGGTGGTGGTAATTGAAAGCTTGGGAATGGAACTGATGAGGTTTGATAGCTTGTTGGCTGGATTTGGAAGCTTGGTAGAGTGGTGGTGGGAGCTGGGGTCACTTGGGAGCTTGGTAGAAGATTGGCAGTAGCTTGTGGGTTTTGATAGCTTTGTGGAGTGAAGGTAGTAGCTTGTGGATTTGTGGCTGGTGGTATTGAGCTCCCAAGACTTAATGGAAATGATGGGATTGTACTTTGGGCTATGGCGAACAAGCTGGGGGCGATGAAAGGTTGATTACTTGGCCCCATGGGTGGCATCCCTGTTGTATATTGCTGAGGTTGGCCAAAGATGCTAGAACTGATTTGGGAGATGGGTGGATTTGGAAGGCTGGGTTGGGGAGCAGCAGCAATAGTGAAGGGGGTGAACAGTGAGGTGTTTTGAGTAAAGGGGGTTTGGAGCGGAGAGGCATGAATCAAGGATGGAGTGGTGGTGGCTGGGTTGGCTTGCGGTATGGAGATTTCAATTTGGGTGGATGATGGTATGTTTGGGTCTGTTGGGTCATATGGATTGGCTGGAGGCTCTTCTTTTGGAATATATTGAGGATAATTTGGATCATAAGAGCCTATGGGTGGTGGCAGCTACCCAAACAATGGGTGAGATGGATCTGATAGTGGAGGGGGTCTTCCAAAGTCAAAGGTTCCTACATTGTCCCTTCGAAAATTAGCCATGATTGTCTCTTTGTTTTTGTCTATAATGGCGTTTAACAATACTGCATTTCCTGGTTGGTTCATGAAAGCTTCAATGTCAGTAGGTGATGGCATAGCTTGCTCTGGGCTGAAGGATGGCTGAGTGCTCAAGGGGGGTGAGGCTGTTCGATCCAAATGATAGGGCTCCATTGTTTCTTTCTTCTTGGCTAAGCGAGTGACGGGTGGCATGAAAAATGCTCCTAGGGATGAGATGCAATAATGTTGATGGATGCAAAAGGGGGAAGGCTTTTCTATGCAAATGATTTCCTAAGTTGAGGCAAAGCTATATGACAAAACCTAAGGAGGATTGGGTTGGGGATTCTAACTTTAAAGATATGTTGTCAAAGCACAAAAGGTTTGCTTTCCTATGTGCAAGCTTGGTGGTGATTGTGTCAACTTAAGGATAGACTGATGATCCTTTAGGAAGAACACGAGATTGACCACTTGTGGATCCCAACCTTTAGCTCAAGGTGATGAGGGATAACAAGTGACAAAGCTAGATTACCCTAGACAAAGCTCTATCAAAGGGATAACCTTGGTGAGATTGGTGGATTTGGAAGATTTTAGGAATGGCAAACTTTTAGCAAGGTGACAACAATTTTGAAAGCTTAGATGTGCAGATTTTCGATTACTGGCTAGATGGTATGATCCTAAATGAGATGGATGAGCTAATAATGCTTAAAGGGATAACCTAAGATGGCTGGCTTTTCTACAAAGATGACTCTAAAGTGAAGCTTATCCAAGAAGATGTGGAGAAACAAGGGTGTCTAATCATAGAAATCATGCCTAGTTGGTAAGGCATAAGCAGGATTAACTCCTGGATGTTGGCTAAATTTGATGGTGCGCTCTAACTAGGCCTCTTGAAGTGCTTCGTCGATAGCTTTGTCCTCTGCTTTGTGGAGTTTGGCAATTCGTGGGCTTGGTGTTATTTCTTTTCTCTTGGCTGAAAGTTCTTGGTATACTAGAGATGGCTTGAGTTTGACCTTGTGAAACTTCTGTTTGGGTTTGGGTTGTTCCGACATAAATTCTTGAATTTGCTTGGCTTTGGGAAAAATCTCAGTTGTTTTGCTTCAACTTGTTCAACTTCCAAAATAGGCAGTGACTACGCTAAGTGTGCCCTAAGCTAGGATTGACCAAGTTTGGCAAACATTCATTCAACAAGTAAAATAAAAACAAGCAATAGATAGGAACACCCAGATAGAAGTTTGTGGTTCTCAGAATGTGATACTTGCGCCAAGGAGTGTGTATGTTCTACAAATGTTTCGATCAGTCACTCCAAACACATTAACATCCTAGATGGTTTTCTGCAAGGCTGACAATTGGTTTAGCTAGGGAGTTCTCGATATACGCAAGGTACGTGAGGCCCAAATCTGTAGATGAGACCAAAAGGATGTCACACAGCCGAGAGGAGCGGTAACCCACTTCTCCTCTTTCACTTCTCAAGGGTATAAAGTTCCTTGAGGCTTAGCCCAAATGACAAAATCTTGATCCCAAGAGAGGTGTCTTTCGATTCACCTCCCGATTCTTATACTCCGCCAGAACGCTGGAGTTGAGGTCATCCAAGGGGTGATGAAATCCCCAAGCAGGCCTCCTAAAAAGAAACAAGGTTTTGGATCCTAATCTTATGCACCCAAGATGGCCTCGAAAGACGACAAGGGGAGAGAAGACTTGGATGACCTTGGGCTAAAAAACATGCTTGTTCTTTTACCAACTGACTCTTATGTGTGCTAATCTAGACTTTGCAAGCACTCATGTTTAAGAGACAATGTTCAATTCCAACTTGAAGCGCTAACAAAAGTAAATCGATCGAAGAATGCAAACAATAAGAAGAGTTAGGGTCAACAAAAGCAAACTCACGCGCCCGGAGGCCCTCCACGTCAAGTATCGATTAATTTTCTTTAAGGCATTCAAGATTGAGTGTGAGTTTGTTTTAATTCCAAAACAAAAGTGCATGAGATTCGATTTCAAGTGCGCGCCCGGAGGCTCTCCACGTCAGTTGTTTAATTTTAGTGCCCAAACTTGAATTGTGATCGATTTAATCTAGAGTTTTGGCCATTTAAGAATTTTGATAAAGTTAAAGAAAACGTTCAAAGACCAAGTGAGTGAGTTAGATTGTGGAACATTTAACACCTTTTTCAAGTAGACCCATCCCCATAAATGGTGCTGAGATTGCAACCAATGGTTAATATTTGATGGGTGATTAGAAAAGAGGTGAGTCCAAGGAACTACTCAAATTGATTCTTGTAAATTTGTATTTTAACTTAACAAAGTTTCTTAAATGTCCAAAAATCAAACTTTACCTAGATTGCATGTGGAAAAGAGATTTGTTTTGTTCAATTTTAGAAGTTCCGAATGCAGTGTTTGATATTGCAATGGTTAATTGATCCTTGGCATTCAAGATTGGATTTGTTGTTTTAAGCATGCATTCCAAGGAAAGTTGATTTTAATCCATGGCATTCAAGAGTGTGTTTTGAGCAACATTTATTCAATGGAAAATGTGTTTAAGCATTCAAGTTCATTTTTTAGCAACATGCATTCAAAGACAAATGGTTAAGCATTCAAGTTCATTTTTTAGCAACATGCATTCAAAGACAAATGGTTAAGCATTCAAGTTCATTTTTTAGCCTCATGAAAACCTGCAAGAAACATGGTTAGTGGTTCCATATGTGCTCCAACCTGCAATGAGACAAAAAAAAAAAAAAAAAAAAGCAATTTAGTTACTTAGCCAAAATCTTCAAAAATGAGAGCTTAACTATGGGAAAAAAAAAATTTAACTTTTTTTGTTGTTTTTTCTACTCGTAAAAATGCTTAAAATGCAGAAATAAAGATACGCTAGTATTCGAAGATGGTAGAACAGATTTTGCAGCACAAAAAATAGGTGACAAGCAGAGACGCCGATTTGCGCAGATGCGAATTTTCGCAGACGTCGATTTGGATTGGCGGTGGCAGAGACGTCGATTTGTGTAGACGCAGATTTTCGCAGACGTCGATTTGCGCAGACGTGGATTTTCGCAGACGTCGATTTGCGCAAACGCAAATTTTTGCAAACGTCGATTTGCGCAGATGCAGATTTTCGCAGACGTCGATTTGCACAGACGCGGATTTTCGCAGACAGAATGGGTTGCAGATCAAAACTGCGCCAAAAAAGTTGAAAAATGCGTTTTTATTTTTATTTTTAAAGATGGTATTTCTTCTTCCTAAGTGCGTTCTTTAACCTGCAAAAACAAGCAAAACACCCTCACAACACACTCAAACAACAACAAACATTAAATGGTTAGAAAAATGACATATAGATGAAAATAGATGATTAAATGACCCATAGTGGGGTCCCACCGGGCGTGCCAAAATGTAGAACAAGAATTAGTATGCAAAGAACATTAACAAATAAAGTAAACATTCACAAACCAAAAACTAAATTCACATATATGCTTAGACAAAGAAAGAAAACAAGAAGTGCAAACCTCACAAGAAAAAGCACTCCATGCTTTCTTGATTCTGTAGATGTGTCCTTTTGCTGTGGATGTATGCTCAAGATGCTCAAAAGTTGCTTCAATGGAGATGGGTAATGGCAAATTGGTAGCTTTGTGAGCTCTCAATTTGGCATTATAAGGGTATGGTTGATGGCTTTGGTTCTCAAAATAGCATGGTAACTTTAGCTTAAAGATTGTTGATGAAATGGCTTGGGATGGGATTCAATTTATAGGCTAAGGGGTAGAGGGATGGAGGGCTTAGATGCAAGGATGGATGAAGGCTTAAGGAGGGCTAGGATGCACTCAAAGGAGAGCACATGGATTGTGCTTGTTTAGCACCAATGGGAAGGTGACACTTGTCACAAGGAGGATGAGTGTGAGAGGGTAGGGTAAAGGGTTGGTTAAAGGCATGATGAGTGGGGTTGAGTATGTAAGAGGGATGTAAGAGGAATGAGTGTGGAAGAGGGAAGAGTGTGGAAGATGGATGTAAGAGTCATGAGTGGGCTTGTAAGAGTCTTTTATGGTTTGTAAGAGCACTCATGACTTAGTGGTTGGGCTTTTTGAGGGGAGACTTTGGTTTGGATTAGGAAAGTCTTAAACTTGTTTAAGGAATGTGACAACATTAGACGGTGGATTAGGCTTGGGTTTAGGATTAGATTAGGGATGTTAGAGATGTGCAAGTGGATGACATTAATGAGGGTGGGTGAGTTAGTGGCTAAGCTTGGTTAGTATGGGTGGATGGGGTGGATTAGGCTAAATGGAGGATTAGAGATAGGTTAGGGGTTTTTGAATTTGAGGATTTCATTTATCAAATAGATTTATTTAATAAATGGGGATTTTTGGAATTAGATAGGAGAAAAGGATTTAATTGATAAATAATAGATTATTTGATTTATCAATTAGGACTATAGATGATTAATTAAATTAATCAATTAGGGGATGACAAAGGATTAATTAAATAAAAATTTAATTAATAATGCCTTTAGAGATGGCTAAATTAGATTACCAAAGCAGTGTAATCAAATTTAGGTGTCTACACTAGCAACCAAAGTAGGTCATTGAGTTACAAGCTCAATCACAATCACAATCACAAGAAATAGCTCATGGATAGATGAATGAAAGGGGGTATATTTTTTTGATGATAATAGCTCACAGAGACCGCAAATCAGACTTCACAGTCCATCAAGCTTGAGTTCCCTTCTAACATCTCAATGTATCATACCTTGAATACATAAGATTAGCAGCACATAGATCAGCAAAATGGAGCAATTCCAATTGATAGATGAATATGTTTAAGTTCATTTCCATCATCTTGGTGTATTAGACCCTTGATGTACAACAATATCAACTCATTAATCATGACATATGCTTGCAGTTTTGCGAATTGACTATTTATTATTTATTCAATATTTTTAGGCATCTGTCCCAATTGATTTTGTAGTTCCAATATCTCTATTCTTTTGCATTACTATTTTTTGTCTTATTTTTCATTCTATGATTTTTTTCAATACATACATAGTCTATTGTCTTAAGATTTCTTCCTTTTGTCTATTTCTTACAGGTAGCCTAGAAGTGGGTATTATAATGGGCTCAGATTCTAATCTGCCAGTCATGATAGCTGCTACAGAAATTCTCAAATCATTTAGTGTCTCATATGAGGTTGGTTTGTGAAGCCTATTTGAATTGCACACAATTTCCTGAAGAATAATTTTAAGAAATTCTTAAGTGAATGGAATGCAACAATATTTGGTACCACACATTTTTACAAGATATTTGAATTCTAGTTGTGTTGCAGATAACCATTGAATCTGCTCATTGAACACCTGATGGAATGGAAAAATATGCTAAAGAGGCCCATGGAAAAGGAATCAAAGTCATAAAAGAAAGTGCAAGGGGAGAAACACCCCTGCCTAGTGAGTGAACCTCTAATGAATGAAATAATAATGTATAAATTCATTTGTGTTTCACATCTCTAAAAAGAAACAAAATGTTTGATAGGTTCTTGAATCTTTATTAATGAAACAATTAAGTTATAACACAGGTATGATAGCTTCGACAGCTACACTTATTGTTCTTGGTGTCCTAGTTAAAGGTTCATCACTGGATGAAATGGACTTCCTACTATCAATACTTTAGGTGTTTGAAATGCTAATTCATCTTTCATGTTTGAAATGGACCAAAAAAATAGATTTGCATGACAAGAGACAAGATCGTGAAAGACCATATCCATCTAAATAAAAGAAGGATAGACTAGAAAAAAAACTAGTCAAGTCCTACCACCAACAAAAAGACACTAAGAGCTACTATTCTTCTTTCCCATATATGAGATCGAATAGTCATATCAAAAGAGAAGACAAATTTAGAGTTTTTTTCCTTTTTACAGTAATCCAATCCTCTTTCACCTTTGTAGCCTCAACTTGCTAGAAAATGGAATATAGTAATGGAGTCCCCACACAAATCAAAGAGCCAACAAAAACTAAGGAAACAAAAGCACCAATAGAAAAGGAACCAACATCCACTAAATAGATAGCACTAGAAACACCTTCAAGAAGCATAGAAGAAGCACTAATTGAGGCCTTATCAAAAATATTAGCAAAACCATAAATTCGAAATGGAACACTATTACTTGTTGAGCCTATAGAAAGAAAAGAACTACTAGGAAAAACCAAAGAAGCAACAACATAACCAATAGTGCCAACAAGGACAATAGTGTATGCTAAGCTAGAAAAATGAGAAGAACTAGAAAGAAAATTCTCATAAACACCTACAATAGCAGCATCCCCCATCTGGGAAGAATCTATCCCAACTGCACCTATCAGAGGAGAAGAAATAGGATAATCACGAGCAACCATCTAGGACAAGCTCAGCATGGATGAATTCTTCTCAATAGTATAATGTTGGAAAGAGTAATCTTCCCACTAAGAAATAGATTAGACTTCACAAGGTCATAATTAGCAACAACGTGACATATTTTAAAGAAATTTCTACATATGAAGGGGATCCTTTCATAATTGAAAGGTTGAATCCAACTGCCCGGTGCCATGGCTAAGATTGAGCAAAAAATGGGAAAAAATGTGATAAGCACCTTGATTCCTTGCCTCTTCCTCGATTTCCACCTCTTCTCCTAAATTGCTTGTGCAGCTCCCCCACGCGTGCTCCATAGAATCTTTCAAACTAACAGAGATGAGAAAGATGGTGTTCACATCCGTATCCCAAGCGTATTCACATCCAAATCGAGATGCCCTACGAGCGATATACCTCCTACCCTTTGCGCTAATCTCCTCTCAATTTAACAAAATGCAATGAAATGGGCGGCCAAACCCTTATTTAACAAAACAACGAAATGGGCAGGCGCAACTCTTTTTCATTTTGACATGTTCAACTAAGTGTTGGTCAAAATTTTGACCAACACGGGCATGGATTTTTTAAAAAAAAGAGATTTTTCCTTCCATATTGCGACCAATCTAAAACATTTTAATAAATGATCACAAATTTTGGTCGCAAAATCACCTCAAATGTACTAGTGTAAATTCTTATCTTAGAAATGCACTTGTGATTTGATAGGATGACTCATATTTTGTTGTTAAGTTCTCATTTTATATTATTATATCTTTGAGCATTTAAGCCCAAGAATAAGAGGCCAAAGTCCCCAATATGGCACTAAATACTTAATATCATACTATGATCAATACATATGCTTTAGACAAATTTGCACCTTCTACATTGACAACTTAAAATATGTGCAATGAGAAAAGATATCCATACCAATATTTGAATTATAGAACTTGAAGAAGTGATGAAACATTTGGAGTATCACATTATATGTTTAAGCATGATATGCATGCTACTAGAGAACCATAAGTAGTTGGAAAAACTCCCCCAACTATGTATTATTCTCATCTTGATTATCAAATGGAAGTCACACTATTTTTAATCGTTAGATAGAGATAAATAGCAGCATAGAACAATAACAACATAAACATATATGCAGAGGGAAAAATGATAGATAATATAGAGGAGGAAGAGGAAGAGAGATAAAATAGTGAGATAGAGTGATACCAACATAAGTGGTATGAGAGAGAGAGAGAGAGAGAGAGAGAGAGAGAGAGAGAGTCTGTGTGTGTGAGAGAGAGAGACAGAGACAGAGACAGAGAGAGACAAAGAGAGTTAAATATAATTATTTTTCTTAATAAAACAAATAGTCAAAATAAAATCATGGTTATAATAAAAAATTAAAATATATTATATTTTAATTCATGAAACTAAGAATTTAATTTTTATATTAAAAGTCACATTTGTATAAGAAAAAATAAAATGTATTGAAATATAGAAATATTTTATGAGTAAAACTAATTTTTTAATTTTACATAGTTAGAGAAAGTTTACTATTTAATGTTTTGTATTTCCAAATTTTTCATAAAATTAAATAATTTTTAATTATGAAATAATATCTATATAATTTAATATGTACATTTGTAAATAATAAATAAATATAATACATATAAATTTGATGTTGATGAATAATTATGATGTAATAAATAAGAAATAGAATATAATTATTTAATTTTAATACATAGTTTATAAAAACTTAAGAATAATTTATATATCTTTTAGAATTGAATTATTTCTTTTTCTGTGGTTATTTCCTTTAGTATTTTTTTTTTATGTAAAATATAATTATTAATTTAATATTAAAATATATATTTAAGCTTTAAATATATTTAAACTAAATGATAAATTGTTTAAATAAAAAATATTATTAATAATAAATGATATAATTTACGAGTTGTAACACTTATCAATTATACATATTACAAACACTATTATAAAATATAATTAAAAAATAATATTATTTAATTTATTTTTACAAAGGTAAAATAATAGTAATAATTTAAATATTTTTATTAAAAAATCAAAGTTTTAGAAAAATTAGAAATTCCAATAGAAAGATATAACATATTGAAATTATATTGCTATTGAGAATTAATATTGATTAGACATGTTGTGTGAGGTGGAAGATAAAATGATTAAAAAAACAAAGTCTTATCAACTTGTCACAAATGTGGAAAAGATAAAGTTGTAATTAATACATTCATTAATGCATGATGAAGTTGTTAGAAAACATTTGTATTTTTGATGAAGAAAATTAATTTTCTCCCCCACCAAAAATAGTATGGACCAATAGAATGAATGAAAAATGTGATTTATAAAATAATGAAAACTTAGAAAAAGATATAAACATTCGAAGTTTCATATAATCATTTAAATTCTTTGATTTGATTGGTTAGTGTTAGTCATGTTAGCAGTAACATGAATGCATAAGTATTCCTATCCATGCCAAGAACTAATAAACCCTGCTCGACCTGTCTCTTGTTATCTATCAATGTTATCAACATGATCTCCCTTTTGAAAAATGTGTCATATGATGATTCCCAAAACAATACCAAGACCATTCAGCACATAGGATAGAGGAGTAAGAAAGCATGCACCCCAACTTCGAGGGTCCACATGGGTTGCCACATGAACCACACATCGATTTCTTTTTTGTCAGCCCAATTGTTTGAATTGCAACCCTAAATCAAAGGTCGAGGCAATTTGGAAATTATTTGTATGTGTTCAGGTTCGGTTGGTCCAAGGTGTGTTTGTCGTGGCATTTTGGTGCCTGAATCGGGATGTGTATGGAGCCCACCCAAAATGTAAATTGTTTACTGTGTGTATAGATTGGGCTGGTTGTGTGAAATTTCACCACACAGTCACCCAATCCACCACCTCGATTGTCATTCCTTCCCAAGGCCACCTTGCGTTGTAACATGCGATTGCATTTACTACACACCAACTCACCTTACACGTGGCTAAGAGGTTGCCTTTTGCATTATAACTCGATTCAAGATGCCTAACTCCTTTGGATCGAGGCACCTAGCATTCCTTTCTATCTTGACCATTCAAGATTGTTTAATCATTTTGGAGTTACATTTTGTAGGTAACTGGTTCATTTACATCTAAGATGATTGGGATTTTGAGGATGTGGGGTGAGAGGATGTTGACTATTGGGAGGAGTTGTGGGAGCTAGTTTCTCATGTCGTGTTCGATGGAGGTGAGGATTCTATCCTCACAAAATCCACCTTTCATCATTGGGGATAATAAATTTTTGTATTATTTCATTTTTTGAGCTTGTTTCCCTAATTGTGACCAAATTGTTTGTTTTTGTCTTTGTATTATTTTTTTTTTTTGTTATAAGGTGTCATTTTTAGTGTGAATAGATTATTTATTTGCCAATTATTAGTCCTGCCTATTTATAGCGGAGACTATAGTTATCAAGTCTCTCTTTTTCAATAGTTAATGTTTGGGAAATCGTGAAAAGAGTAAAACATTTGACATATACTATGGTTCCTAAATTACTGTTGATTAATACAAATTTTTAGTTACAAAATTTTTGATTTTTCGTTGGATAAGCTATTTTTTCTTAGTAGTCTTTTTATTTTCTTTCTCATAAAATTCTGCCAGAAATTGAATTTGGTAGATACATCACAAATGGTGGTAGTGAACAATGACATTTTTTCGAGAAACCCTGTGTCATGCATGCACATGACTAGGTTGCATATCCATAATTCAGACACTTAGTGCTCTAGGCTATCTCTCTTCATTTTATTATGTTTCTGATTCAACACTGTTTCAGAGCCACGACCTTACCCATCATCTTGTAGGAGTTCATCAAGCTCTCTAATTAATTTAGCCTTCGTTTCTAGTGGTCGGTTTGTTCTTCTAAGCAATTGGCCATACAATAGTTCTGGAACAAATTTGTAGGTGAAAGTTTTGCTTCAAAATTGTTTTGTAGGGTTTGATTTTTAGAAGAAAATGTGAAATGTGTATAGATCGTCTAGATGTTCTATATTTTTTTATTAACAATTATAAAATTAGATTATTACTGATTTTTACAATTTATTGAATCTTGTTAGTCCGAGGAGGAGATTAAAATTTTGACTAAATCTATTTTGTATTATTAGTGACGAAAAACAAAGCATGATATCCAATGTTAAATTTTTATTTTCAACTTTTGAAAAACTATTTTCTTTTTCCAATTAGTTGTTCAAGTTTTTTTTCGGGTTTTAAATTTTTTTTGAGCACAAATTTAAAGAAAATTGACCACTCAATCAATAAAAGAAAAAAAATAAAATAATTTAAATCTCTTTTTAATTTTTCTCCTTGTTAGTAAGGTTTATATGTTTGGAAGATTCTCATTCCTTCTAAGTTTTACACATGGATCTGCCTAGCAGATTCCCAACAATCTCAACATATTACACAATAGTCATCTATACATAAAGTGCTTAAAAAATGAGGCAGTCTAGGGTTCAAACTTGGGCCATATTCTAAATTAAGTGATATTGATAAAAAGTTTCTCAGTTGAATGGACTAAAAATTTGTCTTGAATGCCAAGATACCATGAAAAAAACTTGGAAAACCTATTCGTTTGGCTCTCTTGCATTCACAATCTTAGTGGTCATTGTAAGTTAATTTGTACCAAATTTAACAATAGCAGGGAAAGGAAATTTATTTATTTGACATTGTTAATGTCATTTATGTAGGCTTTGCCGGAAACACTGGCAACAATGCATGATTTAATGCAAAGATGTTGTAGATTGAGGTGGAAACCATTCAACCAGTGGCTAAATTCATCACTTTGGGAGTTGAGTAAAATAATTTAAAATTAAATTTTTTTTTTTCTATGTATGGTGTAATACCTAGTTTAAAAATTTTTGTGCATGTATTCTGTAAAACCTCACTTTTAAATTCTTGTTTATTGTCTAAAACTTGGCATTTAAATTATTTTGTGTATTGGGTAGAAGCTAGTTGCTTTAAAATTATTGTGAGTATTTTAGCGATGGCTATGCTTCTAGTCTTCTTTTTGTTGTCTTCTCTTTATTTTTGCACTTCCTTGTATTGCATTATGAATGAAAAATTTATCTATTAGAGGGGTAATCTCACTAGAGGCTTAGTACAGATACATTGCAATTCAATACTATCCTATTAAGGCCATTAATAGGTAGACAACAACAAGGACTCAGCTTTGACAAATTTATCGTGTCTATAGTTGAAACAAATGAGGATGAGGTGGAAATATTTGCAGCCTCCCCAATGCATTTTCAATGCTAGGATTGTTAGGTTTGTTGCTCTATGTCACATTTGGAAAGTATTTAGGAAAAAATAGCTTGAAATTGGACATTTTGTGTATAGAAGCATTGTATAGTATGATCCAGAATATGTCATGTTTTATCTCAAGCTATGCTCTGACCACATTAGACATTAGTGACATGTAAGCATTTAATATAGTGATCCAATGTTATAGCACATTAAATTCAACTTGTTTGAGTTATCTCAACCTATTCAAGCATTCGATTTCGTCATGTTTCTTGGTGCATATTTGGAAAGGCATTGATTAGGATACAAATGATAGTTTCTAATAGTGTTAAAAAATTTCAAAGGTTATGTTTGTTAATTATTATGGATCTCTGATAGATAAAACAATTACAAAATAAATGCTTGTAGAGAATATCTTACTTGAACAATGCAGAATGTATTTGTTTTTCTGTGGCAGTGATCACAGTCTTATTTTCCTCCTTCAAACTGTAACTGTAACACTGAAGTGTTGTATAACAAATTAAATAATGTTTATACAATATTGTTTGCTGACTACAAGTACTTTGAATGCTGTGGATTGATTGCTTTCCCTACGACAACATGCTCACATATATAGGAGAGTAAAGGACATGACTCTGAAGAGTCATTCTCTACATGGCCCAAGGGCCACATAGAGACATGCCTCTTCGGAGGCATGTCAGTTTATAACAATAACAAACAAAATTATTATATATGTGCCCGATAACAATAACATGGCACGATAATGAATTGTCTGCCGATAATAAAGGAGCTCGATCATAATGAAGGCTGTCGATTAATCAATAAAACATGATCATAGTATTATCGATAATCCATGTAACATTACAAGAATGTAGGCATGTGTGTGTGTGTGTGTGTGTGTGTGTGTGTGTGTGTGTGTGTGTGTGTGTGTGTGTGTGTGTGTGTGTGTGTGTGTGTGTGTGAGTGTGTGTGTGTGCGCGCGCGCACGTGCTTATATCCCTGTGATTTATGGAATCAACAGTAATTTCAGTATATTAAATAATTCATGTTTTGCTTCTTCTGACGCTAAACATTAACACTCCCTCTTTAGCTAGGGAGAAGTAAAACATCAATTAAGTCAGAATCATCATATAATCAACACTGTATGAACAATAAATGATCTCTACTTGCACTTAAGCAATGTCTAGAGATATCCATTATGATTAAGTTCCCATGATCTCTACTTGCACTTAAGCAATGTCTAGAGATGCACATATAATCTTTCCTTGCACTTAAGCAATGTCTAGAGATGCCCATATAATCTCTACTTGCACTTAAGCAATGTCTAGAGATGCTCATAATAGGTTTATTATTTACAAGATCGTCACCTTGTAAATAATTTCCTTCAAATGAATATGTCTATGAAAGATCATCACCTTTCATTACATATCAAATGCTACCAAGTAACCAATAGAGGCATAAACTCAAATGAAATAAATATTTTATTTCAAAAATTTATCATTACAATTAATCATACCAAGTTTTTCTCTGAAGTATTTAAGTTTCACTTTAGTAAGAGGCTTGGTAAGGATATCAGGTGTTTTCTCATTTGTACATATGTATTCCAACTAAATAACTCCTCAATTCACCATATCTCTGATATAAAGAAATTGAATTTCAATATGTTTGGAGTGGTTGTGAAATACTGGATTAGAAGAAAGCTTAATACAACTTTGATTATCACAATAAATCACAGTGGGCTTCAAATATCTTTTGAAGAGATTTGATAGCAACTTTCGTAGCCATATTGCTTCTCTAGCATCCAAGGAAGACGCAATGTACTCAGCTTTCATGAAACTCAATGCTACCGAAGTTTGTTTCTAACTAGACCAAGAAATCATACTAGATCCAAGATTGAAACAATATCCCGAAGTACTCTTCCACTCAACGGAGCTTCCAGCCCAATCAAAATCTAAATATCCAAGTAGTTCAATGTTGATTTTGTCATATTTGATTCCCATTCCAATAGTACCCTTTAGATATCTCAATATGTATTTAGCTGCATGTAAATGTATCTTCTTAGGAGCACACATAAACTGACACAAGGTGTGAGCTGCATAGCATATGTCAGGACGAGTATTGACCAAATACATTAGGGATCCAATAATTTGTTTGTAGTAAGTAGGATCTGTAGCCTCAGATTTGTTCATATCATCTTTTAATTTGTGTAGATTTATTTCCATAGGAGTAGCAGCCTGTTTACATTCCATCATTCCAAATTTGGTTGAAATATCAATTGTATATTTTCCCTAATTTAGTATAATACAGTTGTCTTGTTGATAGACTTCTAATCCTAGAAAGTAGTGAAGTAACCCTAAGTCTTTCGTTTCAAATTATGCAATGAGTTCTTGCTTACATTTCTTTATGAGATGTTCCTCACCTGTAATTAGCAAATCATCAACATATAGTACAAGAATAATCATATCATCACCTTTAGTTTTGAAGTACAGACTTGGGTTAGCTTCATTTTTGGCATACCCTAATTTCAATAGGTGATTATCTATTCTTTCATACTAGGCTCTAGGAGCTTGTTTGAGTCCATAAAGTGCTTTCTTTAATTTACAAACATGGGTCTTGCTGTCATAAGTATTGAACCCTTCTGGTTGTTCAACATAAACTTCTTCTTCAATCTTACCATTGAGAAATGTTGTTTTGACATCCATCTAATGTACTTTCCATCCTTTAGATGTTGCAATTTCTAGGATTGTTCTGACTGAAGTGTACCTGGCAATAGGGGCAAACGTTTCTTCATAATCAATACCTTCTTTCTGAGAGAAACCTCGAGCTACAAATCTTGCCTTATATTTTTCAATACTACAATCTGAAGCATGTTTAATCTTGAACAACCATTTGGAAAAGATAACTGATTTGTTCTTAGGTCTTGGTACAACATCCCATACATCATTTTTCAATATAGAGTTATATTCCTCAATCATTGCTTCCTTCCATGATTGATGTGAAAGTGATTCTTCAACATTAGTAGGTTCAAATTTTATGAGTTCAGATAGTAATGCAACATAACAAGATTGATTTCTGGTCCTTTTGCTTTCCTGAATTACTTCATCTGGTTCAACTTGATTTTCTTCTAACATTTTTCTAGCCCAAAGAGGTCTCTTTTTATTGTTATCGTTGATGTTTTCAGGTTCTATATGATTAGACATGGAAGAGAAGTTAGAATCATCCTCCCTATCAATAGGTTGATCTTCTTCATAAATGGATTCATCATTATTACGAGAAATTCTAAAAGCTGTGTCTTCTTCAAATATTACATCTCTACTAATTTCAATTTTCCTTTGCCCAGGAATGTAGATCCTGTATCCTTTTGTAGTTTCACTATATCCAATGAATATTTCCTTTTTCCCGAAAGGCTCCAATTTCATTCTTTTCTCTTTTGGTATGTGGATATAGACTGGATATCTGAATATTCTCAGGTGGCTTAAATCTAGTTTAATTCCTGTAAATACTTCTTCTGGGGTGGTATTTTCTAATATGGAGTGAGGGCATCGATTTTCTATGTAGACTGTAGAATTAGATGCTTCAACCCAAATTGAGTAATGAAGATTTTGATCATGTAACATGGCTTTGGCTGATTCAACAATAGATCCATTTTTCCTTTCAGCTATTCCTTTCTGTTAAGGATTATAAGGTACAAAAAACTCCCTCTTAATCCCAACAGAAATATAGAAGTTTTTAAAGATATCAGATATGTATTCACCTCCATTGTCAGGCCTTAGAGTTTTGATCTTTTAACCTGATTGATTTTCAACTAAGGCTTTAAACTCTTTAAACTTGGATAAGACCTCAAATGACTCCTTTTATTTCAAAAAATAGATCTAGGTTCTCCTAGAGTAATCATCAATGAAAATTATATAGTAAAGACACCCATTAAGAGAGGGGACTGACATAGGACCACAAAGATCTGTATGAATCAATTCAAGAATGGATTTAGATTTATGATTACTTTTGAGGAAGAAATTTTTAGTATTTTTACCTAATGCACACCCTTTACAAATACTTGAATGATCTACTTTCAGATTAGGTAGACCTTTTACAATTTTCCCTATAGATGATAAGGTTCGAAAGTTAAGATGACTTAGTCTCCTATGCCAGATTTCAGAGGAGTTTGACTTATCATTACTAAGTGTTAAGTTTAAATTAGGATTTTGGTTATTACAAATCTTATAAAGACTTCCATCTCTGAGTCCAATGGAGATGGCTTAAATAGTTGAGTTCTTAGTCCAAGATAGAACTCTATCTTCTTGAAATGCAATTTTGTACACTTGATCAGCAAGTCTAGAGATGGAGAAAAGATTTCTTTTGATCCCTGGTACATATAGGACATTCTTGAGTTGAAGTGTGATTCTAGAATTCAGTTGTATAGAACAAGAACCAATTCCTTTAATAGGGTGGGAGGAATTATCTCCAATGGCTACTTCTTCTGATTCATGTTTTGAGAACGTTTCAAACTTATCCTTAAATCTAGTGATGTGGCGATAAGCTCCACTATCTATGATCCAAGTATTGTGATTAGTGTTTAATTCGCTTGAGAGGGCTATAAGGAATGCATAATTTTCTTTATCCAGTTTCTCAACATTTTCTCCTTTAACTTTTGCTAAAGCTACTTGAATTTTCTGCTTTTTTGGACATACATAATAAGAGTGACCGAGCTTATTACATTTAAAACATCTAACTTTGGACCAGTCATGTTGTTTGTGAGATTTTTGATTTTTGTTGAAATCCTTCTTGTTATTTTTCAACTTTATTTTTTTATTTTTTTTGGAGTATAGTGCTTGGAAGCCTCCCTCTTGATTTGAACTTAGTCCTCATGAAACTAGTCTAGACTCCTCTTGAGTGCATTCATTCTTTAGTTGATCAAATTTTGAAAGTTCGGGTCGTGAACTTTTCATCTTTATATAAAGTAGATCTTGTTTTAAAGTTAATAATTTACTTGTATTGTTGATTTAAAATGTATTTTGAATGGAGGAGAAAATTTCATATGTATTTTTAAGATTAGCTATAGATGGAAGTATATGATCCTTTGAGTCTATAATGATCTTCATTGCTTTATTATTATGCCTTTTCCACGTTACTTTCTCGGATTCACTTTCAGGCATGGGTAAATTTGATTCAATGTATTTTTCTAATTCCATTTCTCTTAGCACTATTAATAATTTGATTTTCCAAGATGAGAAGTTTGATGCTCCATCTAGCCTATTTTCTATTCTTACGTGATTCACCATTTTAATGCTTTGATTTTAAAACCTCTTACTTTAACTTTTGAAATTTAGATTAGAATGAATACTTTGCAAAAAATTTCCTATTAGTAGAGCTCTTATACCATGTTAATTATTGTGGATCTCTGATAGATAAAACAATTACAAAATAAATACTTGCAGAGAATATCTTACTTGAACAATGCAGAATGTATTTTCTTTTCTGTGGCAGTGATCACAGTCTTATTTTCCTCCAAACTGTAACTATAACATTGAAGTGTTGTATAACAAATGAAATAATAATGATAACAAAGAGTAATGTTTATACAATATTTTTTGTTGATTGCAGGTACTTTGAATGTCGTGGATTGATTGTTTTCCCTGCAACAACATGCTCACATATATAGGAGAGTAAAGGACATGACTCCGAATAGTCATGTCTCTACATGACCCAAGGGCCACGTAGAGACATGCATCCTCAAAGGCATGTTAGTTTATAACAATAACAAACAAACTTATTATATACGTACCCCATAACAATAACATGGCATGATAATGAATTGTCTCCCGATAATAAAGGAGCCTAATCATAATGGAGGTTGTCGATTAATCAATAAAACATGATCACAATATTGCTGATAATCCATGTAACATTACAAGGATGTAGGCATATATATGTTAATACGTGTATATGTGTGTGTGTGTGTGTGTGTGTGTGTGTGTGTGTGTGTGTGTGTGTGTGTGTGTACATACATACATATATATATGTAAATCTATATATATATATGTACATCTATATACATATACATATGTACATCTATATACATATACATATGTACATCTATATACATATACATATATACATGTATATAGACACACATATATACATATATACACACACATATATGTATATGTATATAGATGTACATATATATATACATATACATATACATATATATATATACATATACATAAATATATATATATACATATACATATATATATATATATACATATACATAAATATATATATATACATATACATATATATATATACATATACATATATATATATATACACATATACATACATACATATATATATATATATATATACATATACATATATATATATACATATACATATATATATATATATATATATACATATACGTATATATATATACATATATATACACATACACACACACACACACACACACACACACACATATGCTTATATCCCTGTGATTTATGGAATCAATAGTAATTTCAATATATCAAGTAATTCATGTTTTGCTTCTTCTGATGCTAAACATTAACAATGTTCAAGAAGGGAAAATGCCAAGGATATTAAAAAGTTTCAAATTTGTGCAACTTATAAGATTATCAATAATTCTATAATTGACACACAAAATTTAATAAATTGGAAACAAAATCAATGTCCAATGGTTATAACAATTCACAAAATATGAAAGATCGTCACCATAATAGAGTATTTGGATTAATATTTAGAATGATAGTAGCTATTGATCTCCTTAGTATAGGTCATATTTCCTCTTTCCTTAATATAACAACTTAAACATCTTTAAACCTTGATCTAGTTTCTAAATTTATTTGTTCACCGTATTTTTCAAACCAAATGGGAAGCCAAGAGAGCATAACTCACACAATATCAGTGGAATTTGTTTGCATATCTCTTATGATGTCTAGATTTTAAACACTATGGGTTGACCATGAGCAAGAAATGAACTTTTTTATGAGTGCGCGTTGAAAAGTAGAGGTTTCAAGTGAAATGATGATGAGCATCATTAAAGCAACTCTAACCATCTTTTAAATTGTTTTATTGGTTGAAACAATAAATCCAAATGACCAATTAGGATTTACTTTCCATATTTCCCAAAATTTGATTGTAAAAAATCAATGAAATAGGAAAGGAAATAACATAGATACTAAACCAGAGGATTTTAAGTTAGTACGAGATATGTATGAAATTAATGTGGTTCAATAGAAATTTAATTAAATCCTTATTTTATTATTTGTAAATATTTAGTTTGACTTGCAACTAAATTCTTGCATTTGCATCTATCTTTGACTCTAAAATATGTTTATTGATGCTCCATTTTGTAGGACCAAGAAGCATTACAATCATACAGATTAGTTGTTTCAAGATTCTAGCTAATACAACTAGTAGTATAGTTTTCTTTAGCACTTTATATATATTCTTTAAAATTTGATGTTATAATTTTAGCACTCAATTGATGATTTCCTAATGCCTGATGAAAATTAATAAAATAAACTATTATGCAATACTATACTTGAATGAAGTCAAAGCCAAGATTATGTATCTTATGAACTCATAGATTTCTGAAATCATCAGTTGTGTTAGATTTGTGAAATCTTTAGTTGCACACAACTATTGTTGGAATGTGTAATTTCCCCCTCAAATGAAATGTAAAATCATAATAGAGGATTCAAGAAATTCTTGGATAGAGAAATAGAGTTAGGTAAAGTTCTGGAAGTCATAGATAACTCTAGAAAAGTCTATTTGTTCTATGTCGATCAATTTAGATGTTTCTAGAAATGATCTAAGACCTCTATAAATAGAGGCATCTGTTGAAATTATAGATGGAGTATCTGAGAGGGGGGTGAATCAGTTACCACAAAAACAAATCCACAGATCCCTTAGATGTCAACAAGTTACTTTTTGCTATCACTCAGTAAACATTCACAAAAATGTTGTAACTCGGTAGATTAATTTGTTACTAATCTTTAAGCATTCACAATTATTAACATGCTTAAAAGTAAATAACATGGACACAAGAGACACTAGATTTAACATGGAAACCCAATATGGAAAAAACCACCAAGTAACTAGCTACCAATTTTCACTCTTCTGAAGTGAGCCCTATTAGGAGCCAACCCTGTTAAAGGTTACAAAATACACTATTAGGTGTGACCCTATTAGAGGATTTAATCACCTTGTTAAGAGCGGACTTGCTAGAGGTCTTTAGAAAAATTCAACTGAACTGTCACCTTGTAAGAGGATTTACAAAATGGCTGCTAAACCAACTCTGTTAAGAGATTTTGGAATCATTGCTACAATGGTTAGAAAGTAACAATGAATTGACTTGAATAAGATGCAACTGAATTTTCTAATTACAGATCTCTATTCTACACCATGAGATCCTCCTCGATCAAATATAGCTTTGCTACTCCTCAATGATCTCTGATCATCCTTCAAAATTCGCTCTCACAATAATCAACCCTCCTTCACATTCATATCACATCAAATCCATCACAGCTAGAATTCACAACTTGACCTCTTATATATACCATTTAGATTATCAAGTCGACTCATTCACAAGTTACATTTACCAATAAAACATACATCAGTCGGCTACAAATATTATACTAAACAAATAAACTTTATTTCCCGAGACAATGAAATCCTTCATTGGCTGACCTTGCTTGATAAACACTGCTCTAGAAACAATTTCCTAAGTCAAACATCTCAACTTGGTTAACACTGCAAATTCTATGAAATCCTTTGGCTGCCGAGTGAACTCGGTAAGAATTAAATTTCTTTCGCTAACCATGAGAGCTCGGTAAGAACTATTCTTTTCCGTATTTTCCTTTGATGACCAAGTAAGCTCAGTAGACACTGAATTTCCTTTGCTAACCTTGAAAGCTTAGTAACAACTATCTACACAAGGTAAAGTCTGAGAACGCTTGGTAGACATTGTAAACCTTCTTGCAAACCTTCTGAGCTTGGTAGACTCTGTCTTTTGCCTTGTTGACCAACTGAGCTCGGTAGACTCTGACTGATAACTGATATGACATTTGTGTAACATCAAAGACAACACACAATTGGAAAATTGTATCCAACAACATCATGTAATGTGATTGATATGGGCAAAAAGATTAATGAAATATATTAGTGCAACAACACATTGAGTATTTATTCATTTTGATTTATTTTGTCCATCTGCCTTTCACAAGGTGTATCAGAGTTTTTCTTGGTTTCTACAAGTGTTGTTAGAGCCTAGGGTAAGAAAATCTTGTCACCATTTGTGATAGACAAATTAGAGTCAATTTAATTGGGAGAATCTCGTAACCATTTTTGACAGAAGTAGCTAATCAAGGGATAACTAAAGAAGAAAGGAATTTGTTTGTCACCATTTGTGACAACAAAGAGATTTTTATTCTACAAAGCAAGGTTATTTGGAGAATCATGTCACCATTTGTGACAAATGAAGCAATCAAGGCATAGCTGAAAGAAGACATGAATTTGATCAAGGTTATTAGTGAATCATATCACCGGCATTTGTGATAGATGAGGCAAGATTATCAGTGGATCCTGTGAAAAGAGGAAATCATTGGTAACCAATTGATGAGAAAATGTTTATAGAAATTAAAGGTCTCAGCCTTGGAAGACTCTATTTAGATACAAAGATTATCGAAAAATGGCATTTTGGCATTAGGCAAAAAAGAGGATTTGGATTTGTATGCAACAACAATTGAGGTTGAAATTAGGGGGGAGTGTTGGAATGTGTAATTTCTCCCTCAAATAAAATGTAAAATCATAATAGAGGATTCTAGAAATTCTTGGATAGACAATAGAGTTAGGTAAAGTTTTGGAAGTCATAGATAATTCTAGAAAAGTCTATTTGTTCTATGTCAGTCAATTTAGATGTTTCCAGAAATGATCTAAGACCTCTATAAATAGAGGCATCATGTAATGTGATTGATATGGACATAAAGATTAATGAAATATATTAGTGCCGCAACACATTGAGTATTTTTTCATTTTAGTTTATTTTGTCCATCCACCTTTCACAAGGTGTATCGAAGTTGTCCTGGGTTTCTACAACTATTTTGCACAAGGAATATTGTGCAGATTTTGACATTCCTTTCCTATATTTTACATCATCATCATTACATAGAAAATTTATTTTCTACACAATGCATAACAATGGAGCTTGATTTTGTAAATAAGAGGGATCCCATCTTTGGTATTTCAAATGTCCTTGAACCTATTGTAGTAAATATTAATTAAATGAAGGTTCTTTGACACCAAGATATTGTAAACTGACGAATATGGGATTACCTAATGTAGCGTATTTACTTTTTGTAGAATGTTCTATGTTGCTTAAGTAATGAAAAGTGATATTTTCATTGAATTACATGTTTCCTCTTCTAACATTTATAGAAAACCTAAATTGATATGTTGCACATAAAGTAAATTGTAAATGTGAATGTGTTATAGCTTACAATTATTTGAGTTGATTTGGAATGCATAAAATGATGGTTTAATGATAATTGTCACTTATGAAACTTTCTTTGAATTGTCATGTAAGAAACTACATATGGAAAGGAAGAATTTTTAGGTGTGCTAGAGAAAGAGATAATGTGTTTTAATTTTAATTTGAATATGGGATTGTTGTATGTTAGGAATTGAAAATTATTAATTTTAGAGGAAAGAGAACAATTGAAGGATCATCTTTTAGTGTTCTCACATTAGTTGGAAGGAGCACAAAAAAATGCTTCATGATATTCTCAAATAATTTATGGACTTTGATTATGTGTCAATTTTTTAACATCAACGTTTGAATCACATTCCTATTTTCCATTTTTTTCATTGACCTCTATTAAGTTTGGTAGTGTGTATTTATGAGTTCATTCCATGAAAAGAACAATAGTGGGCAGAGGAGAGCAAGAGAAAATGGAAGTTGCTGAAAGAGTTTTTGTGGATATATCTATTAGCCACATGTATAACTGTCTATCTATATTGCACATTCTTAAACATGGGCCAAGGAGGAATTCAATGTGTTTTGCAGTCACCCAATGTTGCCACTTCATATTATTTATGTACTCTTTTCCACAAACATATGGTAATGTTTTATAAATTTTAAATTGCCAACATGTTTTGACAGTGACACCCAGTTGTCATCGCAACTTCACTTTGCCTTCATATTCTTAGAATTTATGTGACCATTTCCAATGGACACATGGTTATGCAACCAACATAGTTATTTCAAAATGAGAATAGACCTGTGTTAAAAAGATATTCTAAATGTTTCGTTTCATTGTTTGTTTTTTTTAATTAGCTTTCATCATGTTTCTTATATTTTAGTTATACTATTATTTTTATTCTATAAAAAATATTAAATTGATAAAATAAAATGTAGCATTCAAATAGATGAACTCAGATTCTTTATTTGGTCTTGAGTTCTCTTGTTACTTGAATCTGTTGTCCAATGTTCTTTTCCTATCAACCCAGTCCTTTGGTGGATGTTATTTCTTTTGTAAACAAAGATCTATGTTAGAGAGTCCATTTATTCAACTAAAGGATGCTAATTTGACAATTGTATGGTGCATTTTGTGACACTTCGTGTCCACATTAGGGATGAATGATATTGGGTTCTTGAAATTTTTGGAAGTTTTAGAAATTTATTGTGATTTTTTAAAAGATTTTTCTACAAAATTTTTTTTGCAAATCTAATCTTTGGTGTTGTAGTGACAAAGTAATGATTTTGGGTTGTTTGTCAATATCGTCCACATCCCTATAACTTTTAACATGCAAAGTTTGGATATATGTAAATCAGTTTACAAGTTTACGGAAAGCTTGTATGATGCATGCGAGTGTTTTAATAAGTGGTTTTTGAAAGATTATGTTGTAATTTTAACAAAATTCAAAATGTGACTTTGGAAGCTTGTTCAATGATCATTTAGGAATTTCGCAAGACATAAATTTAACAGTGTTAATACATTACATTATTTGACAGGTTAAAGTTATAATAACTTGACTCAATATTTCCATGAACAAGGTGGCATAGCACCAATACAATCTTTTTGTCTGTAGTTATTTTTAATAGTTGAGTTTGGCAATGGTGCTTGACCAGGTCATGATGTTGAAGTTGGTTAATGTGTGGAAAAGTTGAAGCAAGTCACCTTGCAAGCTCCTCTAGGTTGTGATGCGCCAAGGCCTTCTTAGATTGTAATAACTAGAACAACACCATTGTCAAGAAAGGGAGTGTGATTCCAACGTGGATAGGAATGAGGAAAAGTAGGACAAGGTGCATTTTTATGTCTAATATTTTTTTTGCACATCTACCTTAGAAGGATCTACATCAATATAATGTATGTATTTAGCCTTGCTATATCATTGTTATGTAAGACTGAAGTTGAATGTTTAATTTTTTATTTTCACTATTAAAGGAAAAAATTTATGGATATGGTATGAAAAAGTCATACTCATACTAATGAAGGGATTCTCATATGCTTCTTGATTAAGGGGTTTTTAGAGACTCTTCTAAAAGTAGATTGCCACTTGATTCAGTGGACATTCTTATTTCTTTGACAAATAGTTCACATCCTTCTCTTTGGTAGCCAAGAGACATACAGTGGTGGAGAAAGATATACTACCTAGTAAGAGTCCTATAGTCAATGATCCATTCAAATTTTTTGAAGTAGGTGTACTTATAACAAAATAAAATAATTGAGTTTCAGAATTGATTAACAAATGTCTATTGGTCCCATTTGCAATGAAATTCTAATAGTTTTCATTACATTCTCTTGAAGAGTATCCAGTTCAACTACCAAAACTCTTTATACTTATCCATTCTTTATACTTTTGTGCTTAGCTATGGCATTTGTTTTTAAGTTTCGAATTTGTTCAATACTTTGTGTATTTTATGATTTCAAAATTAGGGGTTAAGGGTTTAATAAGTAATCATATTTTATGGTTTAAATATGATTGTTAATTATTTTCATTTTCTTTTAAATTTGTTTTTATGGGTTTTCAATTGTAGTATTAAAAGGGAATTCGATTTCATTTTCATTGTTAGCGACTAAGGGTTTAATAATTTATCAGTTTTATCAGTTTTAAGGTTTCAATTGATTATTAAGGGATACTAAATTCATTTCAATTTATCAACTTTAAGGTTTCAATTTCATTTCTAATCTTATGGGTTAAGGGTTTAATAAGTTGTCTATTTTAAGGTTTCAATATGACTTCCAAAGGTTTCCACATTCTTTTCAATTTGTCTATTATAGAGTTTTAATTTTAGTGTTAAAAGGTTTTTAATTTCACTTCCAATGTTATTGATTTGGGGTGTAATAAGTAATATGTGTTAAGGCTTCAATATGATTGTCAATGGTTTTAAAGTTTCCATTATAATGTTAATAGTTTTTAATTTCATTTTCAAAGTTATGATTAAAGATATAATAAATTATATATTTTATGGTTTCAATGTGACTATTAAGGGATCTCAAACTCATTTCAATTTTATTAGTTTTACAGTCTCAATCTTAGTGTTAGGGGTTGTCGATTTCATTTCTAATGCTAAGGATGGGGGGAGAGGGGATAATAACTTATCTACTTTAAGGTTTCAATATGATTGTTGAAGGTTTCAAATTCATTTCAATTTTTGAGTTTCATGATTTCCATTATAGTGTTTAGTGTTTTCAATTTCATTTATGATGCTAAGGGTTTTTTAAGTTATTTGTTTTAAGGGTACAATATGATTGTCAAGGGGTTTCAAATTCATTTCAATTTATGAGTTTTGTGGTTTCAATTATATTGTTTTAAATTTTATTCTCGATGTTAGGGATTAGGGGTTTAATAAGTTATATGTTTTAAGGTTTTAATATGTTTGTTTAGGGATTTTGAGTTCATTTCAATGTATAAGTTAAAGGGTTTCAATTTTAGTGTTAAGGGTTGTCAATTTCATTTCTGATGCTAGGAATTAAGGGTTTAATAAATAATGAGTTTTGAATATAACTATTAAGGCTTATTGAATTCATTTAAATTTATTAGTTTTAGAGTTTGCATTATAGTGTTAACAGGTTTCAATTTCATTTCCATTGTTAGGGATTAGGGCTTTAATAAGTTATTTTTTTAAGGTTTCAGTATGACTCTTAAGGGATTTCGATTTTCATTTATCAATTATCTCTTTAACATTATTAATTATTGTTGTAAAATTCATTTTATTTATTGGTCATGTTTCTGAAATTCATTTTATTGGTCAATTTAATTTATTTGTTTCATTATTTTTTAGTAGGATAAAAATGGGTTTTGAAGGGATCTTGAAACCTTTTACAAAATAGGTTTCAGAGGGACTTGAAATCTAGAATGAAAGATATTCAATACAACATACTACACAAGATAGGACTAAACCAAGAGATAACAAAACTAGAATGAGGGAGAAAACAACAAACTCCCATCAACAAAATCAAATGTTGCATGGTAAAAAATCTAACATGAAAAACCAACATGCAGCCAATAAGTGGTGATGGGACAAGGGGGCAAGAAACCTAACCCCACAACTAGAAACAACCCACTAAGATTTACCTTTTGGTTTACTCTTACAAGAATGAAGTGTCATATCAAAAGAGAGAGAGAAGAAAAATATTTTTTTTCTTTCCTTTCTTCCACCTTTGCAGCCTCACCTTGTCAAGAAATCATAGAGCTCCCTGACCCAAAAGAGGATAGACCACTCTCCAAAATAGTTCCAACAGGACCCTAAGAAATAGGAGCAAGAGTAGCCAACGGGGTTGCTCTACTCGCAAGAACATCTAGTGACATTGAGGCCACAACAAAAACAAATTCACTTGCACCAGCAACAATGACAACAATAGTAAAAGGCCGGGCAGGAACAATAGCAGAAAAAGTTGCAACGGTAGTAGAAAGAAGTACACGAATAGACACACCACCAATATTCGAAGAATGAGCATTTGAGATTGAAGGAGCAAAGCATTGCTATGCAACAAATCGAAAGAATCTCCTCCGAGAGGAAATCTTCATAACAGAGTAATGTTGAGAAAAGACAACTTTCCACCATGAAACATGCTTCTTAGTTTCTTCTAAATTACATTGAAGTCCCACATGATCGAGATTAAACAATATCTACATTTGAAGGGAATCCCTTCATAATCCAAAGTTTGGATCCGAGAACCCTCAGAGGTTTCAATGCTAATATCATGTTATCTCTTAAAATTGCACCCTTGTTAAGTTAGTCAATAACTCAACATTTTAAAGAAACATGGAAACACTCCTAAGCTATGGATCACTTAGAATATGGAGTGAATCTCTGGATAAGGTCGACTCCTAGTAGGTTCACACTCTAAACTACTAATTTTCTCAAGAAAAGGGAGAAGGAAAAACTTGAATGAAATAAACTAATAATTGAAATAACATGAACACTTTAAAATTCAATTGCATTTAACTATAATCCAACTTGCACAAAAATGAACACCTGTGAATGGTACTAACTCGAATGTAGATAGACATCAACATCATGACCTATTATGGATCATTTGTGCATAAATTCAATAAGTAGGAGATATTTCCACAGCCAGTCAAATTGTGATATTGTTGTCAAGATTTAACTGTGTAGTTTTTGAGTCAAACTCATTAACCTATGTTTTATGAGTAATGATTCACACGAGTCCATCTCTCATGAGAATAAATGGAACACTTAGCACTCATTGGATCTGGGTGATGCTCACATAGGTGAAGCATTGGGACTTTCAAGAGGTCACCCATCCTAGTGCTATTCCAACTTGTCATTTTTAACTCGTTAATGAAATATTTATGTGATATTGCTATCATGATTTAACTGTGTAGTTTTTGAGTCAAACTAACTGGTTGAAAATGACTGGAGTAGTACTAGGATGGATGACCTCACAGGAAGTCTCGGTGCTTCACCTCTGTGAGCATCACCTAGATCTAATAAGTGCTAAGTGTTCCATTTATTCTCATGAGAGATGGATTCATGTGAATCACTACTCATGAAACATAGGTCAATGCATTTGACTCAAAACTACATAATTAAATCCGAATAGCAATATCACATAAATATTTCATTAACCAATTGAAATGACAAGCGCTAAAGAGGAAAGACGGTTTTTCACAAAAATAGTACTTAAACACTTAGGTAAGCTCAATTAAAAACTTGCACAATAATAACTTACAAAAATGTGCAAAGCATGTAAGACAAAAGCTATAAACAAAGGTTTTAACAACACTTTAGTATCCACCTTATCAATCACGTGAAACACACTAAACTCTAATAACAGGTAGAATAAAACCAATTTCTACAAATGATATAAACCTACAATATATTCACTTCCAAATCATTGAATTGCAAAAAAATTATGCATTGAGACAAAGGATAGGCATTAACACCAAGTCTCCCCAAATCAACAATCACAACTAAAAGAAAAGTGAAACCAAAACTCACTAAGTAAAATAAAAAAATCCGTCCGGGTCGAACCTAGAAAAATAGCCTCCAAAATAGGGTCTAGATCCTCCAAAAACGAAGTCTACCCATTGCCTAAACTCAACTGAGTCATAACTATCCCCATGACTCATCATAACCACCCTACAAACACTCCAGTTGGCCATAAAAGTGCTTCAACTACCCATGAAAAGTCAAAATCAACCCTAAATGGATTCCCTCCACAACAACTAAAATCACTTCATATATCACAATTGACCCAAAAGCTTGGTCAAGGCATAAATATAACTTTATCCTAAACTCAACTAAGTCATAACTATCCCCATGACTCATCATAACCACCCTACAAACACTCCAGTTTGCCATAAAAGTGCTTCAACTACCCATGGAAAGTCAAAATTGACCCCAACTGGATTCCCTCCACAACACCTAAAATTGCTCCATGTGTTGGCAACTAACCCACAAGTTTGATCAAGGTATAAATGTAACTTTATCCTCTTTGCTATGGACACATGTCATTAGTTTGACTCCAAGATCATCATATCATGGGGCTATAAAATAAACTATACAAAGCTTAAACTTTAAGCACTTCAAATATTTGTATTAAAACCAATGAGTTATTAAATAGCTTATATCAATGCTATTTAATAATTCATTTTACAACATTGGTAAATACAAATGTTTGAACAAAGCTAAAATGAGTGAATGAATGAATGCTTTTTAATGACATCCACGAGACCATAGTAGTGTAAGGGACCGAAGAACAACCACACTAGATAATTTTTAAATTCCTTCCCATTTCTAATCTTTTGATATGGATTTTCACCAAAAAATCAACAATTTGCTTTATCTTGTCCGCTTCAAATAAGCTATGCATGTTGTCCGCCTTCAAGATGACATCATAGAGATATTGGATGTCGTATGCTACGCATTATGAGAAAAAATGTCATTCTATTTCAACTGCTCCAAACTTGCAAAATATGCAAATTCTGTGCTCCCAAGCCTCTTTAGGCCTCTTCCATCTTCTCGTCTCACACCTGAGGTGATGAGATCCCGTCCTTAGTTGTGCCACTGATAACCTTGTCTTTCCTTTAATAGCAGCCCCAAGATACGATTTTTCGCCAAGTTCCTCGATTGAATTAAATTCTTTAATATAATATACTTTTTTCTATTCATATTATGTGAAAATTAACACTATTGTAGTCACTAATTATTAATCTCTTATCGTAAACGATTATTAAACTGTTGAAAACAAATTCACAGTTAATATCGAAAAATAACACAATTGTAACTTCACCAATAAATTATGGAAAGAAATTCATAACATAGAGAACACAATTTTTCGGACAAATTGTTCCTAGAAAAACCCCTAAGGGAAAACCAGTTTTGCAGATGAAAAATATATTAACTTCAGCAAATCAAGAAATACAAAATTTCTTGCCTCTCACTGGTAGAATTCAGACAACCTCCTAATTTCTCCTGTTGATATTCACCACTGCTATCCCCAACGCTATCAATACGCCCTTGCTAACTCTTCAAGACTGTTTGCTATCATTGCAAACTCATTTGCTAACACTGCAAATGCTTCTACAACTTCTTCTTGTTCTTGTTCTGCTCTATTCTCCAAATGCCTCCCTTGACTCCCTTTTATACTACTTAACCAAGAGGTTTCTAGTTGTTTTTTTATCAAAACAACTCAACCAAGAAGTTTCTAGTGGCTTCTCTATTAAAACAACCTAACCAATAGGTTACTAATAGGTTACAAACTTCCTTATGTCTGCATTTGTATTAAAGTAATAATAAAAATAACATCCCATTCAAAACCCATCGAAAAGTTTTCAAACTCCAAAAAGTTTAGACAATAACATAAAGGAGTATATGATTACGCTCACAACCCCAAAAGCTTTTTCTTTGTTTCATTTCGAGATCTGGAGAGTTGCATGAACACGACTTGCTGCTCTTCTTCAAGAAAGAAAGCGGCTGATTTTCCTCTCATGTGGCTACCATTTTTGAAACTTCGCAACAAAATTAAAAAGATTTGCATCGCCCCTTTTCTTGCTAGTTCCTGGAGCTAGGCATTATGTTTGATGTTTGCCTTTAAACTTGTAAGACAAATAAATTTGAAATTGGAAATGAGAACAAGACTTCATTTTTATGTTTTTCCTCATAATAACCTCATTTTCCATTTGTTTTCTACAAAATTTTCTCTGAGAAGTTTATCCTTAAAATCTGCTATGGACATGTTGAGTATCTTTTGTGGCTCTGTTGGAATCTTTGTTGCAAAATTAGAAGAATCATTTTTTGGGTTTATGACAACGGCTTTCGCTTGACTTTGACTCTTCATTTTTATTTTCTTTAAAATACCATGAAGATTTTCGCTGGTAACCCATTTTTCAATGATAAATATCTAGATAAAATATACTGCTGAAAAGAAATGGGTGTTCTATTCTTGCTTTTTCGGTATCTTCTGCATGTGAAGCATCATGTCTTTGCAGGGATTTATTCAACTTCTGTAAAAACTTCAAGAAGATTTTGAACTCTAGATGCTTTCTTCCCCTCCTGTTGACACAATGAAATTTCGCAAGAATGAAAAGAAAATGGGAATTTTCTATAGATCCGCTCCTTTTATGGGTGTTTCTTACCTGTTGTGTGCTCTATCTCTTTTGAATAAGCACACACAAGCCACTGTTGAAGATACCATTTACTTTGCTAATGTAGCTATGGATTTTACAAAAAATGATTTCATATCTATGACCCCATTGAATGCCAAACCGACTTCTTATTTCAGAAGCTTTCATGGCTTTCCTTTAGATATCCTAAGCTTTTCTAGTTTGACACCTCGTAGCATCTGGGTCTCTTCCAAACTAATAGCTAGTTATGATCGTGCCCTCCTATGAACAATATTGTCACCATTTTGCAGATCTGTACCCCCCTTGTCTTTTTACTTTCAGATTCAATCTTACCAGAAATAATTGACATTTCTTTCCATAAGATCCCTAATTTGTGCTTCCCAATTTTCTGTGTTGTGAGAAGATATCTTTGTAGTGGCTCAAAGTTTCCATTCCCAAGGGCTTCAACCTCTGATTGCTTACACTGCAACTTGTAGAGAAACTATTCAATTTGATACATGCCCGCTAACATTATTTTTAGTGCATAATTTGGAGGTTCCAAACATTAATAATCCATGAACCATAGATCTTGTTGTAAATAAAACTTTGGAAATATAATGATTTCATGTTGAGATTGCAGGTTGATTTTACATCTTCACACTCTAAGTATTCATTACAGTATTATCTTTAAAGATTCTTGTTCACTAATACCATCATGATAATTCAATTGAGAAAATACATCATGTTCCTCTGATTTCTTGCTCTATAGTATCAACTCTTTGTCAGTCGTCGTTATTTCTCTTCACCATGATAGATTGGCCCACGACCGTTCAAAATTCAAATACTTTGCCAATTTCTGATGTGAATATGCCGCCCTTACATTGTGATTGGTATAGATTTGATGTTTTTGTTGTCTTGAGATAACAACAATATAAATTATTAATGGATTTATTTGAAAGCATCACAACCCTTCGATTTTACATTGAATATATTGACATTGGCAATCATTATATCAATGTCTTTAACATTTTCATCATTTGGTCATCACGATAAAGCAGTTAGTAAAATACTTTTTGGTATTGTGCTTTGATTACATTTATGCTTTGAAAGGTGTTTTGAAATTTAAAAGGAACTTGTGCATTGGTTATGTCTCCTTGATTTTCTTCAATGCTTTCATATGCTTTAACACTTTCACATCCTCATTACGTTGTTATGAGCATCTTGCTCATTTCATATATTGCAAAAATACTTGTATTAAATCTGCCTTCTTTCATGATTGCTGCTTGACGCCACGTGTAACTTCATGTAGCTTCACTGTCTTTTGTAGAAATGTATAATAAAATCTAGTCACGTTCTCCACATTATTTGAACTTTTCTTAACTTTTCTCATGAGTTGTCATAACTTTGCATAGCAAATAAAGTAGAGACTTGAATTGTTGTTATACTACTAACTTGTTTTCCCTCTTTATATTGTCATTATTGTTAAGTTTGTAGTTTTGATCATGAGATACATTGTTGATGGTGAATCATCATTTAGACAAATATTTATATATATAATATAATATATATATATATGGTTATTTATATTATTGTTAATATATGATTTAATGATGATTAAGCATAGAAACATGTCTTCTCATGAGACATGTCTCCTCCTTTCATATTAATAAGTTATTCAGATCTGTATTTGAAAAATGCCAATAAAAATGACGATGTTATTACATTTGTAAAAAATGAACCGACAAAACTAACATAGTATCAAAGCCAGACTGCAAGTGTAAAAAAATATACTAGTAAGAAAGTCTGAGAAAGATATGCATTTGCAGATAAAACTATAAAACCACATCATAGAGAAAAGACTATGTACAATCAACAAACAAGAAGGGAGATAGGAGATATAAAGTCAACACTAAATATACAGACCAGACGGCAAGCATTTGATAAGGGGATTACAATCATGCACATAACAAAGACCAGTCAACAGCGAATTATAAGAGGAGAATCAATTTTATTAATCAAATAATCTGTCAAAGAAATAATGCTACATATGTATTATTGGTGGAGCGAATACAAATGATTTAGTGATCATGGAGCCACAAAGACAATGAACCATAATAAGTATTACATCACTTTTATAACACTATTCAGAATATATGAAGCTATCATTTTCTTTTTTGTAATATTCAGTGCCAGGTGAGAGTAAAGCATCAAACCAGTCATAATTTTCAGATTCTCTGCTCGAGAAGGCAAATTAGATTACAAAAGTTACAACCTGTACGAACAGGATTCAAAACTCATAAAACCATTTCCAATCAATCATCATTGGATACATATGCACATTAACGTGATAAGAAGAGTGATAAAAAGAGGGAAAATGCGCAAGGATTACATTCACAGCAGCAGAGAAATACGTTACTATGACCACCACAGTTGGAAGATGTCACAGGAGTTGAGACATAATAGCAAGCTAAGGAAGCCAAGAACTATTTGTCGTCAGAGACCAAGGGAGATAAAATCGATGGACACAAGCATCAAAGAAAAGAGGAAGGCAGGGAATTCAATGAGAATATACATGGATTGATAACCAGATGCATCATAACAAGATCAGGGATCAGTATCAGATAATTTGATGATGGACGAATACATCAACTATATGTATAGATGCGACATATTGGATGACACCACACAATTCTTAACATAGCTATTATGACTAATCAAATTAGAAGATAGACTCAGCGATGATATCATTTTGTTAAATGGAACATCTACAATCCCAAATCGGAGAGTTTGCTTGGATACTGAACAAAGCCCAATAGAAAAGCTTTGGGATAGGTGATGAACAGACCAAACAAGATCCAGGTCAGTAGCAACCAACCAAATTAGCATTCAAGAGGGTATCTAATTGATGTTCGCTACCTATGAGGGATTACACCCATTGTAACTACAACAAATGAGAATCACACGTAACATGGGAGAATCTGATTGCATCAAAAAAATATTGAGGAACATGCAGTAATCAAAGAAATGATAAATAAGCCCATAACAAGGGCAATAGTCAATCAGAGGTGTTTTAATAGAAAAATCAAGATCAATATCAATATAGAAAACAATGGAGCTACACGTAGGATGGGAACGGCTTAAACATCACACACTAAGCTTAGTTCTTAGACCAAAAGTGTTAAATAGTGAAAGTTGACTTTAAATAGTCAATCACAGGGCGTACAGAAGTCCAATCAACATCCAATGTAGCAAAAGATATAATAGCAAAGAAAATTACAAATCACTAACCCTAGTCCTTGCGAATACAGTGGGGATAAAAGGGTGCAAATTAATACAAGATGGTATCATATATGTGCAAATCAATAAAATTAGTAAAATCTATGAGGGACTGTGATAATATAATCTATGTTGGTGTGGGTTCACCAAGTTTAATGAATGAAGTACAATTCAAATTCTAAGAACATTCTATGCTAACGGGTAATATTATTTGAAGTTAAGAATGAGGAGAGAATGAAAGGAGTTAATACTATCATATGGGTCAGAAATATCCAAAGAAAAAATATTATTGTAATAATAAACAAGAAACTATATGGAGATGGGGAATATAAGTATATATAAATAAAAATCAGATAAATAATATATATATTGAATTAAGGAAAGGAAGAGAAAGGGGATGAATAATATCTTGTGTACTATAAAGGGTGAAACAACCAATCATATGGCTGCTCATAATAGAATGTACATTACAATCTCAGGAGAAGTCTTTAAATAAAGATATAAGGGGGAAAATCAAATACACTTAGTCACCAGTGCTAAGAAAGAAATATTGCACATGGACTATGAGACAATTATTAAGGAAGATAAATAAAAGTAGAAACTCATAGAATATGGAGAAAGTACAATTTCAATTATTAATTATTGAATCAATGAGAAAATTAATGATATTCCTAGATGGGGATACTGAAGATTCTGCACTCTCTTTGAATATTTAGATAAGTTAAAAGAGGGAGTTCTTGTAATAATTGTTGTAACACATGAGAAAGATTATGTATTTTATGTGGATATTGAAGATACATACTTTCTTAGTACAAAGTTATAGGAGATTTAGTTGCAAGTATTAAGGAAGGAAAGTTGAAGTTGTATGTTGATGGGCTTATCATGAATGCAATTTTTGTAGTATATTCAAAGGATTCTATCGAACACATACACATAATTTGATATCCTTAACATAACCATAAGATATAGATACAGGACAGAAGTGGATCTTATAGGCCAACAATATAAGAGTGGGAATTCACCATTGTGGGTCGAATAATAATAACCAATGTTCTATTCCCACTTGAACCATCTTTATAAATGAGATGTTCCATCCTCAAGTGTCTATGGATCCTCGTGTGCAGATAAGTATTCTCATCTTTTACATTTATCTACTCATTGTATCTCTCTCCTATTTGTAATCCTATACATACTATAAGAGTTATTTTCTTTGATCTTTTCCTTTCGACCTGAAGATGATTTTACAGTAAAAGAAGAATGGTGCATTAGGCATATTGTGCAAAACTCAATCTTATGACATTAGTTCCAAAGAAGTTGTGATTAGTCATCTAATGATCAAACAAGGTGAGGTTCTTGAAATGAATATTCTTGATGATTGAGATTATGAGTATTCTTCCATTAAGGAAAGGCTGGCATATTACTAAAGGCAATGTAGGAGCTCAAAAGATTGATACTCAGAATACATGTGTGTGACTTTGATGGACCTACCATTGTGTACATCATGAGGACTTGACTTCCCAAGATCTTTTATTCAGAGGGAGAATTACAAGGTGCAATTCCTTGTTAATGAGTTCTCTACGAAAGAATTTTTAAGTGAAATTCCTTGAGAGAGAAGTTTGAGGTGAAAACCCTTGTTCTACCCTTTAGGAGCACCTATGGTGGGTCCGCCTTCTGACTTGGTTCATGGTGGATATCATGTGAGTTACTACATGATATTGTTGTGATTATGTCATGAATGGTGATGATCTTTCATTCATATATGTATGTATGTATGTATGTATGCATGCATGCATGTATGTATGTATGTATGTATGTATGGCTTGTTAAAAGCACTTGAGAAGATAAGCTTATTGGAAGATAGCTCATGAGTAGTTGTGGACCCACAATAAGTGTGTAAATCCTATGGAGAAGCTGAAGGAAAGACAAGTAAAGGGTGAGAAGTAAGATGAAAAAAGTAGTGGCAAAAGGAGGAAAGGCCAAGTAAAATTTTCTCAAAAATGACTAGTCAAAGATCTATGAATGCTAGTAATTCTTTGTCTTTTGTGATCCATAACCATTTTGAGGACATAGATGAATATGTTGATGAGAAAGGAAATTTAAGTTTCCAGATGTCCAAATCTCATACTTATATCCTGAGAAAGGAATCCTATTTATCTACTCATTGTATCTCTCTTCTATTTCTTCTTCTTGCTGATATAAAGAGATGGCAAGAGAAATGATACTTTCATGTTCATTTCTCTTATGTTGATATCATTGTCCATCCTCACTTTAACTATTACATAGGTGTTGAGTATTTTGGTAGTCTCATTGATACCTGTTGTAGAATATGGGATTAATCTGTAATAGCTGAGTTTTGAGGAATTCTTAAAAAAGCATCTAATGAGTCTAAGAGAGGTGATGGTAGTATTTCTATTTGCCCTAACTTTACCATCAACCTAGAAGACAAGTATACCCAATCTACCTTTTGTCTTCTATTACAAGTCAAGGGTATAGATCTCTAGCCTAATTCTATCTATGCTACAATCAGAGAACGTTGTATCTATTGATTATTAAATACAGTATTTCCTCCCTCTAATTTTCCTATTGGGGTAAGTTACCCATAAGATAACTCCAACATATTGGAATATGGAAGACACATCAATCATAAAGGATTTGACATAGGATTCCCAGTTATTGAAAAACTTATTGCACATTCACAACCAAGGTTTCAAGAACTACCTACAGTACCCCACACTTTGTGGTCTATGTACTAAACCATGTGTAAAAAGTAGACAAGTCTCTAGTATAAGCCTCTGAGAACTCCCAAATGAGACCCTATTTGAACAACAATGAAAGTCCATGAGTAGCAGACCTAGTATATTTACAAGATCATTTATTCCTTATCCAAAAAAATTCTAGGCCCTTTTAACAAGCCATATATGGAATATAATCCTAATGAATAGTCAGGCTCATCCAATTGAATTCAACCTTCACTTAATCCTTATCCCTCAAGAGCTTCCTTAGCTACATTGTCTAATTTGAGTAGTAATCTTAAGTTAATGGATAAGTTAGCCAGACAAGTCAACCTTAACCCCTAAGGAAGAAGAAACAAAGCAAGAAAGTAAAGGGAAAGGAATAAATATCACTAAAATGGAAGAAAAATATGATATGATAAAAGAAAGACTCCCTAGAGCCAATAATGAAAAAAAAAAGCATCTATAAACTTGAGATGAAGGGAAAATAACAAGAAGTAGTCTGGTATGAACCAGGAAGATGGCCTACACCTGAGACTTTTATAGTAACTCAAATCCAGATAAGAAATCGTGGGGTAAATATGAGGCTAGACTCCATGTAGATCTATAAAAAAAACATAAAAACTCAAAAGCCCAAAGAAATTGGATGGCACAGTGGATGATCTCTACTCAAGAAAATTTAGATGATATAAGGTGTAGATGTGAGAAACATGGGAAGCACATGTTTGGAAAACTAGACCAAACTAAATACAATATCTTCTACTCAGGATAATATGAACTCTTCAGTCTAAAAAATAGAAAGACGAGATACTTCTCTTATGAATGATAAAGCTAGTGTAAGCTATCAAGTCAGACATGAGCACCAAGATGTCAAGAGCATAATATATACTCTCTCAAATCAAGATGATTATTTGCAGCAAATATATGAAAAACAACAAATATTTGAGTCTATAAGAAGGAGAGAAGTAGATGAACAAATGGCTCTAATAAACATAGTACCCAATAAGTTAGACAAAATTTGGCTAGTTGTGAAAAAACTTAGAAAATATCAAACTGGCCAAGATAACTCATCTAAGGAAGAGAAAAATAAAAGACAAGTTCTTGAATAAAAACCCAAGAAGATAGTCATGTTAAGGGGCCCTAGAGTAAAAGCAATTGAGAAAGAAACTACTGAATCTTCTTCTCGTAGAGCTAAAACAACTAAAGTGACTCTTCTAAGGGTTAAAGAACATAGCCTGGCTGCTAACGAAGATGAACTTAGAAATTGGCTTCAAGAGCAAGCCATCAAGGAAGAACAACCTGAGCCTGTTTATATGGATGAACTTGGATATGTAAATAAAGAATCAGAAGGAGAAAATTCATATGTAAATGGTTTTGAAATATCCTTGAGTGATTCAAATACATAATCTTCTAATTCAAAAGAAGATTTAGAAAAATAGATTTGGACTTTTTAGGATATAATTACTTACAAACTAGTGAACAATGGGAATCCATCAAGAAGATTGATATGGATATTTAAATGAAAGATGCCCTAATAGAAGACTCTAAGCGAGAACAAATGAGACCTTATTTTGCCAATGGGTATATCTTAAAAATTGATAAGATTGTTGAACCTTATGATGCTATTTGTACATGGGCATATACCCTCGAGATTATGTTTGATAGAACCAGTGGTACCTGGACTGAACCTAATAAAATCGTTTATGCAGTTAGATTATTATCAGGAAAATTGTGGAATTGGTGGAATAATTTTCCATTTTTCGGACTGATAACTTCCCAAGATGAAGATTATGCATATATGAGTAAGAAAGATATGGGAAAGAGAGATATATTTGTTGAAAGTTTTGAAAGTTTTAAGCTTCTTTTAATTGATCTTTTTTGTGGAGAGATCAATAATCAAGAACTAGAAGCAAACAAAATGTTGCAATCCATGAGGTTTAAAAATTTAGCAAAATTTCATGAATATAATCTAATATTTGAAAAGTATACGATTGCAGCAAAAAAAATGCATGATCTGACAACAAAGCAATACTATTTAAATTATCTACCTTGTGGGATTGGAAAATGGGTAGAAGATTATACTACTAGGAAAGAACACCTAACAGTGGCTCGGTGTGCATTTGTAGAATTAAAGAGATTTATTGGCTAGAAACTAGAAAAACAATGTTGGTTAGGAACCCTACAAGCCAATAAGGATGAGTACAATTATACCTTTATTTTGAGGAAATTCTGGAATAATCCACCAATTAAACAACTAATGGATTTCACCCAGCTTAAGAAATTCAAGAAAGGAGGATGCCAAGGAGGACAAAAATGTCATTGCAAGAAATGCTCCATGCACTACCATGAAAGAGAATATACCTTTAAGAGGAGCAAACATGGTAAGTATGGGTGTAGAAAAAAATACAAGGCCATTCCATACAAAAAGGATAAATTTTTGAAACACACTCCAACATACTTATTAAAGAAAAGAAATAAAAAGATTCCAAGGGGAATTAAGCGCTTCATATGTAAGGGACCTCACTATACAACTGACTACCTCAAAAAATAAAATCTTGGAACAAAAATTTATGCAATGTTTGAAAAAAGAAAATCAAGATTGGGATGTTGTCTACAGTAAGGACTATTGTAATAATTTGGAAGGACATAATGAATTAATAGAAGTTATTCCTAAAAATGGATATGTGTTTTAGGATTAGATGAGGAGGTATGAACATTCATCACAAGAAGAAAGATAAGCATCATCTAAATCATCATCCTCAAAAGCAAATGACTATCCGGTTTCACTATTAAAAAACACATTGAAACATATCCAAATAAAAATTCAAACAGAAAAATCAAAGGATCCTTATAGAACCCTAGGAACAAAAGAAGGGCGAAAGGTAGCGATCAAGCAACATTTTCCTATATTAGAAAAATTTGAGACATAAAAGGATGAAATAATGAAACAACTTAAAAGAAAACAAAAGGATGAGCATGGCTACAAAACCCCTCCATGGGAGAAAAAGAAAAATTCTAGATCTTACAAGAATGCAATTATTGATGTTATAGCCATTTTCCAAAAAAATGATTTTTTGCTTGATGATATTGTTAATCTAACTAGAATAATTAAAAAATAACATAAAGAAATATGAAATATTTCTACCACTATAGGAGAACTTAAAGATATTCTATTTGAAGTAGATCGACAACAAAGAACATGCCCAAACGAAAGCAATAACAACAACGGTAATAGCTTGACCAAGAGAATAAGAGACAAAGCACATTCTTTGTTACTTGCGAATCATGGTAATTATATCAAAATAAACTTTTGTTTTCCTAGATTTAAAAGAATTCCATTAGATGCATTTGTAGACACGGGTTCAACCAAATATTTAGCCAAAACAAATTCCATACCACTAGAATTTTGGAAAATGAGGCCTGATATGCCAAATATCTACCATTAATGGTCAAAATATTAACATGAGTAGATATGTACAAGATGTCCATGTGGAGATAATGGGTAAAATGTTTTTTATTGATTTTATAAAATACAAGGGCGGGGGCCCTAGCTCGGTTGGCTAAATCTTCCCTATTGCAGGGGGTTGGTCACGGGTTCTAGTCTCCCCCGTCCTCGTGGTACCGGTGGGCGTGTCGCGCCAGCGCTACCGATCACGTTAAAAAGTTTACCAAGCGCACTGCAATTTATAGGGGGGCCATGTTGCACCGATTCCTATAGTCTAAAAAATAAAATATAAAAATAATAATAATAATAATAAAATACAATGATCTAGATGATGATGTGTTGTAGTGCCCACCTATAATTTTCTTTTCCATTACATTTACCAAACTCTTTTGTGCCTATTTCATGGATGTTTTAGTTTCAAAGATAATATTTCATAATTTGGACTAGAGATATATCAACGATGATTACTTAGTTGACTATATTTCATGTGTTGTTTAATGATTATGCTTACTAGTGCATTAATGATGTTTTAATGATTCGTAGTTAATAAATGTGATTCCTTTCATAGTAATGTCAGATGATGCTTTAGTGATGATTACTTCATATTCGTAATGATACATTATTTTATTTGAGCATTTGATGTTTGACTTATAATTATTATGGTACTTACCTCATACTTGCATGTGTATGGTGCGTGTGTCTGTTTTATCTTTCTGTTTGTCGTGTTTGATGTGGTTAAGGGAGGGAGTCGTAGTCACCTGCTAGTTGGGATTTACACGATGCACCACTCCCTGCCATTGCTTATTTAGTTTAGATATATTTATACACATGTGCATACTCATCTTGTATGCAAAAGATAGGTACCGGGCATCGACTTCTCTGAATTGCCAGGATGAGCATGCCCTATCACAATAACTCAATGGTAAGAATGGGGAGATAATGTTCAGGTCCAATCCTAGCCATAGTTTAAATATTTGTCTTGCAAGGAGGACTCGTAACTAACTTTTCACCCTTTTTAAAACCCGTGAGTTTATCTTTATTTGTGTTGTTTGATTTTGAGTTTCAATCTATTTTGGTAATGTTGCTTTATGTGAATTTCGCTACGTGATTTATTTGGTAAATGATTTAATTATAATATTTCAGTTAATCATATAATATTGTGAATTATTAAATATTATTTGATTAAAAAAAAAATTAAAACATGAGAATATTTAATTAATTAAAAAAAAATTTAAATATGTGCTTTAATTTAAAAGTGTAAATTTAGAAAATTGGTTAAAGAGAAATTAGAATATGATGACATTTAATTTAAGAAGTTGGACAAAAAGAGAATTAAAATATTAAAATGTTAAAGATTTAATATTGCTTTATTATAGTTATTTATGTAATAATAATTAAATTAGAGTTGCATTTAAACAATGAGCTTTGATTATTATTATTAATTTAAATAATAAACTATGCTTTAATTAGTGCTCGCACTAATTAATAAATTGAAGAAAAATAAAATATAAAATAATAAAATTTAAAGATAAAATTATAGTTGTAATTGTGGCATAGTTATATTTATTTAATTTAATGATAATTATTTAGGAGTTTTATTTTAATAATAAACTCTAAATAATATTATTAATTAAATTAATAAATATATTATTAAAAGTGTTCAAAAATTAATTAAGGAGAGAAAGTTAATTAGTTAAATTAAGATATTTTATAATTAAATATCTAAAAGAGTTGTGCATGAAAAGGTAAAAGGTAATTAAACAATAATTGATCAGTGAGTTCCCTCTCATGATTGCACAATTAGAGCCCCAATTCATGGGAGAACTCTTAGATGTAGAGCTCATTTTGCAATTACACGGATTTTGGAGAGCAAAATTTGGAATTGGATCAAAAGAATTATTGAGAGTTTTGAAAGGTTTAGATTTGCATGCATTCACAAATTGTCTCAGATTTTAGTTGTGGTTTTGAGGTTTTGGGAGCAAAAATTTAGAATTGGATCAAAAGAATTGTTGAAAATTTCAAAGGGTTTGGATTTGCATGCATTCACAAATTGTCTTAGGTTTTAGCTATGGTTTTGATGTAGGGTTTGAAAATCCATTGTAGAATTTTATCAAAAGATCTATATACTCTGTGTCTTCTTAGGTGTTTGCATATTGCTTATTAATTTACTGTATTGATTGTTGAATAAATAATTACGTTACAAATTTTGAAAAAAAGAAAACTTATTTATCAAGAAAACTTGACTGAGGAAAATTATAGAAAAACTGTAGAAAATTATTGTGACTGTATTCTTATAAACCCCTTTCTAATATGATGAAATTTTGATTATTGAAAATTGGAAGAAAATAATAAATTGAACAGTTAGGATTTCAACTTTAAATTTGTCATTAGAACTGTGTGATTATTATCAATTTTCTAAATATAGATGAATAATCTTCTTACATCTAAAATAATTTAATTACAATATTTATTTAGAAAGAAAAAGATTAATTGAGAGGAAAACATGTTGTAACTAAACTTATGCATGCATGTGAAAACAAATATGCTAAAAATAGAAAGTTAAATATAGTGTGGTTACATGCATATAAAAATAAATATGTTAAAAATAGAAAGCTAAGTATAGTATGGTTATATGCATGTGAAAACAAATATACTAAAAATAGAAAGCTAAATATAGTATGGTTACATGCATGTGAAAACAAATATGTTAAAAATAGAAAACCAAGTATAGTATGGTTGCATGTGAAAACAAATATGCTAAAAATAGAAAAGAGAGTATAGAATGCTTGCATGATTTGAGAGATCAAAGACATTTGAAAATACTAATTGCATGTTTATTTTTATTTTATAAAAATATAATTTAATTTTTCAGATTTATTTAATTAAAAAAATAAGTAAATTAATTAAAAATAAATTTTAAAAAAATTATTTATTAATTTAAAAAAATAAATAAATAATATTCATTTAGTTAAAGTGGATGTTAGCATTAATGATTATTTAAGTCTAATTAAACTCTTAGTTGCATATAAATGATTTTATATTTATTAATGCAAGAGGGAAGTTAATAAATAAATATTTATAATTTTATTATATTTTAAGAGAAGTTGTAGTAGAGTTCACTTTGTAATCGTTTAGTTAATAACTATTTGACTTTATGAGAGAAATTATAAATAATTAAATTAAATTTATAATTTTATCTCTAGTTCCATTATGAATTAAAGGAAAAATAAATATTAATATTGGACTTAAATAGAAGTCAAATTAATATTTTAGAAATGAAATTGATAGTAGTATGTAATCTAATAATATACATTTATGTTATTAATTAAATCATTTATAATTTAAGATTATTTAAATTAATAACATGATATTTTATATTCACAAAAAGATTGGATATTTAAATACTTATTGTTTTATATAAGTATATTAGCATAACAATTTATATTAACATGTATATTCTTCATTTATTTATAAACACGTCCTTATGCCCCAATCTGAATAAGAGAAATTGGTGAAATTAAATCATGTGCTTGAAAACTATGTGTTTTCTTATATTCTTTTTATAGTCTTGTGATGTTTATTTTCTTGATAGTTTTTTTTTGTAGGTTGTTTAGTTGGCCAAGTTAGGATGTGCACTAGAGGTGTTTTTGAGATTTCTTTTAGGATTATTTGATTGGATGTCATGATGAACTTTATGATTTGAATTGAGATTTATGTTTTATGAGCTTTATGCTATTGAGCATTTATGAGAACTTGGGTTTCGAGAACCAATGATATTTTTGGATTGCCTGTTAAGGAACTGAATTCGATTAATATTCCTCTTGTGGTATGGGACACTATTGTGGTTTGTGATTTTTGGGAAGGTAGTCTAGGTGCATGTCTATAAGAGCGGCTTGCAATGGGGGTTGAGGTCCAAAGTGGCTGCTAAGGTAACTCATTGTAAGTTGTGTAACAAGTGATAACATAGTAATTAAAATATCTTGCATAGCCCTTTTTCCTTGAGATACATTAAAAAGATAAGTTAGATTTTTCCTCGTCCATGCCTTGAGTGCTTGTAAAGACTAAAAATGAAATGGAGATGATACCTTGAGAGGTATGACTAGTTTTCTCGTCATCATGAGAGGGTATTCTGGTTCTACATAGAGTCATTAGGGGGCCGAGGTCCTGAGAGACTGTCAGGGTAACCTTAGAGTTGGCTCATGTGATGACACTCCATAGTATGTAGCCTAAATCTCCTCCATGATTTTTTAAAAATATTTGCTTCTAGTGGTGTACTTGTTGGATATTACTTTTGATGGTGTATTTATTGTGAGTTATTACTCATTGATTGGATGTTATTTATTATTGACAATTGACTTTTATTAATGAACGATCAATTATTCATTGGTGGTGTTTTTATTATTAGAGTTAGTGATTAGTAGTTTACTTTTATTGATGACAGTTGTTATCTGTTGGTCATTGTGCTTGTGACACTTGACATTGATTTCGAGGTGATTGTATATTTTTGGTCTTGGTATTTGTACATTGACTTGGTATGAGATATTGGTATTGGATGAGTGTCCTTTCAATTTTGATTATCTCATCTTCTTCAGTAGTTTGTGTTACCCTTGAGGTAGTTTTGGTTATTAGGATTCCTTGCCTAGGATTATTTTATGATTTGATTATCTGTGTGTGGATCGTACATTATCTCTCCTAGACAGTGGGAGTGGGAGCCTGATTAGGTGACCACACAGTTGGGAGGTAGTGTATTCTTACCATTTGGGTCCTCCTCAGATTGACATATGTTGGATGCTCCTTGATACAGTGATATCATTACCATTCTTCCTCTTATCTTGAAGACTTCTATTTATTTGATGTATCTATGTATCATGTGTTTCAAGATCCTATGAGATATTGTATTATATATTGATGTACTTGTATCTATTTTTACATAGCCTGTGACATGTGCAGTGGATGTTATTCAGTAGATATACTTTCATATTATTAGTTGTACTTATGCATTTGCTTATATGACTATGTATTTGTTTATTCATTTTATGATTATGGATATTGTAATTGAGACTTAAACTTATTAATAAAACTTTATTAAATGTGACTCAACGTGAAGGAACCCTTGAGGAATTGAAATTGTATTTGTAATTGATTACGTGTTCTTTGTGTGTATGTATATATTGCTTCTGTAGTATTGTTACTTTGATGTTGTTTAAACTTTAAAAAAAATAGTTCAGTAAACTTTGTAACATATTAGGTTTTTTTTTTTGGGTTCCCGAGCGGGGTGTTACATGTGCTACTTGGATATATTTTCCTCATCAAATATCAAACACTCAAATTTTGGAAACATAAGATATCTCTAAGACATGAGGATAGATAGATTTATATTCTGACACTCAAAATTGTTCACCACAAATTTGATCAGTACAATAAAAAGGAGAGGAAAGAGTATGTAAAAGAAATATCTGAGGCACCATATAAATTATTTGATGAGATCAAGAATAGGTTTCAAAATGAATGTTGTAATTTGAACCCATTGCAATTTTGGTCACAATTTCATGAAGAATGTGAAATACAAATTATACCAGAATGTCAGTCTTTCATTTTGCATGAACCAGCCTACTTGATGAGCCCTACATAAGTAAAATAAATGGAAGAACATCTCCAAGAATTATTAGAAGTTCATTTCATTAGACCTAGCAAGAGCCCCTTCTCATGCCCTACATTTTTGGCAAATAAACGAACTAAAAAAAGAAAGAGGGAAAAAATAATTTTACATTAATTATAACCCTCTAAATGATATTATCCTTCTATTCAATTATCTAATTCCATTTAGTGCTAGTTTGATACGAAGGGCGGACAATAAGAAAGTCTTCTCTAAGTTTGATTGTAAGTCAGGATTCTAACAGATCAAAGTAAAAGAGACAGATGGATACAAGACTGCATTTTCAGTCCCATAAGGATTATATGAATGGAACGTTATGCCTTTTGGCCTTTGTACTGCACCAACCTATTTCCAAAGAAGAATGGACCAGGCATTAAGACATCTAAAATATTTTTTTGTTGTTTATATTGATGACACCATTATTTTTTTAGAATCAAAGGCAAAACATCAACATAGAGGAACTCTTTGCAGAAATAAAGAAGTGTGAGATTTTTTGGTCAGCTAAAAAGATGATTATTGGAAAAGATCAAATTGATTTTCTTGGTCTGCATTTAAATAAAGGAAAAATTAAATTACAACCTCATATTCTATAGGTAATACATGGGTTCCCATATATGCTCCAAGACAAAAAGAAAATCCAAAGATTCTTGGATTGTTTGAACAATGTTTCGCCATTCTACAAAGGTCTAGCAAGAGACAGAAAGGTAATTCAAGAAAATTTAAAAGATAACAAATATGGATGGTCATTAAAGTCAATTGATTCTATATAAAGAATCAAATCTAAATATCAACATTTGCCTCCATTACAGATCCCAACACAAGATTTACCGATGATATTATATTTTGATGTTTCTGCCACAACATGGTCTGTTGTGTTGATACAGGAACAAGAAGATGGCAAAAGAAATATTTGTGGTTGTAGATCAGGTACCTTTACTAACACAAAAATCATATATCATATATTTGAAAAGGAGATACTAGCAATAAAAAAGAGTATTGAAAAGTTTAAAATATTTCTCAAGCCAATAAAATTTACAATCAAAATAGATAGCCAAGTAATGAGAAGCTTATTAAAGAAGAAACCTAACAAGGATATATCCCAAGGAATGATAGCACGATGGTATTTTGAATTCCTTGGTTATGATTTTGATATAGAATGGATAAAAGGGGAAAATAATCCCCTAGCAGATGCTCTTACTAGGGAATTAGCAGGTTTCATTTATAATTATTGGATTATCTTTGGTGAACTTGACTGGTATAGGGAAGATGGCACTCCAATGTTCATTAGGCCAAACAATGGTATAAGCTTACCATTTTTACCTTTCCATATAGAGGAATGTCTACTTGAATCATATATTCTACAAAATTGGTTTTTTTCAAATAAGACTAGTTGTTGAAGTTGATGAAAGATCAACCCCACAGCTCCCAAGAATCACCTGCATGCAAACACTTGTCACAGAAGAGAGAAGCAAAAAGCTATGGAGGCTAAAATTTCCAAATTCATAGATGAGATATTCTTGATGAGAAAAAAAGAAATTGCTATTATCAAAAGTGAATTATTCTCAATGAATGTTTACAATGAGAGATCATCCTTATAAAGGAGATTGAAACCCTAAAAAGGTCTAACCTAGGTTGCATCAAAATAATTAATAAAAGAATTAATTATTAGATGTCTAAAGTTTAGCTTAAGCAACAAGAGTTAATTAAGAAATATCTAATTACTCTAACAACCCCCCCCCCCCCCCCCCTCCCCCGGCCCAAGATAAACTTAGGGAGTAGCTAAAAACCTAGAAACTACTACAAAAAGTAGATTTGGGTCCTAACAACAAAGCCTAATGAGGTACCCAAGAACAACCAAATCTCTGAAAAGAGGAGAAATAGAGAAAATCACATGGGAAAAACCCTAATCCAAAAAGAGATGGAAAACATGTTGAAAGAAACTAGTGAAGGACTGAAGAAGCCTCCAAACTAGGGAATGTCCTAGAAGATAGGAACAAAAGATGATCATGTAGAACACTACTAAAGCAGGTAGAAGCTACAAAGCTCTATCAAAAGTAACTATTGATATGAAGTACCTCCACTTAAATAGAAACTAACCAGGTAAAGAATACTATAATCTGCATCAAATCATGAGGCACACAAAGGCAAACAACTGAACTTGAAGATACAGATGACATAAAATACCAAAGCCTAAAGAGTTGATCAATTGAACTAAGGAAGCATGAGAATCAACAGAAGAACCCCCCTAATGTAGACTAGGGTGAGGTGATAGACAACTGGAAAAGTGGGCCAAAAGAATTGCATGTCAAGGAACCACAATCAAGATGCACAAAAGAGTACATATGTGTGTACTAAGGTGATCAATCTTAGACATGTCATGAAGCTAATGTCACAAAAGGGACACTCACTAGACAAAGGAAGATGGAAAACAAAGGCAAAACATCAACCCCCCATGGCACTTTAATCAGAGTAGTACATGTACAATAAGGCACAAGATATGGTGAATCCCAAGAATACAATAATCTGCACGAGTTTCCTCAAATGACACTGCTCGAATTAGAAGGAAAAATAAAGGAAAACAATTGAAACAAAAATACAGATGCAATATGTCACTTTATCTCAGTGTGTTTGGAAGAATGCATACAAATGATGTCAAAATAGATCATAAGAGACATAAGACTAATAAGTCATGACGGATCATCTGAAGCAAAGAAATTGATCCTCGGCTATGATACCATGTTGAAGTTGATGAAAGATTAACCCCACAGCTCCCAAGAATCACCTGCATGCAAACACCTATCACAGAAGAGAGAAGCAAAAGGGTATGGAGGTTGAAATTTTCAAATCCATAGATGAGACATTCTTGATGAGAAAAAAAGAAATTGTTATTATCAAAAGTGAATTATTCTCAATGAATGTTTACAATGAGAGATCATCCTCATAAAGGATATCAAAACCCTAAAAAGGTCTAATGTAGGTTGCATCAAAATAATTAACAAAATAATTAGTTATTAGATGCCTAAAGTTTAGCTTAAGCAACGAGAGTTAATTAGGAAATATCTAATTACTCTAATAGTAGCTATTGTTTATCATTTTCATAATGGTTTTATGGATGATGAAGAAGAAAGAGATCTCCTATATACCCTTGTATTAGAAGATGCTACTATCTGTCATTGGTGTACGAGTTACAAAAGTCTACATATTCATGTCAAGGGCCTTTTTGGAATGAACTAGTCTAAACAGAACAAAATGAATTTTCTCAAGAATTTGAAATTTGGCTTTATTACACAAATAAGTTTTGACCAAGATATAATAGAACAATATGTTGATATGGTATGAGCTATATTTAAGGAAGATATGCAATAATTTCTAAATCTAATGCATCCTAGATTGTGGAGGAAAATGGAAGACAACATGATTCAATACCTAACACAATACCCAAAAGTTGGATATGATTTTCCAAGAGTAGAATTATATCCACTTATGCTAATATGGTGGCCAAATGTTGAAATTTAAGATATGCAAATTTGCCTCTCACTGACAGCTTTGGCCAAACACATCGAATTGGATCAAGCTTTTGTAGATCATTATGTTGTCCAGTTAGATTATGTATTTCAACAAGGATCAAAAGATTGGAATATACCTTTTACTCCACTTCCAGATGATTTAATGGGTCCTATTCCATTCAACTAGCATAAGGGCTTGTCTATGTCATGATGTCACCCATGTTATGATGTGACAATAGGATGCAACCCTATTTAAAAAGCAAGATCCTTGTAGCCACTTATAGGTGTTAACTGGATTGTGCTCACTTTTTGGGTTCTAAAAAGTGATAATTTAAAATATCAAATATTTGAGGGAAAAAATAAAAGATCTTGAATGGCCCTACAAGAGCTTACTCATCCCCAAGTACTTACTCCCACTCCTACCATCTTCTAGATTCCATCTACCACCTACTTTTGAAAAAGTTGGCACCTAGGTACTCCCACTTCTACCATCTTCTTAAGATTCTATCTACCAACTACTTTTGAAAATGTTGGCACCCACACCTACCTCTTGTCTACATCTACCACTCACATCTACCTGTAAATTTTCAACATTTACCTCCTTCCTCATACTATAAATAAGGCCTTAAATGCTCATTTGAGGCATCGAGAAATTTGGGATTGAGTTATAGATTCCTAGAGTCTAGCTTATAGAAGAGTCTCATAGAATATCCTTATAGAGTCTGAAAAGACCACACAGAGTATGCTCTATCTCTTATGAGAAATTAGAAACCAAATTGGCTTTAATGACTCCTATTTCATTATGTAATAGTTCTCACTGAATGCAAATATAAAGAAGTCATAACCATTCGACCAAATATATATATATGTGTGTGTGTGTGTGTGTGTGTGTGTGTGTGTGTGTGTGTGTATACACATACACACACACACATATATACATATATATGTATATGTATATGTGTATATGTATACATACACACACACACATATATATATACACATATACATATACATTTATACATATATATGTATATATACAAATACATACATATATGTGTATAAATGTATAAATGTATATATACATATATACATATATATATATATATACACATATACATATACATACATACATACATAAATATGTATATATATATATATGAAGGGTTTTTATAGTAAGGTGACAATCTTATCAATAGTTTGACATGTTATCATGATAGACCAATAAAGTTGATGCCTTAGAGTGCCGCTAGTCATGATAAAGAACGTATTATGATCAGAATAAATTAACTTGTTGTCCCAAAGTGTTGGAGATCATGATACTTTCCATGATAGAGTTCATGACATGTTGATTACTAGTGATCTGAACAACTTCATTAAGTTGTTGTCCCAGAGTGCCAAAAATCATATAACTCATATCCTTCCAGGATATAACACATTCTTTTGGTAGGCATCAAGAATTTGATGCCAATGCAAATACCAAAATAATATAAGTATGATGGATATCATATGATTGATATTTCTTGTTGAAACATACTTTGAATTATATTGAAAGATAACATCCAAGTTGATGTATATATGCTAACATCCTTGATATGCCATTCAAGAATATCATACTGAGATGATATCTCTTCATATACTTGAGAGCATAATGTATAACAATCCTCCCTAGCTAAGAGGGAGTGTTAAGTTTGTAGCTTCAATCAGATTGATTCGATCATGAGATACATTGTTATTGGTAAATCATTATTTAGACATATATACATACATATACATATATATACATATATACATATATACATATACATATTTACATATATACATACACACACACACACACACACACACACACACACACACACACACACACACACACACACACACATATATAATTTTTAATATATTAGTTAATGATGATTTACCACAGAGACATGTCTCTTCATGAGATATATCTCCTCCTCTCATATTTACAAGTCATTCAGATCTACATTTGGAAAACACCAATGAAAAAGGCACTCTTATTACATTTGCAGAAAATGGTCCTACAAAACTAACAATTATTTATGACTATTTTGATAATTTACAAGTTACATTTTGTCCTTGAACAGACTCTATCTACCTTAATCCCTAACATAATCTTCTAGTACAACCATTGATACTTGCCTTGTATAACCATTATTGTTGTTTGAATTAGTCTATAAAGTTTCAACATGAAATTATTGTCCCTTAAAAAACTAGTTGATTTGTTTTCTTTTACAACTTACATAATTAATAATAAAAGGTTCCATGCACACTAGATAGATGTTCCTTTAATACTATTATTGATCATTATGAGTGATCTTACCTATTATTGACATATTGGGCTCAAACCCATGTGGGATCCACATATTACATGATGTAGGAGCATCTTGGGTGTAAGAGAAATCTTGCATCAACCAAAAAATATTTCATTTCAATTGTTTGAATAAGGGTTGTCTTAATATAGAGTTAATATCTGTGGAGGCTTTCTACTAAGTAAGCCAGTCATATGAGCTAGGAATGTCCTAATTTTAGAGGTGGATGTTCATCTTAGATAAATCATCCTACCAGATGAGGCTCAGTGCCATATCCTGAGTATTAGTGGATTAATTGTGGACTTTTGGTTTGAAATTTTGGTATAAAAACTTTAGGCTCATCATTGAAGGCCTAAATGTGCCTAGATGAGGTCTGAAAACTTAATGGATGGGTGTTTGTGTGGTGTTGAACCTATAGATTAGGAGCTGAGAATTCTAAAAAGTGGTCAAAATATCCAATTGGAGCAACGGTTTGAGAGTTATGGCCTTCTAAAGTTGGGCCAACCAAAACTTCCAAAATAAATGTCAAAAATGTATATCAAAAAAATTAAATAATTAATATTCATTGAAATGGCCAAAAAAATACGTGAATACCAACATTAAAATCTTAATAGCTTTGCTAACAAGGTTGAATTAGGTAAGAACATCAAATAAAAATTTCAATAGTGTTGGCCAAACCCTTTAATGCTTTTACCCATTGAAGATGATACCCTAGGCCTTATTGTATGGTGATGTAAGAACAAGTCTTGCTCCTCAATCGTAACTTCTCCTAGGGTTTTCTCTAGGCCTCTTCTTTATCCTAATTGGGTTCTTATATTAACCCTAACTTGGAAGGATCACAACTCCAATCCTTTCCCTTTTCAACTTGTCCACGCCAATGTAGAACCTAGCTTCATTCGAGCAATGCTCCTTAGATGCTCTAATGGCTCACCTATACCAAATTCCCTCATATGACCACAATGTACTCGACATTAAGGGAGGGTATTTTCCCTATGGTTTTGAGACCATTACACTACTCAACCATCAAAAACTCATTGAAATCTATATCGGTTCTAAGAAATTGCTCTAATTTAGACCTAAAAGGGCTACAAGGAATTAGGCCTCCAAACTCACTTTGTCCCATTTGATTCAGAAAAATTATTAAAGAGGTAGAAAACTAACTTCATATTTAGATACCCTTTTGGGAGTTCTTTAGGATTCACCTAGCCTCATTTCTCCAACCTGTCCATACAATGGAATGTTGATTTTAAGCCTTAAATCAAGGGTTTGCTAATTTACTAATTGGAAACACAAGGGTTTGTTCAAAATCCCATTAAAATAGGTCTCCAGAAGGTCTCCTTTTGCATGGTGCTTCTCCACTCTCATATATTTCTCCCCATCCACTTGGATTGAATAAATTAAGGCATTCAATCCCCTCATTTGTTATTTCAATCATTGTGATATTTAACTATGCTCTCTCGGCTTACCTAGGGCATTACCATAACTTGGCCAAACTTTCTTTCTAGAGCCTGTGAACTTGCATGATTATAGTACAAAAAATCTTCCCACACATTCCAAGAGATTGTACCATTTCCATAGTGGAAAGGTGAGTTAAGACTCCATTTTCCCAAATTGCCTAGTTCAAGACAACAAATAAGTAAAAAACCAAAATATTTAAAAAAGAGAATGAAATGGATCCCACAAAATATCTACTCACACATAGAACTAGTAAATCACATCTAAGAACTCATGCATAAGCTACACTATGGAATTCAATCCATCAAATGCCCTCATGAAGCCAAAAACCCATACTGTGATAAAATTAACCTTGAAATATACTTGCTCATTCAACAAAGTTCATTCACAATGCCATCCAAACCTTGTTCAAGATCAAAGGAGGACCTATATGAATTCATTATCCACATTTAAAACTCAACAAGGAACCCTAGGTTAATAATTAGCCTTACCTAGGTGCTCTTGCACCATGCTCCCCACAAGAGCAAATCATGTCACCCCTATGGACAATATGTCATCATCTATGCCCACCTTTTTGAAATATGTAGCTATAACCCATTTTGCCTCCGACTCTGGCTTGTCCTTCCACTTGATGAGGTGTTCCATGTACACCTTGTGTCTAGTGGTCTTCTTGACTCTTGAATATAGTATTCTCACTGCCTCTTGGGAGGTGGAACATCAGATGCTACATCCTTGCTGACCTCTTGTATGTTCAAATATATTTCATCTAAATTCCCTTTATACTTGGCTATGTCTATAACATTGAAGACTGGTGAGATGTTCAGATCATTAGGTAGAGCCACCTTATAGGCATTAGCTCCATACTTGGCTAGAATCTTGTAGGGTCCCACTCTCTTCATTTGTAGTTTAGTGGGTATTCCTTTCTATAACATAGACTTATTAAAATGTGCCATGACATAGTCCCCTACTACAAATTGAACATCTTTCCTCTTCTCATTCACTTTAGTCTTCATTTTTTAGTGGATTTTTGTATAGTATTCTTCACATTTTAATGGATATCCTTCATGGTTTGATTGAAGTCTTCAGCTTGTCAAATATTGTATTCCATAGCTCCAAGATCCCTAAGTTCACACACACCCCTTAGATGCATCCCATAAATAATCTCAAATGGGCTCCTACCAGTTGTCATGTTTACACTATCATTATATGCATATTTTGCTTGAGGAATAATCATATCCCATGTTTTCCCATATTCCTTAGTTAGGCACCTTAACAAGTTACCTAATGTCCTATTAACCACCTTAGTTTGACCATCAATCTAAGGATGGTAAGCTGATCCAAAAGATAGGTTAGTTTCCGACCTACTCCACAAGGTTTTCCAAATTTGACTCATAAATTTGACATCACTATCTGACACAATGCTTAGGGGTAGTCCATGGATCCTCACAATCTCCTTAAAAAATAGATGTGCTATATGGCTAGCATCATGGGTAGTCTTACACAGTACGAAATGGCCCATCTTGTTGAATCTATCCACCACAACATAGATACTATCACAAACTTATTTTATCTTGGGTAACCCCACAATGAAGTCCAAGCTAACACAATCCCATGGCCTATTCAGGATTAGTAAAGGTTGGTACAAACCTTCATTACTAGCTCCTCCTTTTGCCTTCATGCACACCACGCACTATTCAACATATCTAGTCACATCTCTTGACAACTTTGGCCAATAGTAGAACCTTTGGACTAACTCTAGGGTCTTATCAATGCCAAAATGTCCACTTAGGCTTCCTTTATGCTTCTCTTGGATAAGGTTCTTTCTCATAGAGCCCTTAGGAACACATAATTGGTTCCCCTTAAACAATAGTCCACTCTACAAGGCATAATCAACAAAAGAGCTATGAAAATGATTTTGAAACTCAAAGCATACGTTGTAGGCTTCAGCAAAGTCTTCATCATCTTTGTAGAGATCCTTAAAACTCTTTATACCAATGCTACAAAGTTGAACTTCTTGAATGGGCAACATCCTCCTGCTTAGTGTATCTGCAACCTTATTCATCTACCCTTTCTTATGCTTGATAGTGAATGTGAATGCTTGAAGATATTCCATCCACTTCAAATGTTTATTGCTTAACTTTTCTTTGGTATTGATGTAGCTAAGGGCTTGGCTATCAGTAAACACCACAAACTCCTTGGGTAGGAGGTAATGCCCCTATTTCCTAAGAGGTTTAACTAAAGCATATAACTCCCAATCATAAGAAGAGTACTCCTAAGCTTCAGTTAGTTTCTCACTGGAGAAGGCTACTAGCCTACCTTCTTGACTCAACACACCTCCTATTGCCATCCCACTTGCATCATATTCTAGGGTAAACAATTTGTCAAAACTAGGCAGTTTAAGGATAGGTTGTGTGGCTACTTCTTCTTTCAACTTTTCAAATGCACTTTCTACTCCAGGAATCCACCTAAACTTAGTTTTCACTCCCCCCTTAATGGCATCTAATAATGGTGCATAGATACCATTGAAATTCCTAACGAAATTCCTATAAAACTGAGCTAAACCATGGAAGCTTCTTACCTTAGTTTTTGTAGTAGGTGGTGTCTAGTTTAGGATAGTTGCAACCTTGTCTTGGTCCATCTTCAAAGATCCTTTGGATACTACAAATCCTAGGTATACAAGCTCTTGCTTCATAAACTCACACTTTTCCAAATTGATTGCCAATTTCTCCTCATGCAACTTCCTTAACACCATCTCCACATGTTCTAGGTGTTCTTCTCTTATTTTACTGAAGATGAGTATATCATCAAGACACACCACCACAAACCTTCCAATTTAATCCTTCAATACTTTATTCATGAGACTCATGAATGTGCTAGGAACATTTGAGATACCAATGGCATAACAAGCCACTCTTATTATCCATCTATGGTTTTAGAAGTTATCTTCCACTCATCACCTTCCTTTATCACCACTTTTCAGGTCCAATTTTGTGAAGTCTTGAGCTCCTCTGAGACAATCCATCAAGTCTTCAATTCTAGGTATGGGAAACCTATACCTTACAGTGATCTTGTTGATAGCCCTTGAGTCTATACAAAGCCTCCATTTTCCTCCTTTCTTGGATGCCAAAACTGCTAGTATTGCACAAGGACTGATGCTATTCTTTAATCTAGGAGTTATTGCACTTGCCTAACTACCTCTATGTTCTGATCTAGGGTAATCTTGTAGGTTGCCTTATTAGGCAATGAAGCACTAGGTACAAAGTCAATTTAATGACTTATCAGTCTCCTTGGGGGTAAAGTTGTAGGTGTTCCATCACTTACCATTTCCTTATATTTCTCAAGCATCTCTTGGACCTCAATGGGTAAGGGCTCTTATTTACATTTCTCTTCATCCTTAAGCTTAAGGAGAATGGCATATCCTCCACTATCTTCATGTTTAAGAGCCTCGATGAACTCCTTCCCACTACTCAAAAACACGCAATGAGTTTTAGATTGTGATTCATCTTCCTCCAAAAAAGATTGAATCTTGAAGGTTCTTCCTGTATTGCATAAAAATGTAATAAGAGGAATAAACACTAAGCAACTAATGCATATTCCTACATGATTATGAAAACCTCAAAATATGCAAGAAAACATGGAAATAAACATAACATGAAATGAAAAGAGTATAAACTATTCAAAATAGCACTTATGCAAACCTCATGAAATCATCAAGTGTAGATGATTTCATTGTTGTGGGATGTGGTTGCTCACTATTCCTGTAGCATAACAATGAGGTAGATAGTGTTTATGGAAATGCAGAGAGGGCTCTCCTTTTATAAGAAAATGGATGCAATGGACGGTTGAGATTCAATACAAGATGAAGGGCTAGGATCTCTCAGGATCAATGATGTGTCCATGAGGTGGAGGCCAAGTGGACTCCATGTGGATTAGGGTTTTTGACCATTTAAAGGCGGAAAGATTCTCACACGTGTGAGCAACCTTTGATGTGATAGGTCAATGACAAGTGTAAGAGGGTTGGAGGCTCAAAGTTTCTCACACATGTGTGAGACACCTTTGAAAGTGATGGGTCAATGACATGTGTAAGAGGTGTGGAAGATCATGTTTCCTCACACATGTGTGAGACAGATTTGGTTCACATGTGAAGGGGAACAATTGTGTAAGTGTGTAAGAGTCACATGTCACATGTGACTAGGGTTTGCTAATCCTTTGATTAGGATTGTGCAAATGATCAATGATGTGATTAGATGAGAAACTAAGATTAATTAGTGGATAAGTGGATTGACCTAGGTTAGAAGGATGGGTTAGGTTAGGAAAGTGAGATTAGGTGAGGGTTAAAGTTAGGAGCCATGTGCTCAAATATGATTAAATTTAATATTTAATTCCAAGTGGGATTAATTAAGTAAATGAAGTACTTAATTAAAGTGAATGAGCTAGGATTTAAATAAACCTTAGTTTATTTAAATCAAGGAAAGGTGAACATAATTAAATAAATGTAAATTTATTTAATTAAAGTAAGGTAATTAAATAAATAATAAATATCTATTTAATTGGCTAGGAAATGGGATTTGGACAATTTTACGTGTCTACATTTTGCCCCTCTTTGATAGAGCATTAGTAATGTTATATCAAAGAAGAATAAAATATAGTGGCTAGAAGGATAAGACTAGTAGCATGATGCCCCAGTCATGGAAGGATGAGGAAGGATGACAAGGGTGGAAAGGTATGCCCCCTCGAGAGGACATGTGGGTTAGGAGAACATGGATGTTCTCTCAAAATGGATGGGAGTATGCAAGGGAAGGGGAAAATGAAAGGAGTGATAAAGCTATGCTGCAATCATGTGAACAACCTAAGTTTGATATTGTATTCAACACTATGCACCAAGGTATGAGGAACCAAGATGACAATGTGTCAAGTACGTGATAAAAAGGGGTCTAATACAACCATATGCCTTATTAAACCATGATATGGAAGACCATGATTCCTGGGGACAATAGGATGCAAAGACCATGATAAATGCAAAAAATACTAATGCATACAAGTAACAAGCAATCATGCACAAAAAACCAAAAGCAAACCAAAACTTTGCCCCTAGTCAAGCTGAAAACCCATGAATGGACTGATTGATGATGATTGATTAAGGATGGCAAAGCTAAGAATAACTATAATGCGCATCCAAGGATTGGGAAGGATTCATCCCATGATAATGATGAATATGGTTAATGAATTATTAGCTGATTGGGTCAAATTGATGAATTGATTAAGGATTGATGTACAAGATTGCAAGATTAAATTGATTGAATTAGTATTGATTGCATAGTGAGATTTTTTCAATGTTTTGATTTTTTGATTTTATGGTGGATAGAAGAATGAACATGGATGAGATTAGAAGAATAGATATTGATAGGATGAAAAATGATGAGAGTAGAATAGAAATTGATTTGATGTGAAAGAATTAGAAGAAGGGAAAAATGATTGAAATTAGAGGATAAATGAATTTGATTGAAAAGAGTGGAAGAATTAGATTGAATGAATGTGGGATAAAATGGATTGGGACCAATGACAAGGGAGAGTCAAGACAATGTAAATGGAGGAAAAGCAATGTGATACGGTGGATGAAAGGAATGGTGAAAGGGTATGAGTGGCCAAATGATATGGTGTCAAAAAAATGTGGAGCCAAGGACCATGTTTCGAAGGAGTCCAAATGCCCCATACCAAAGATGGGAAAATGGAAGAAAATAAGGTGGGAAAGGATGTGTGAAAATGGAAAGATGGTATGAAGGTGAGTGTATGGAGGAGAGAAGGCATGTGCTCTACCAAAGCATGTATGAACATTTTGGTATTGTGCCTCTAATAGCAATCACAAGCATGGGCATGAAAGTGAAATGAAGAAGGGATATGCAAGGGAGGGTATGAAAAAGGGTGATGATCTGAAGGGTATGGATGCAATGTGGGATATGAAGTGGATGGGATGCATGGGACAACTGAGATCAAGGACATAGGAAAGGGGGATGAAAGTATGTAAGAGTATGGATGGAAAATGGATGAATGAACATGACAAGGACTATGGGAGGCAAGATATGGAGAACATGTCAAGATCAACTATATGGAAGAATTATGAGATGTATGTAGGAAAATGTATGGACATGGAACGTGCATATGGATGGATGAAAGGAGAGTGAAAGTCAAGATCAAAGATGGAAAAGGATGATGAACAGTAGATGGAAGTATGGAGGATATGTATGAAAGTTTGGTATGGATGGAGCTTGCCCCCAGTATAGAGTGCAAGTGGAAGAGGAAAAGTGAATGGATGGATAAGCGAAAGAGGAAGGCAATGAATACATGATAGGAAAATGAAGGGAGGACTCAAGCATCTATTTATATGGATGGTATCCCTTGATATGTATTTCTCTTTCTTTATTATTTTCAAGGAATTTATACTAGTTGCTCATAGATGTTGGTAGGGTAATGAAAAGAAGGATGAAGTGGATTGGGGAATGGAGGACAATGACTTATAAAAAGGTTTGGATGAAGGGGGTGGAGTGGGTGGGAGGAAGACATGGGTGATGGATGCTATGTTGGAAGATTGGTGAATGAGTGGATGAAGGAGGTGGAAAGATCATCATTGGCACACACCTTGAAGGGTGATGGAAAGGAGGAAATTTTGGAGGATATGTAGGAGAAAGGGTGGATTTTGGGATATAGGGACCCAAAATGGATGAAGGAGGTGATGGATTTAGGATGGTGCATTTGGGTATATAAGGACCCAAAATGGATGTGGAAGCCTTTGGATTAGCCAAATTGGATGTCATTTTGAATCTTTCTTTGAGATTCATTGCTACATTAAGTAGCTTTGGAATCCACATAATTTTTGCATTTTTTATTTTTAGCCCTTGTGGCCTTTTGATTTTGTGTTGGATCATATTTTTCTTTTCTTAAACATATCTTTTAGAGGGGACATGTTGATCCTTGGGCTTTTGTGGATTTTTGGCTTTATTCTCTTTTTCTTTTGCATCCAATTTGCTATCATTGGCCATGGTAGGGGTGTATGAAGATAAATGGGATGGAGAGTGTATGGATGGTGAACGTTGGAAGGAATTCAAGAATGCATGCCTTTGTTGATCTTGATTAGGAGCATGCGGGGATGAAGTTGCATACATGGATATGGTGGATGGATGTATATAAGGACCTAAAATGGAAGGAATGGATGAAGGGTTTGATGTGGAACATAAGGACCTAGAATGGATGGAAGGCAGGAAGGAATGGGAATATGGATATAAGGTCCTAAAATGGATGGTAGTGAGGAAGGAATAGTTGTAGATTTGGAAGGAGTGGAAGGCATACCAACATCTTGAGAAATTATTTCGTCAATGGGATGCTTATTATTTTCAACACAAGATGCGAGTCCAGGTATATGGGGTGCATGAGTGGATTGGATAGGTGTGATAGGATCATGTGGAGGATTAGGATCGTGAAGGGGATTATGAAGGATAATAGAATCTTGAGATGGCGTGGGATCACGAAAGGAAAATGTAGGGGTGCTTTGATCTTAACTTGAAAGAGGATCATGTAGTGGAATAAGTGGATCATGAGATGGAATAGGATCATGAGATGGAGTGGAGGGAATGGAACCATGAGATGGATTGATTTGATCTTGCCATGGAGGAGAGCTAGTGGATGGAGTGGAAGGAGAATCTTCATGAAGTGGAGAATTGATGGATGCTAAGTCTGGAGATGGAATAGAATTGGTGGTACATGGAATGTCTTGATCTTGATTAGGAAGGGAATCATGAGATGGACTAGGACGGATAGATGGATCTTGAGGGATAGAGGAACAATGGGATGGAGAAATGCTTGGATCTAGAGGAGAAGAGGAATCTATAATGTCATGCTTTGGAGGAAGGTCTTGAGATGGAATGGGGAGTATGAATTTGGGCGATTGGCTCTCTTCATTTTGTATTTTACACTTAGCCAAGAATTTATGTGAGAAAAACCCATTATGAGGTGGGGATGATTTTTTGGAGGATTAGGATTATGTGAAGGTGTAACTATGGGTAGAGGATATCATTGAGGGTGGGGGTTGGATGGGACATGAGGACTAGGATCTTCAAAACATGGGGGAAGAGGACACATGGCATGGAAGGTAGACTCCTTCTATTGACTTGCTAAGAGATAATTCTTTAATTTTTTCATTTCCATGGCAAGGGTATTTATGTTTGAGGAATTGTGTGGACTATGAATGGAATTGTATGTGGTGTAAGGATAAGGAGGTGGATTTCCCTTGTCAAAGGTAGAAGAATAATGAACATGAGATAGATGAGAGTAGGATATGAAGTGTTGAGGATGGATTTGATATGCAGGTTGAACAGGAGGTAGAACTCCATATTGTCTTTGAAGACTGTCAACCATTTGATTAAGCAAATTCAGATCCATAGATGTTAGGGGAAGAGTGATGAAAGATTTGATGATGGATTAAATATGAACTTTAGACTAGGAGCAATTTTGAACTTTGCGTTGATGTGATTTGAATTGGATTGGACTTGATATTGATTGGATTTGATTTGATTTGATTTGATATGATATTGATTGGATGAGGGTTTGATTTGATTTGATAAAAACCCTATGATATTGTAAACAAGTTAATGTGGGATTTGAATGAAAGTCCAATGGTGATGACAACACTCCTATGTCCAAAGTAGAAGATTTGATGAAAAGTTGAATTAGAGGAAGACGTGAATGAAATTAGAAAGATTGATTATGGAGGAAGATGTAAATGGATCGAATTAATAATTGATGAGAAATGACTGAATTTGACAAGGAATTGGATTAGAAGAATGATGATGTGAAGGATTGAATTAAGAATGCATTATGAGATTGGTGGAGGAAATTAGATCTTGATTTGGATTATGCATTATGACTAGGATGAAGATTATGGATTTGATTGAATGATGAGGAAATGATTTGGACGAGTGGAGATGATTAAGATGTTAAGGGATGATTTGAATGATGAAGACAAGAGATGGATGAGGGCGATGACTTTGATGATGTGGACAACTTGACTAAGAAGACCTAATCGAAGACTTGTTTTTGTTGTTTTAGAGATTTTTTAATATTTTTTTGGATTTTTGAATTTTTATAATTTTTTTGGATTTTTTAAAATTTGAGATTGCAAAAGAAAACAAGAAAATATATACAAGGCAAGTGGTAGTCGATATGTCCCCTTCAACAGGGGAAGATTTCAAACACTCAAGCACGTCAAACACACCAACAAACCTATAAGGTTGCAACTAGGATGTACAAGGATCAACTAGAGCATGTCCTCAATATACGCAAGGTATGTGAGGCCCAAATCTGTAGATGAAAGAAAATACTACCACACAGCCGAGGGGGGATGGTAACCCAAATCTCCTCCTTCACTTCCCAAAGGTATAAAGTTCTTTGGGGCTTAGCCAAGAGTGACAATATTTTTCTTCCAAGAAAGGTGTCTTTCAATTCACCTCCCGATTTTTATACTCTACCAAAACACTGGAGTTGAGGTCGTCCCAAGGGGTGATGAAATACCCAAGCAGGCCTCCTAAAAAAAATGAAAAAAAAGACCACTTATTTCTTGTGCATCCAAGATCACCCAAAGGCGCATTTCAGTCATCCTTGCCAAACTCTTTTAGGCCAATTTTATGTTTGATGATTAGTATTATTGTTTTAGAGATTATCAGATGTTGTTTTACACTCAGTTTATTATATGAAGATATTACTTGGTACTCTATATTTCATGTATGTATGATGATTATTTAATGTTTTCAGTTATCGATGATGATTAGTTAGATGGTTTATTATCACATGTGCTTTCGTATGGATACTTACCCCATACTGCATGTGTATGGTGCGTGTGTTTGTTTTTCTTTATGTATGGTGTTTCTAATGTGGTTAAGGAAGGGAGTCGTAGTCACTTGCTAGTTGGGATCTACACAATGCACCACTTCCTGTCATTGTCTGTTTAGCTTAGAATATTGTGTTTGTACATGCATGGATTTTATGCAGGTTGCAGGTACCTAGTATCAACTTCCCTGAATTGCCAGGATGAGCGTACCCTATCGCATTATCTCAATGGTAAGAGAGGGGAGATAAACTCTTAAGTCCAAATCCTAAACCCTTTAGCCAATTGTCCTAATTGATAATTAGGAAAGGTATCTGAGTTAAGTACCCTCTAAATGCATGAAATGATGTTATTTCGTGATTATAACCCTTTTTGTTTGATTTAGTATGTGTTTTTCTATGATGGGTTTTCGTATGTTGCTTTATGAGTCCTTGATGTATTTTCTATTAATTAAATCTAATTAAATAGATTAATTAATGATTTAATTTAATGGAGAATTAATATGATATTTTTAAATATTTAATTAATTGAGAAATTAATTAAATAAAAGAATTAAAATTAGGAGATAAAAGTTTAAGGATAATCTAGAACATGATAATATTTATTTAATTTAATAATAATCTATCTAGAGTTCATTTTTAAATAAATGCTAAATATTATTGTTATTTAAATTAATTAAATATTTTATCAATTAAGTTTCTAAAATAAATTAAAAGTTGAAAGATATTAAATTATTAAAGTTTCTAGATCACATGATGTGAGCTTGAGTTGAAAATAAAAGAAATAAATTAAAAGATAAAATAAGTAGAAATAATAATGTTATTTTAATTTCATAAGTGCGCATGGGATTAAAAGTAATAAAGATTAAAAATAGAAGTCAAGTGGAATATTAAATAAAGTTATTTAATAATTCATTTAAGGTGCATTAAAAGATAAAGCATAGAATTAATACAAGTTAATTGGAGAGTTAACTCAGTTGAGCAAAGAGTCCTCTTGGGTGAATGCACAATTAGTGCCTCGATTTGAGGAGAAAACTCTTTATCACAACTTTGGGGTTCATTTTTGGGGAGACACAAATTTGGACAGCAAATTTTGGGAAAGAATTTTGGGGAGACAGGAATTTTGGAGACATCTTTTGGCAGCAAATTTCAAAAGGAGAATTCTAGGAAAGTCTTCAAAGGAAAGTTATTGAGAGGAGCGAATTCTCTCACAGTTTCTTTTTCAGGTTTTCGAATTAGCATCAGGATCAGGTAGGGTCTTGTGTTCACTGATTAATTACATAATTTTTCCTACTTCTTGTCTTCTTCGTGACTGTAGATTCTCTGTGATGAAAGTTTATACATTCCAATATTGAAAATTAATAGATGCTTGTCAATTAATCTTCTGTACATGTAGGGATTAGAAAGAAAATGGAGAAACCCTCGTTTCAAGATTAAGGAATTATTGTATTTATTTGGGTGGGATCTAAAATTAAAAAGAAAATTCATAAGGTTGGAATTATTTTCTCTATCAAGTTAAAGAAAGAGACAATTTCAAATATATATATATATATATATATATATATATATATATATATATATATATATATATATATATATATATATATATATATATTAAAATGAATTGTTTAATAAATTTTTTTATTTGTAAATTTTATAACATAAATAAATTAATTAATTGAAATTATAACAAAGCGTTTATATTTAAAAATAAATTTAAAAATAATAATAATAATAAAATAAATAAAAATTATTTGGTGGGGGGAATACCCCCACTCATGCCTTTATTAAAAGCAGGCCGATTGCGATAGCAGTCGTGCGCTGTGGTACTGTGCAGGCAGCGATTTTTATAAATCGCTTTGTAAACATTCGTTTTACAAAAAAAAACTATATTATATGTCCTTTGTTATATGAAAAGGAAAATTCAATTTTTGTTATAAGTTTTTAATTTATATAAATTTGTAATTATTTTTATATAAATTTTTTAATATTGATTATAATTTTATTAATAAATTTTATTAAATAATAATTTTATTATTATTTTAATGATAAGTTTTATAATAATTATTAAGAGGATTAAACTCTAAATTTTTTTAGTCGTTAATTAATTAAGTTAATTAACGATATAAATATATATATATATATATACATATGTTGTTTTTTAGAAAATTGTTAATGATTGTTAATTAATAATTAATTATTATTAAATAATTATTAATTATTAATTTTTTTTAAAAAAATTGTAAATGAATATTGAAATTGAGTTGCGCTAATGATAAATAATAATTAATAATGTTAAGTATGTTTATCATTTAGAAATTTGATTTTTTTGGGTTTGGGTTTATGTTTATTTAATAATCAACTATTATAATTATATTAAATAAATGATTACTTTTTAAATCATGATATGATGTGATAAACAAGAATGAATCTAATTGCAAGGGTAAAAAAAAATTATGATTCTTATCTACCTGGAAACCTCATTGATTAACATGTTTTCAATCAAACCAAAACTTGATACCTACATTTTTTTTTATATATGATGTTTGCGTTTTGGGGTTTTTTGGGGATTGATTAGATGTTGACCAATTTAGGTGGTTACCAGAGGCTCGGGGGTTTATGTGATTGAGATGTTATGTTCATTTGGGCTCGATCTTTTAAACCCAACCATGGTGATGTGATCAGGATGCTCTATGACATGTTTGTATTTATTGAATGATATTACTTTCCAGTTTTCTTGTGTGAAGCTGAGGTGTTTTTAAGTGATTGTTTTAATGATGTCATGTTGTGACATGTTTTGACTCGACCATTTTGGAGTCTTCGATCAGTATTGTGATCTGTTATTGGGATACTTGTTGGTTGCTCGTTGGAGAACCATTGGATATTGTGACTTATCATTGATGCCTTCAGTTGCTGATAGAGAACTGTTGTGATTATTATTTGATGCTTTCCAGTTTCTTGTGGAGAACTGATGTGACTATTGTGGTTTATCTTTTGATGCTTTCCAGTCGCTTATATAGGAATGAGGTGATTTTGTGTCTTGTGATTTCATGAGCTTAGGGTAGGTTATCTATGTGTAGTGTCGGGAAGTGGCTTGCAATGAGGGACGGGAGACCCGAAGTGGCTTTGGGGATGACTCATTGTAAGTTGTTTGTTTTAATAAGTGAAAACATCTCACCTAAATACTGACTTAAATGAACCTAATAAGATAACTGTATGTTCTCTCCCATGCCTTGAGTGCTAGTACAGACTAGGATGGGGTAGAGAGAACGCTTGGTTGCGACCTTGCATTCCATAGTATGCCTTGTCAGTATGAGAGGGTACTAGTGGCCGCAGGATTACTAGGGACCTGAGATTCCTGAGGGATTGCTTGGGTAACTTCCAATTGGATTCATGTGATGACACTTTCCCGCTTGCATAGTAGGTCTCCTACGTGTCTTGTGTGCCTCTGGGTCTAGATGTCTATCTATGTTGGAACTTTTGAGTTAGTATACTTTTAGGATTTCCCAGACTTAGAGAGTACTTGTGTTTTGTATTTTGATATCCTATTTGGGACTTGAGACTATCTCCTCAGCACAGTGGGAGTGGACCATTTAGGTTCCACGTGGTCGGGTGGTAGTGCTTTTACTCTTACCATTGAGATCCGTTCGTGGTCACCGTGACTGGAGCTTTCTTGGTTGGCATTTACCTTCACTATGTTCTTGGATCATTATGATGTGTGGTTAGATTTTATGATGAATGTTTTATCATTATGGATGTATGGATGTATCATGTATGGTGAATGGTTTCATTTATTTTTACTGTACTTTGTATCATGGATTTGTGGAGGTTGATGCATTTCTATTTTTACATATGTGTATTCTTTTAAGCCTTTCATACCCTGTGACATGTACAGTGGATGATTGAGCATTCCGAATTAATTTGCCAAGAGGCATTCGGAACAAATGTATATTATATGGACATTGGACTTTTCATTATTCTTTCATATGGATGTATTAAATGATGGACTTTATTTTAGATTAAATTTAAAAGTGACTCAACGTCTTGGGATCCTTAAGGAATGTAACCTGTTATGTATGTTTGTTGATGATTATATGTTATTGCTTCCACTACTATGTGTTTGATGTGTATGTTATACATTCTTACTTTTAAAAAAAAAAATGTTTAGCAAACTTAGTAAAACTTTAGGATTATTTCTTTTGGATCTCTTGGCAGGGCGTTACACAGAACACTGGAGTTGAGGTCATCCCAAGGGGTGATGAAATACCCAAGCAGGCCTCCTAAAAAAAATGAAAAAAAAGACCACTTATTTCTTGTGCATCCAAGATCACCCAAAGGTGCGAGGGGAGAGAATACATAAGTGGCCTTAGGGTTCAAAAGACACATGTTCTTTCCCAATGAAACTTTAGGCTTTCTAATCTATGTTGAAGACAAATGTGATTAAACCATACAATGTTCTTTCCAACTTGAAATCGTCGTCAACATAAATGAAAGCGCAGATTGATCAACAAGAAAGTAAATCGAGCATGTGAATAAGAAAATTTGACAAGGAAAGAATCAAATTCCCTTTAGGCATTCAAGATTGAGTTTGAGTATTTTAGCATTAACCATGCATTCAAAGATGAGTGTTTAGGCATACAAGTTCATTCCTAAAACAAAATTAAAGCAAAAACCTGCAAGCAATATGGTTAGTGAGAAAATATCCCTGCAAAACCACAAGTTAGTGCATCGAAAACCCTACAATGAAAGTGTTAACACAAAGTTTGGTCTTTGACAAAAAAATCGAGGATCTAAACAGCATCAAAATCTTTAAAAACTTGCACCATGATGATGGGCTTGGAACTAGCTTTCTAGCAATATTTCATTTTTTGAAAACGGAGTTCGTATGTTCAAGTTATGAGCAAAAAACCAAGGGTTGCTCCTTATGGTCTTAGAAGGACATGGAATGTTGATGCAGTGATGACATTAGTGACCTGCGAGGTTAAATTTGACGGTTAGCTGTATGTCAAGCAATTTTTTGTTTTGTTTTTTGACTATTTTTGAAAAAAAGAAATCTGCTTGGTTAGTAAAAAGATTTTTTTAAAAAAATAAATAAAATTTTAATTTTTTAAAATAAAGTTTTAAAAAACATACAATAATAATACTTAAAATTTAAACTAAGTATATAAAAAAAAATTTTAAAAAAAAATTGGAAGGAAGCCGAAGGGGTTTTAGAGGTTGGGCGGAGGAGGAGTGGCGAGTTAGGGCAGAGGGGGTCGAGCGTAGAGGGGGCCAAGGATGGTGGAGGGAGCGTAGAGGTGGAGGGACAGTCTGCGAAGGAGGTGGCTGGCTGACTGGTGGTGGTGCGGACGAGGGAGATGAGGTCACGGTAGTGGCTGGCTTCGGTGGGCAGAGGAGTGTTGCAGGCCGGCGAAGGCAGCCAAGCGGGGAAGGGTTTGAAGGAAGCGGCCGCATAAAGGAGGAGATGTTGCAGCTGAGTGCAGGGAGGATGAGATGCCATGGCTGAGGGGAGAAGTAGGGAGCGAGGATTGGTTTGCAGGCAGAGCGGCAGATAAGTGGAAGCGGGGGAGAAGGGTTAGCAAGGGATGGTCATGGAGGTGGCGGCAGTCGTAGAGCCACGTGGTAGAAGAGGTGGACTGTGGTAGCAGAGGGTTAAGAAGCTCCACCACGATCGATGGTGGAGGGGCCATGGGTTATGGGCGAGATCGAGGGCGAGAGTCACTGAGGGGCTGTGGCGGCGGTTTAATAGTGGAGTGGAACAAAATTTCAGGCCACAGGCAGTGGCAGGATTTCAGGCCGTAGAAGGAGGAAGATGGTCATGGAGGCGAGGGGTTACGACGGATGTAGAAGGGAAGTGGAGCCGCCAAACTGGCAGGGCAGGTGGTGGAGAGTGGTCATGGGCAGACAGGAGAGAGGAAGTGCCTGCAAGGTGGCGAGTTGGTGGAGCTACCTGCGGGGGCGGCGCTCACGATGGAGGCTGCAGGTGGCCGACCCTGCAAAAAGGGTTTAAAATTTTATTTTATTTTTTAAAATCTTTTATTTTGTTTTTTTTTTTAATAATTTTGTTTTTGTTTTTCATTTGATTTTTGATTTATATTTTTTTTTAAAAAAACTAACAAACAACTTTTTACATATATAAATGCTAACCCCTTTTCTAAAAATAAATAAATTGTTTTTTGAATTTATTTAAACTAAGTTCTAACACACTTTTTTTTTTGTGTTTTTTTTTAGTTTTAAATTTAAACTAACAAATATGAACTAGCTAATATGTACCCTATTTTTTTAAAACCATTTACATATGTAAAGAGCAAAGCATAAAGCAATTTTTTTGTTTGTTATTTTTTAAAACATAAATAACATAAAGCAAAAATAAAGGAAACCCACCCCTCCCCCCCCCCCCTCCCCCACTTTTTTTTTCAAACCTATTTATCTATTAACAAAGGAGTATTTTTTTCCTCTCTTTTTTAGTTTTCCAATTAACGAAGTATACATAATGCATATACACTCCTACAACTTAGAAATAGGGAAACAAGAAATATAAAGTGTTGTATGTCAAAAAACTTCCCTTATGTGCTCCAAACACGATGATGGGCTTTATGGCTTGATTAAAGGCTCCTTGTGAAACTTGATCTCCAAATGCAAGTCTTCAACCTACAAGTTTGAAAACTCACAAAATCCTCAAAAACACATTAGATTGTTAGTTTGAACCCGTGAAGTGAGTCCCACCGGGCGTGCCAAAATGTATTGCATAAAAATGTAATAAGAGGAATAAACACTAAGAAACTAATGCATATTCCTACATGATTATGCAAACCACAAAATATGCAAGAAAACATGGAAATAAACATAACATGAAATCAAAAGAGTATAAACTATTCAAAATAACACATATGCAAACCTCATGAAATCATCAAGTGTAGATTATTTCATTGTTGTGGGATGTGGTTGCTCACTATTCCTACAGCATAACAATGAGGTATATAGTGCTTATGGAAATGAGGAGAGGGCTCTCCTTTTATAAGAAAATGAATGCAATGGACGGTTGAGATTCAATGCAAGATGAAGGGTTAGGATCTCTCAGGATCAATGAGGTGTCCATGAGGTGGAGGCCAAGTGGACTCCATGTGGATTAGGGTTTTTGACCATTCAAAGGGGGAAAGATGCTCACAAATGTGTGAGCAACCTTTGATGTGATAGGTCAATGACAAGTGTAAGAGGGTTGGAGGCTCAAGGTTTCTCACACATGTGTGAGACACCTTTGAAAGTGATGGGTCAATGACATGTGTAAGAGGTGTGGAAGATCATGTTTCCTCACACATGTGTGAGACACATTTGGTTCACATGTGAAGGGGGACAATTGTGTAAGTGTGTAAGAGTCACATGTCACATGTGACTAGGGTTTGCTAATCCTTTGATTAGGATTGTGCAAATGATCAATGATGTGATTAGATGAGAAACTAAGATTAATTAGTGGATAAGTGGATTGACCTAGGTTAGAAGGATGGGTTAGGTTAGGAAAGTGAGGTTAGGTGAGGGTTAAAGTTAGGAGCCATGTGCTCAAATAGGATTAAATTTAATATTTAATTCCGAGTGGGATTAGAAGGGGATTAATTAAGTAAACGAAGTACTTAATTAAAGTGAATGGGCTAGGATTTAAATAAACCTTAGTTTATTTAAATCAAGGAAAGGTGAACATAATTAAATAAATATAAATTTATTTAATTAAGGTAGGGTAATTAAATAAATAATAAATATCTATTTAATTGGCTAGGAAACAGGATTTGGACAATTTTAGGTGTCTACACTTCCATCCTCCTTGAAAGAGATAGAATTCTCCTTTCCATCATAGATAACATCTCTATCATATTACCATGGTCTGCCCAGTAGTAGATGGCAGGAATCCATAGGGAATATGTCATAAAGCAATTTGTCCTTGTAGCCTATAATTAAAAATACAACCAAAGTTTGCTCATTCACCAACACACTTTGCCCTTTGTTCAACCATGTAACCTTTTATAGATTATGATATTGTTTGTGGAGCCTAAATCTACAATCACCTTGTACACCTTGCCCAAAATCTTACACCTAATTTTGAACAAGGCTCTCTTATGTTTGGGTTCATCCCTAGCTAGCTGTCTAATCAACACTCTCTTCAACATTAAGTTCTATCCTTTCTCTAACTCAATATGATCTACCTCAAATACCTTAGATCTCATGGAGTCCTCTTGAGCATAGGAAACTCTCTTGTCTCCACTTGAAGAAGTAGGCTTGTCAAGACATCTATATGCAAGTTGGCCCAATTGACCATAGATGTAACACTTCATGCTTGAAAAATATGAGTTGATCCTACCTATACCTCTTCCTCTATTTGAGCCTCCTTGATTTCCTCTTCCTCTTGAATAACCTCCCCTTGGAGTAGATTCACTACCCTGCTCTACTAGCTTGGATTCACCTTGATTTCTCTGATCATTGACTCTACCCTAGTATCCACCTCTATGCCCTCTTTGATCTCTTCCTCAACCTCTACCTTTGAAGTTTGAATCACCCTTCTTCATGTTCTTCTCTTCCACCTTAAGTGCCAATTAATGACACTTCTAATTAGTTCTAGGAGTTCATAGGCTTAGTTCCTCTGGATGCTCCATTTAAGCCCACCCACGTATCTTTCTACCTTAACAGGTTCCTCTTCCTAAATCTTTAATCTTAGGCATAGTTTTTGGAATTCCTTTGTATAAGACGCCACATCTAAGTCCTTCTACTTCAAACCTTGCCTCTTTCTATGTAACTGTACCTTGTAATCTTTTGGTAGATAGTTTTCCTTCACTTTGTTCACCATAGAATTCTAGTTAGCTGTAGGCTTCCTGCCCATGTTGACCCTTTCATCCTACAAGTACTTCCACCATGTCAATGTTGATCCCCTGAGTCTTGATTTGGAAACCTTCACATTTTGTGCCTCTGTGACTTCTTTACATTCAAAATGGTTCTCTATCCCCTCAATCCATTCCATCACAGTATCTATGTCCATCCTTTCATTATAGAATGGGATTCCTTCTAGGGCTTTTCCTCCTAGTGATTTGATGGCCTTCAAGAATGGCTCTTCATTCAAGTGGAGGGTATGGTTTAGGTATGATGTCCTCCTCATCAAACTTTACCTTTCCTTTTTCACTACTTCCACCTTCTTCAACTTTATTCTTGGCTGCTTCAACAACTTCTTCTAGCTTAGTCTTCATTTCTTCTAGGGCTTCTTCAGGGATTCTATTTTTCTCCTTTTTCTCACCCATCTCCTTGGTTAACTTTGCATTAGTCACCATATTTATTTCACCTACTGACTCTTCTGCAATTTGAAACATCTATCCATAATCCCAAATCTTTTGAGGCTCTGATACCACCCTGATGTAAGTACAAGTCTTGCTTCTCAACCCTAAATTCTTGTATGGTTTTCTCTAGGCCTCTTCTTTATCCTAACAAGGTTCTTATACTAACCCTAACTTGGAAGGATCACAACTCCAATCATTTCCCTTTTGAACTTGTCCGCACTAATGTAGAACCTAGCTTCATTGGAGCAATGCTCCTTAGATGCTCTAATGGCTCACCTATACCAATTTCCCTCATATGGCCACAATATACTCAACATGAAGGGAGGGTATTGTCCCTTGAGTTTTGAGACCATTACAATACTCACCCATCAAAAATCCATTGAAATCTATATCGATTCCAAGAAACTGCTCCAATTTAGGCCTAAAAGGGCTACAAGGAATTAGGCCTCCAAACTTACTTTGTAACACTTAATTTTGAAAAAATCTTAACGAGGTACAAAACTAACTTCATATTCAGATACCATTTGGGAGATCTTTTGGATTCACCTAGTCTCATTTCTCCAATCTATCCGTACAGTGGAATGTTGATTTTCAACCTTATATCAAGGGTTTTCTAATTTAATGACTAGAAATACAAGGATTTGGTCAAAATCTCATTAAAATAGGTCTCTAGAAGGTCTCCTTTTGCATAGAGATTCTCCACTCTCATATCTTTCTCTCCATCCACTTGGATTGAAGCAATTAAGGCATTCAATCCCCTCATCTATTGTTTCAATCACTGTGATACCTAACCATGCTCTCTTCCAAGGCCCATGCACTTGCATTCTTATAGTACAAGGAGTCTTCTCACACATTGCAAGAGACTGTACCATTTCCATAGTGGAAAGGTGAGTTAAGACTCCATTTTCCCAAATTGCTTGGTTTAGGACAACAACTAAGCAAAAACCAAAATATTTACAAAAAGAGAATGAAATGGATCCCACAAACTATCTACTCACACACAGAACTAGTAAATCACATCTAACAACTCATGCATATGGTACATTACAAAATTTAATCCATCAAATGTCCTCGAGAATCCAAAAACCCATTCTGTGACAAAATAAACCCTAAAACATACTTGCTCATTCAACAAAGTTCCTTCAAGTTCACAATGTCATCCAACCCTTGTTCAAGGTTGAAGGAGTCCTTATATAGACTCATTCTCTATATTCCAACCACTTTGAGGTGGTTATGAAACCTCTTACTCAAAATTGACTTTTTGCAATAAAGGTTGTCATGACAACTTATGCAATTTTTGCAAAGTTGTCATGCAACTTGACAACTTTTTGTCCACATGGACCAGGCTTGGTCAAAGCCCCCTGAAACTTTGACAAATGTTTGAATATGTCATTTGGGACATGAAACTAGCATTCCATCTCTTCCTTGTCTAATCTAGCCCTCTAGATGCACAAATGTCCCTATTAGCAAGATGACAACACTTGCACTTTACCTAACAACTTGGACAAATAAGTGATCTTGCATGGTCCCAAGGACCCAACTTGACCTCCTAATGGATAAACCATACTCCAAGACTCATGAGCCCCCCTTATTATCTTAGTGGCTTGGCTAAGGCCAATATAAGACAAAACTCAACTAGGAACCCTAAGTTAATGAATAGGAAGAAAATAGGGCCTATCCTCAACCCAAATTCCCATAAGAAATTATCCAAATTGATTAAGTACAAGAAAGTAATCAATGCACAAATGGATTAAGTAATGGAGAATAGGGAGAAAGGAGATCCTATGGTCTTACTATTTGAAAAGTATGTGCTTAAATCTTGAATAGATAAAAGACAAATACTTACCTTGAAATAGGATAAATCTGGAAAATGTTGATTTCTGATGTCTGTGTACAGTTTCGAGGATCTCTGCAACCTCTTTCGAATAGGAAATGTCGAGACAGAGAAAACCCAGAAAACTTTTATCCTTTTGAAGGGAGGTCGACCTTGACACTGATAATGGGGCACAATCTTACCCTAAGGCATAAATGTACCCTGAAAAGTTGACCTTGACCTACACTACTTTGATGAAATTTTTGTTCATAGATCCTGCAAGTTCGATGAAAAGGGTATCCAAATCTGCTCTTTAATTCATTGTTCCACACCTGTATCTGCAAGAAAATGGTTTTGTTGTTTGGATGAGGGGTTTGCCTTGGTGAAACCCTAGTTTTGAATCAACCTTAATAATATAATTGAAATAAGGAATGCTAATAAGTAGGAGATAATTTCCACAGCAAGTCAAATTTTGATATTGCTATCAAGATTTAACTGTGTGATTTAGCTTAGGCTAGAGTAGTACTGGGATGGGTGACCTCCGAGGAAGTCTCAGTGCTTCACCCCTGTGAGCATTACCTAGATCCAATGAGTGCTAAGTGTTCCATTTATTCTCATGAGAGATGGATTCATGTTGAATCACTACTCATGAAACATGGGTCAATGAGTTTGACTCAAAAATCACACAGTTAAATCCTGATAGCAATATCACAATAAGGAATGCTAGCAAGTAGTAGAAGTAAATCTAACAATGAAGCTATGAAATGTAAACAAGTAAATCTAGCAGTTATATTTGAAATGTAAACAAGTATAGTGATATAAAACTTGAACATAACATTAGAAAATGTAAATAAAAACCTCCATGATTGTATGCTTTGAATCCACCTTGATAGAAGAATGAATAAATCTTGAAGATGAACAAAGGATCTTGAAGGAAGATCACACCACCATGATGGCTAGATCTAGGGTTTGAATGATGAATCTTGAATGCTTGAACCAAATCCCTTCAAAGGCTTGAATGCTTCAATCCTTAATCTTCAACAGAAAACTCGAATGCTTGAATGATAAAATGCTTGTTTACTTGAAAATGGATGCTTGATAATGGATTGTAGATGCTCTTCATAAAAATTAGATAATAACTTCGCTCATAGATCGTGGATGTGCTTACGAATCATGGATGATAAAATGAGGGAAGAAGGCTTCCTTATATAGAGATCTAGGGCACAAATCCTAGAGAAGGCCGACATGGGAGCATTAAATCCCAATTAACCTTAACCCCTAGAAATAGACCTAGATTAAATGAAATCTAAGAGCCTACCATTCCAAAACCTGAGACAGTCGACCTAGAAGCAAAAAAAATGAAACTTTTCAAAGGTCGATGTCCCAAAACCTTTGAAAATTGAAAAATGGACCTGGAGTCAATGACAAGGTCGACCCTACCCTAGGTTAGGGTTGAGGTCATCCTTGACCTAGGTCAAGGTTGAGGTCGACCTTGACATAAAAGGTTGTCCTTGACCTAAAAAGTCAAATTCCTCAATTTCACAAAGAAAATTATCAGAAATAGGTTAGAAATAGAGAGAGAGAGAGAGAGAGAGAGAGAGAGAGAGAGAGAGAGAGAGAGAGAGAGAGAGAGAGAGAGAATAGGGGGAAAACTACCAGATCCATGCAAAAACCTATTTGAGGCACTTGACATGAGCCCAAACCACTTACTTGGAGGGCTAAACACTCTTAACATGGAAGTGCTTCCATTTTAAGATGATACATTTAGCCCCCACTTTAGGAAGAGTGTGAACTCAATGCAAACTCTGAGTAAAGGATAAGAAAGAAGAGGTCCAAGTGGATTCTTCATGAGATAAAATAACACTTAACTAAGGACACAAGCCCCTAGGCTAAGGATTCTAGCTCAACATACATGCACAAGGGTGCGAAAACCAAAAGAAAACTGAGAAACCACAAAAGAAAGGGTTAGTACTAAACAAACCCAAATCAACTAGCATAAGAAACCTCAGTAATAAATATTTCTCATACTAATATCATATTTGGAAAACTATCATAAAAACATAAATGATTACATAAGAAAGACAAGAGCAATACTATAAATAACATAGCTTCATGATCTAGTCCTACTAGCATGAAAGCGAAAAGAAAGAAAAGAAGAAGTGATTAACTCTCCTAGTAAGATGCCCACCTTACCATGAATCGCCATGGGAGAGGGAGAGCCGAATAGGTGGCCAAACTTGATAGTTCACCCAAAAACTGTGCTTGCAATTATAATGCATCTTCTAACAGCTTCTGGAATATCCATAGATCCACCTGCTTCTATCACTGTGAATATGAAATGTGTGTCTCCTCAGGATTTAGAAAGTATGTGTGTTACCTTCTTAAGATTTAGCATATTGAAAAATTGAAAAATGTATATCTCTTTAGGATTTAGCCACTTATGTGCATTACCTTCGGAGTATTTAGCAATGTATGTCCCTTCAAGATTTAGCAACTTATGTGTGTTACCTTCAGAGGATTTAGCATATATAAAAAAATAAAATGAAAAATGTGTATCTCTTCAAGATTTAGCAACTTATGTGCATTACGTTCCAATATTTAGCATAAAATAAAAAAACTATAGTACAAGGGAGACCCTATATATATGTTCCCCTCCTTATCGTGGCTATCTATGAGACATGATAAGGAAGAGAAAGAGGATACCTATTTCATAGGGCAAGGAGATATCCTATTTAACAACAATGTATACCATATTCTTAACGAGGGATATTGACCCATACATCCAAGAGTATAGATAATCATTAAAAGGATTTGTCACTTATGGAAAAAAGATCCTCAAAGAAAGAGATCTTATCAACAAGACCCTCAACATAGAGGAATAATTTTAGATAAAATATCATCTTTCAAAGATAAACCAAGTCAAAACAAAGATCCAATCATCAAGCCCCTTATAAAGAAGAGGAAAAGGAATCTTTGGAATGAGGAAAGCAACTCTAACACCAAAGCAAGGGTAAGAGTTTATAAAGAACATAATTTAAAACATAGAGAAGAGGTGATAACCTAGGATAACAACCTCTTATATAAAAAGATTATCCATAGTCAAAACATCTATCAATATGAAGAAATAATATTGCGATATAAGTAAGTACCACTAAGCTAAGGAAAGCAATTCCCTAGACAAAGAGAAAGAAGGAAGAACCTTGCCCCCTAGGAAGGAAGACAAGGGATACCTTTTCAAAATAAATTTCTTAGAAAAGATATCTTGAACATAGCATGATAGAAAATAGGAGGAAAGAATACCAACTAAGCCAAATAAAAGGCCTACTGGATCTGAGGAGACTAGATAAAAATACACCTCTTGTCACCCAATCCAAAGACAAGAGGAGAAGATATCTATATTATATTAGAAGGAGGGGAATCCTCTATATCAAAATTATGAAGGAATTGTAAAATTGCATGAGAGTGAGATATAATTCCTAAACTAGCTCGTTCACAAGCATACAATTTGAAATGTCTACAATCAACAAGTAAGTGCATATTGTAATAATGAAAATGACATTTGTAGTTGGATAAGGTCTATTGGTATAGGTTTAAATATTTCTTTTTTGAAATTCATCACTTCAATATACAACTGTTTAGCCACCTCTTGATGAATATCAGAGTTATCTAAAGTAGGTGTAGGGAGAAGTATATGAAGAGGAGGATGATGATTAACATCACCCACCTTAACTTGAGATTTCGAACAACCAACACCATGAAAATCTAGTTTACAGGGTATATGAACTAGATACTTAATACTATGTTCATTAACTCCAAGCCCTAAACCTCTATAACCTTGTTTAGTTATCAAATTATATCCTGTAGTGTACATATCATGTAAATCTTCTACAGGAGGTGATTGTTTATCATGTTCATAAGTAAAGGTTGTATAAGGTGGAATAATAGGTTTTGAAGAAGTTTCTTTACCCTTTCCTTTAATATCATCGTGAATTAGAGGAGAAGGTAAATCAAAAAAATCTTGCACATCTGCATCCTGAATTATAGCTTGAAGTTCATCATAAGTATGGGAAGAACAAGGATTAACAAATGGAGAATTAGACATCGGAATAGGAATAATAAGATTCAGATTAAGAAGATTAAGAGATGGTGTACCATCTACCAAATCCTTCACATAATCCAAAAGAGCAATAAGTTTACCACATGAATCCTTAATGAAAGTTTTGAATGTAGGAAGACTAGTATCGATTAAATTCACAAAAGCATAAGTGAGAATAAAATGAAAGATCATGAACATAATAAAATGAATAATACTCTCATAAACCTCATAATTATGGTAAAGAGATGCTAAAATAAGGGTAATAAAAAACATAACCATACACCAAAGCATCTTCATAGCAAATGAAATGCAAGGAATGTTTTTGTATTTTATTAAATATATAGTTTTTTTTGTTTGTATTTTTGAATTTTAAAATGCAAGAGCTGAAATGAAAGCTAATCTTAATGCAAGAAAATACCTAACAAATATGAAATGAAATTCAACACCACAAAACACAATAGGGCATCTAATTCCACAAAAGAAAATAAGGTAAGTGTTTTGGGTTCACCAAAAGGAATAGGAAGAAAATAGGGCCTATCCTCAACCCGAATTCCCAAAAGAAATGATCCAAATTGAATAAGCACAATAAAGTGATCAATGCACAAATGGATAAAGTAATGGAGAATAGGGAGAAAGGAGATCCTATGGTCTTACTATTTGAAAAGTACGTGCTTAAATCTTGAATAGATAAAAGACAAATACTTACCTTGAAATAGGATAAATTTGGAAAATGTTGATTTTTGATGTATGTGTATAGTTTTGGGGATCTTTGCAACCTGTTCCAGACTAGAAATGTCGAGACGGAGAAAACCCATAAAACTTTTCTCCTTTTAAAGGGAGTTCGACCTTGACCCTGATAGCGGGGCACAATCTTACCTTAGGGCACAATTGTACCCCAAAAAGTCAACCTTGACCTACACTACTCTAATGAAATTTCTATTCATGGATCCTACAAGTTTGACAAAAAGGGTATCCAAATTTGCTCTTTAATTTGTTGTTCCACACCTATATCTGCAAGAAAAATGGTTTTGTTGTTTGGATGAGGGGTTTGCCTTGGTCAAACCTTGGTTTTGAATCAACCTTAATAATGGAATTGAAATAACAAGTAGTAGAAGTAAATCTAACAAAAAATCTATGATATTCAATAGATATGAAATTGTATTTGAAATATAAACGAGTATACTGATATACAAGCTTGAACATAACATTAGCAAATGTAAATCAAAACCTCCATGATTGTATGCTTTGAATCCACCTTGATAGAAGAATGAATAAATCTTGAAGATGAACAAAGGATCTTGAAGGAAGATTACACCACCATGATGACTAGATCTAGGGTTTGAATGATGAATCTTGAATGCTTGAACCAAATCCCTTCAAAGGCTTGAATGCTTGAATCCTTGATCTTCAATGGAAAACCTGAATGCTTAAATGATAGAATGCTTTTTCACTTGAAAATGGATGCTTGATAATGGATTGTAGATGCTCTTTATAAAAAGTAGATCATAACATCGCTCATAGATCATGGATGCGTTTATGAATCATGGATGATAAAATGAGGGAAGAAGGCTTCCTTATATAGAGATCTAGGGCACAAACTCATAGAGAAGGCTGACATGGGAGAATTAAATCACAATTAACCTTAACCCCTGGAAATGGACCTTAGATTAAATGAAATCTAAGAGTCTACCATTCCGACACTCAAAACAGCTGACCCAGAAGCAAAAAAATGAAACTTTCCAAAGGTCGATGTCCTAAAACCTCCAAAAATTGAAAAATGGACCTAGGGTCAAGGATGAGGTTGACTCTACCCTAAGTCAAGGTTGAGGTTGAGGTTGACCTAGAAAGTCAAAGTCCTCAGTTTCATAGAGAAAATTATCAAAAATAGGCTAGAAAAAAAAAAAAAAAATATATATATATATATATATATATATATATATATATAGAGAGAGAGAGAGAGAGAGAGAGGGAGAGGGAGGGGGAGAGGGAGAGAGAGAGAGAGAGAGAGAGAGAGAGAGAGAGAGAGAGAGAGAGAGAGAGAGAGAGAGAGAGAGAGAGAGAGAGAGAGAGAGAGAGAGAGAGAGAGAGAGAGAGCATAATAGGGGGAAAACTACCATATCCATGCAAAAACCTATTCAAGGCACTAGACATGAGCCCAAACCACTTAATCGGAGGGCTAAATAGTTTTAACATGGAAGTGCTTCCATTTTAAGATGATACAGTCAATAATTAGCCTTACCTAGGTGCTCCTGCACCATATGGGATCTACATAAAAATATGCATGTCATGATGTATCAAATTCCTATAACCACACTAGCATATCCTTGTATGAGTTCAAGTTATAATGTGTTTTCAAGTAAACTAAGCATTATGATGGAAAAAATTTAGCGTGGAAATGCAATTTGTGAGGTAGTCTGGCTCAATATGTTTTAGTATTTGTTTTGTACTTTCATACATTGAGTTCATTCTTATAGGTGTCGAGTTGTGGCTTGTGGTGTTTATTTTGTTTAACCATGTCGCTCTGTGGTTCTCTTATTTTGTGTTCTACTTAGATTTTATTAACTATATGGAGATACTAAGATTGCTAGGTATGCACTTGGAGTGATAGATAAATTTGTGCTTTGCAACTAAGTTTAAATCATTGGCAAATTTTTCCAGGATCTAGAGAGGAACAAGGTTGATTGACCATCTCTTTTTTAGCCTTACTCCTTCCACTCTTACTAAAATTATTTAAAAATTGATATGTATGTGAAAGGTCAAGATGACTTGAGAAAGTTGAAAGTTTGGGTAGAATCAAAGCTTAGTATGCTCACTTGAAAAGTATGGACTTACCTTGGTTATTTATTCTACTGCTCGTATTATCTTGATGTTGGTATTTCATCCTTTCCTTGATGTTTTAGTCAAATGACAAAGATTGAATGAATTAAGGTTTTTTTAGTAAACTAGATTGAGAAGTATACATATGGCATGCTTCAATGTTATCCACACCTAAATGATTTCTTTGATCTCCAAAAGCCATATCATTGTTGTTATTTTATGAGCTTGCAATCCAAACAAGTTGTATGAGTACAGGAAGGGGAACCATTTGATAGAAGGGCATACATAGAGGAATTTAAACATATGGCTAGTATATATACACTCTACAAACAAGGCATGGAGATTGCAGTATCTCACATTAAATAGAGGAACATTCCTACTTTTTTTTTCCCTAGGCAAGGTTCATCTACAATGACCTAACAAAGTTTCATCTACTATTGGGAGACTAGTGTTTGTCTCTAATGCAAGTGCCTTGGTTTTAAATGTTGTAATGTACCATGACGCATCATCAATGTATGATGAACTAGATGGAGTTTCCATGGTAGTTTCTAGCATGAAAAAAGAGAGTGAGAGAGAACAACCATATATATATATATATATATATATACCAAAAACCCTAGGACATCTCCTCCATCTAATGGAAAAAGGAAAAGGGATAAAACACCTAAATATTTGTTAACCAAGAGGTCTAGGGCATCTCCATCTAATGGTACAACATTTTCATGTCTAGAAATAGGTAATCCACATGTTGAGTTGATCATAATAGAACCTTTTCAAACTAATATTGTTGAGGAAGTTGTCATAACAAAGATAACTTGTTGTTAAGACAATGGATTTGGATCAGTTGAGGAGCTAGAGGAACTAGAGGCGTATCCAACATTAATTCCAACAAATACAATTTTAGGAAATAAGAAGTCTGCCAATTGTCTAAATGATTAAACTAGTAGCATTCTCCACTTGAAGAAGTAAATTGGCCATGAAAATAATTTTTAAAAATTCCACAATTTTTTT